>OX940989.1:23094478-23587268 GCA_954871275.1 Leptopterna dolabrata
CTACTGGCCTCATGTAGTCGTGGCTTTAGAGACATTAAATCGGAAGCACAGATCTGCTGTGCTCCTTGTTTGTGGGTTTCCATGGCTGCCACATACTACCTCGGCCGCTGGAAGCCCGCTCATCCCATCCACAACCACAGCCAGCTCTTCCCGCGCGAATTCTGATGACGTTCCTACCTAATTAGTAGTGCTCATTTTGTAGAGCTGGAAGTTTAAACTTCAACTCCTAATTTCCCCTCCTAATTTTCCTTGGCCGTGCACGTGCTCCTGTGCCCTGGCCAGTATCCACCCCTGACTCGAGCTCGCATAATGTTTTATATTTGCATTCTGTGATGATATGGTGTAACTTCGTTCGGTGGCAGACCCTCTTGGAGCAGGATTTTGTTGAACTTGTTGGATTTTGTTGACTTGTTGGCCCGCGCGCAGCAAAGCCACTAGCGCCGATACAGTCTTTTCTGTGTTCATGTCAGAATTCGCTTCTTTTCGGCTACGTTCTGAGTTTGGTTTAGATTGTGAGTGGTGAATTGATGCAGCTGAGGAATTGAGGGAAGTGTTCGGTAGATGAGGAGAGCTCATAGAGGAGGCGTCGATTATAGAATTAATGTTGTGAGGATGTCTCGGGGGTTCCTTGTGTCTAGGGGAGTACTAGAAAGTAAAGTTGTGTACGCTGGCAGCACGGTCAGGGCTGATATCTTAGAATTATATAAACTGAATTATATAAACAAAAGAGGTCTTGATCTTCCGAAAACATTACCGTATGAGACTTCTCCTCTATCAGGCACACCACCCGTCCAATAAGATGGCGTTTTCCCACCACGAATCAAACATGGTAATTCTTGCTGCGCAGGTCTATTTGAATCGAGGATTTTTTAAAACAACCTGTACGGCATTTACGAAATTTTACAGGAGAGCAAAAAAACTATTTTTTGTCTGTTGTTCTAAACGTTTTGGAACTTTTAAATTTTTACTTGGAACTGCACTACTTAATAATATGCTCAAAAATGGACTCACTCATTTGCGCAATTTCTTATGAGCTTTGAATTTTTCAAATTGTTGGATTTCGGTTGTTTCAAAAATCAACTATTTTTTAGTAGCAATAATTGAGTTACTGAAAAGAAAATGAAGAAATAGAAACATTCTACTGTTAAGGGAGACTTTATTGAATCAAAACTGTCGATATAAATTCTTGCAGAGTAAAGAAACAGTTTAATACACCATTAGGTACCTTTTACAGAAAAAATTGTTATGAAATGTCTTCTTAGATAAAACTTTTTTAAATCTTTGTTTTTTCTACCAACTCAGTGAAAATGCATGGACACTTCTGAAAGGATAGCGAGTGGGGGAGTGGACTGTATTAAATTGATGAGGAAATACGGGGTTAGGTATATTGCTGGTAATGGTTATAATTTCTGCTCGTACCTGTTGCTGTTCCGGTGGTTTTACCTGAGGTACCCCAAGGTGATGAGGCCGTGCAAACGACGATGGCGGTGAAGGCGGTTTCTGCGGTGTGGGAAGGGGAGGTAAAAGGTAGGAATGGAATAAACTAGTATGAGGTATGGCATACGAGTGATGCGGAAGGCGAGAAAAACTTTCGTGGAACTGAACGCGAAGAATGATGGAAGGAGACCGGTTGAAAAATGGGGGTTGCAAGCTTCCTCGCCAGAGTGAGTTGGGAGCGGGCACCAGTGTTGCCCCGACAACTCCTTTTATGTAAATTTAAAAAAAAATTTGAAAAAACTTGATACTAAATTAGGAAGAGAACTACTTTAAACGAACACCAGTACTACGCCCAAGCGACGTTGAAACGCTACTGAACAACAAGGGATAGCAAACTAAAAACGAATGACAGAAAAGTAAACAACGGTTCAAAATACAAGGTTTGGCATTTCTCATTTGAGAGTGTAGAAACAACCAATATCCAGCACGAAAGGCCAATATCTAACACGTTAAGGCGGTTGTTTCATATCTCAAAAGGTGAGTCTTGGCATGCACAATCGAAATCCGTGAAAAAGCCATGTCGTGGTATCCTCCCAGAACCACAACCTTGCTATGTGAAATTAAGATCTCGCCAAATAAACTTAGAAGTGGGGACGGAAGACGCAGGAGAGCCGAGGGACAGCCTGGGGATCCCCACCATCCTCCACTAGCTGGAGGATGGAGGAGACGGCTCCCAAGCCTATAAAAACTCGCCTCCTTCGCCTTTCTAGCCATTCTACGCTCTCCTCTAGTCGCTGACTACTCTCTCTCCTCCTTACCTAGTCTCTCTCCTTACCTAAAAGATCTTGGGCATGGTGGTGGTTTGCTCATAACTAAACCAAGCAAATTTATCCTAAAAGACCTCGGGCATGGTGGTGGTCCGCCCATAACCAAACCGGGCACATCCTCCCTCAACGCCTCTCGTGGTGGATGTGCGCTCTGTCTCATCCATCACAAGCTACATTGCCAAAAAGTGGCGTATAGGTTGTTTCAAAAATCATCGATTCATTTATAACCCCACCGTGGCTACGCCTATGCTCGTTACATCCAACGTCGGCCAGAATCAGGCTTTCAGCCTTTACATAGAGAAAATATTGGAATTGGTTTGAACTTGCGGACTGACTACCGTTGATTTCCATCTGCGCATGCGCATTTCAATTTTTCTTCTCCTTTCAGCGGTCGAGTCGACTCCGATCGCCATGAAGCAGGAACCGATGAAAAGCTGCATACTCAAACCGACCCCCAAACCGAGCCCAAACAGTTCCGATAGTGAGTCCATGCCGTCATGTCCATTCTTGCGTTAAAAACTACAACAAACTGAAATAAACCCACCAACACTGATGCTATCCACACATAAGTTATAGACCTTCACATTCAAACACTTCTTATACAATATTTCTGTGTACAGCTATCAGAATGTCCCTTCACTAAAAATTGTGACACTTCATTATCCCCTTCATCTCTCATTCCTCTTTAGTTTTCTTTTCTTTTACATAACATTATGTATACCTATCTATACCGTTATACTTTTTTACTTATTACTAACTTGCCTTATTTTATTTTATTTGCCTTTTTTTCTATTTTTTTTTCACCCAGTTAACTTTCAATAGGTATTATAGGTTTGTTCGCAGTGACCACCTGACGGTTGTCTGACCGTCAGAAAGGCGTTTGGTCATTCACAGTGATTCTCGGACAGTTTTTGGACTGTGTAGTATCCATGAACAGCTGTTCGCAGTGCTTCCTGACCGTCGAAAGCCAGTTTTCTGATGATCATTCCAGTACATAGAAGATTATGGCGAACGAGAAACGGACCGTGCACTGCCTTCTCGATTCCCAACCGTTACCAAACTCAAATCCTTATCAAACGCTTATCAAGATGGTGTTAGATCATTGATGGTTTCTTATGGTTTTCTAGGAGTCAGCTAACTGTTAAAAAAAGTCATTGTGAACAAATCTACAATATTACGAGTACTTTACCCCCTACTTGTCAATCTCCTCTATTCCTCCTTCGTCTTACTTACTCCCCTTCCTTATGTTCCCCTTCCGTTATGCTCCATTATATTCCATTATAAATAGCATGCAATGTCAACATGAATATGTAGCAACTTTGAATTACGCTTTCCTTAGGACTATAGTAGGATTGATACATGATATTGGACGATTTATAATCAATTTAGGCAATAGTGATAAAAATGTGCTCAGGATTGTTAAAATTCCCACTTGATATTATTATTATTTACTTACTTACTTACTTAGTCGCTTCCTCTTCTACCTCCAAAGGGTGTAGAGGATTGACAAACTCTCCTCCATCGGGTTCTGTCCAGGCATGCCTCCTCGATTCGGTCCCATCGAACTCCCCTCTCCGTGGCAGCCTCCTGCACATTTTCCCTCCAGGTTATTCTTCTCCTGCCTCTCGGTCTGGTTCCTTCAGGACGCGCTTCGTGGGCTCGCTTGGGATATCTGTTGTTCGGCATTCGGACGACATGCCCAAGCCATCTGAGCTGAGCGTCTTTGATCACATGGTCCATAGGTCGAACCTTCAATCCCGTCCGTATAGTGGTGTTTCTCACCCGATCCCACCTCGTCTTTTTAGCGACCTTCCTTAGGTACTTCATTTCTGAAGCCTGGAGACGGTCGTACTCCTTTTTCGTCAAGGCCCATGATTCGGCACTATGGGTGAGAATTGGTGTGTACACCGATCTGTATACTGCCAGCTTCGTCTCTGGGCTCACCTCATCCTTACTGAGGAATTTCCGGTTCAGCGCATAGAATAATCGGCTCCCTGCGGCAATTCGGGCATTCAGTTCATTCTTTATTTTGCCACTCTGGCTCATTGTGGCTCCCAGATATTTAAATTCAGCGACTTGTTCCACTAGCTCTCCTCCCACTCTCAGATTTTGGTGCTTTATTTCCTCCCGGGCGATTACCATGCTCTTGGTCTTGGCTGGGTTGATTCTTAATCCTCTCTTCCTCAGTTCTTCATCCCAAATATTGAGGTTGTGCTGAAGGGCTTCCTCGCTCTTGGCCAACAACATTACATCGTCGGCAAAGGCTAGTGCGGAGAACCTAACTGGCTGAAGCCGCCAATTTCCGAGGTGAAACGCCCTACACTTTGTTTCGCACTCTTTGAGGACCTCATCCATCACCAGGATGAAAATCAGTGGACTCAGAACGTCCCCTTGTCGTACTCCCATAGTAATGGGGAACTCGCCTGAGCTGGCATTCGCCGTTCGCACATATCCTGAACAAGATTTATAGAAGCTTAGTATGCTAGAGCGCAGTCCATGAGGCACTTGGCGCCTCTCCAATGCTCTGCGTAGGATCGCCCAGGGGACCCGATCAAATGCTTTCTCCAGATCTATAAAACAGACGTGGAGAGGTTTATCATACTCGATGCATTTCTCTGCCGTCTGACGTGCTGCGAATATAAGGTCTTGGGTACTCCTGTTCGGCCGAAATCCACATTGTGCTTCGTGTAACTGTCCTTCTACTTTTCCTCTCAATCTTTCTTCCAGGACTCGGCCATACAATTTTCCCGGGACACTAAGGAGAGAGATGCCCCTATGATTAGAACATATCCTAGTGTCCCCCTTCTTGTGGATAGGCACAATTACGAGTACTTCAGTCATTGTGAACAAATCTACAATATTACGAGTACTTTACCCCCTACTTGTCAATCTCCTCTATTCCTCCTTCGTCTTACTTACTCCCCTTCCTTATGTTCCCCTTCCGTTATGCTCCATTATATTCCATTATAAATAGCATGCAATGTCAACATGAATATGTAGCAACTTTGAATTACGCTTTCCTTAGGACTATAGTAGGATTGATACATGATATTGGACGATTTATAATCAATTTAGGCAATAGTGATAAAAATGTGCTCAGGATTGTTAAAATTCCCACTTGATATTATTATTATTTATTCGATATTTATTTATTTCCGATTTTTTGTTTTACATTAGTGTTCGATTTTTAGGCGAAGACGCGAGAACGTTGGGAGAAAACGGTCCAAAACGAGCCAAAAAGCTCAGCTGGGGCCCAGACAAAAGGATCACAGCACAAGCTCCAAAAAAGGTTTGTACGAAGTCATTGAAGCATCAAAATATACCAATTTGAAAGCTGCATTGTTGAAATTTATTGAATTTGAGTACCGACCCACCTAGCTGTTGATCAAAAACCACGAATTGTTCATTCTTTTGCAATCTCGCCATTTTTATACCTGAAAGATCAAGATGGTCGTCAATATGAATGTGTTCACTAGGGTTCTGTCAATAACAAGGAGTACGTGTACTGCCTGTCTACAGTATCTACCAACTACCCACTACAGTTTCTACAGTACCTACTGGTACCTGACACCTTGTAATGGTGAGGAGGTAAAACTAGCCACCCATAGCGTAATTTCCCGCTCTCCAGAGAGGTTGGGGGGCAGTGTGACAGCTGCCCCTGGAGAGACATTGGGTTAATTATTAGGCAGTGCTTCTGGGAGTTGGCTGCTCATTTTCGGAAACCGCCAGTATCCCTTCTGCCGTGTGCAAGAAAAATCAAGAAGAGGCCTGCTGGTCCTTTATGAAGTGGATTCTCGTATACCGTCACAGCCTAGCGCTAGTCCCTACCTAATACCTTGAGTTTCATGTAGTTCTGTTGGTTTCAGACATCTCTGCAGCAGCAGGGGTCCAGCAGGTCGAAATCCGAAGAGGAAACCGAAGACGCCAACACCACCCTCCTCCCTCCGACGACCAGCAAGGTTTGTTTTGATTGTGTCACTTGATAAATTATGGTACCTACTGTAGAAGTTTTGTATTTTAACGAATGTTCTGGGTTAGTTGGAGCCTGATTTGACGCTGGAAGCTATACTCAACCACATAGCGTACATGAACAGGGGTGGAGTCTCCCAGACAACGGCATCAAGAAAGGTATGAATACCATACAAACACTTCATTCCTGTATTTAATTAATACGTGCAAAACACGCACAAATACACCCAAACACTGTCTTAAGATGCGTCCACACAATTCCACCCGCCATCGTGTTTGTGCCGGCACGTCCACACAATAAAGGAGATGTGGACGCCCTGGGCGGGCTGAACCACCCGGCTTTTCGTCATTCGCAGTAGTTTGTCAGTCGATAGTTCAATCCGAGAC
Source organism: Leptopterna dolabrata (assembly GCA_954871275.1). NCBI lineage: Eukaryota > Metazoa > Arthropoda > Insecta > Hemiptera > Miridae > Leptopterna > Leptopterna dolabrata. The sequence goes on from OX940989.1 coordinate 23,101,099, forward strand.
ACCATCCACGGTACCTGTAATGGTAGAAGAAGAAGACGCGCGATGCTGGCTGCAGCTGTGGCAATAATTATTGCAGTAACAGAGAGCGTCCAACGTTGACCGTGGAGGTGGTAGGTTTGCCCCAGTATCGAGATCGAGAGAAGGAAAATTACGAAATATCTGGGTACTTTTATGCAACACACTACCCTATCAGCAGTACGAAGATGACTGAAGACTAGCATTGAAGCCGGGCAGCACGTCCACACTGCAAAGGGGGGTCCCGGCCGGCTCGGCTTCATTTGATCTGGACCAACTTTGTGCGGATTAGGATCGGGCCTGGTTTCGGCAAACCCGGACGGCCTGTCCACAATTATGCGGCTTTGTCGATCGGCCTGTGCCGGGCAGCGTAGTGTGGACGGGGCTTAACGACTTCAACACTGGAAATACTTGGCTTTGGATGATGAAAGAACAACACCCCACCCTTCAACTTGTTACCTCGTTCAGTTGTTATATACGTACATCTTGTTGGCAACCTGAGGTACCTATTGGTCATAATACTCAAATGTTTAGGACATCATTGTTATGACGTCACATAGGTAACATAAGGCCTGTCGCTATAGTTAGCCCACGGGAGTTTACACATCGAAGTAGCCGTTGCACCAGTGATTATCCAGATAAGATCTCTGGACCCTGGAATTGTCACTCAAGTTCGGAAATAATATAGTGCAACTTGAGGCATATAGTACAGAGAAAGAAGATCTAAAATAGTAGTATTACCTACTATTTGAACTAGGCGGTATTGTCTCAACTTCCGTAGGTTTGAAATGGTCCTTCTTGTCTTGTTCAGATGAGAAATGGTTCACACGTCCAAGGGACACATTTTTATTGCAAAACTTGAAAAATAATGGCAAAATATCAGCCTTCTTTGTTGAAAAAACATGGCGCTTTGGGCCATTGACCTCGGATGATGCCTATTTACTTACATTGAAAGAAACATGGTACATGCTGTAGAATGAGGAAGACCACGGGGGTTGTGGAATGGTAGTGGAGGGGAATCAGTGAAGATGTAGTGGAGGGGGAACCAGTGAAGATGTGGTGGAGGGGGAACCAGTGAAGAGGTGGTTGCTGGAGGACGACCCACCCGACAGGCAGAAGCTCTATAAGGGGGGGGGGGGGGGAAGCCAAGGGATGAGTCACTTCCGTACGCTCGCTTTTTCTTGTTGTGTGTCCTGAGATTTTCGACCGGTAGATCATCGCAAGAGCCTGTCCCATGCTAATACTTGGGTGCGGTTTCAGATATTGCGTTCACAAACAGGGGCTCGAGCGAAGCTTTGGGGAACTAATGCTCGAGCTCCGGCCATGAATAAATGAATGAATGAATGGATGAAAACATGCTTTTATCGTTTAAATCTACATTAATCTTGTACACGAGGTCATGCAATAATCGTGGTCTCATTGGACCGTCCGATAAGTTTGCCTTTAATAGTAACAAATTAATTTACATAATAGTTACAGATTAAATTCAATCAAATTATGACTTGTACAAATTAATTCTTTACCTATAACAATTTTTTTTTAAACGGTACCAGGTCTGCAATAAAATCATGTACCTACTTCTTACACTTAACCACTTATTTTAATTTACACAAAACAACGAACTACTTCCTAGATTACCTAAAACCAGTAGCGGTGCGTGGGGTCTGAAAACGGTGGGGCACCAGATCAGAACACAAAACCAAAAGATATGTCTACAAAATACCCAAGGCAACAGCACCCTTCCCTTATTTACTGATAGCAGTGATAGTCAGCAAAGCTTATCTCTTTTAATCAACACTCTAACGTCGGCAATTTCTACTGCAAATTAGCCACCGATTTTATGTGTTACAAAAATATAATAAGCTAAAATACAGCAAAACAATGACCGTCAGCTGGTACCTACTTGAATGAAGAAGCTACTGACTAGAAGCTAGGTAGTTAGATATCTGTGTGTTGACGCCGATCAATCAACAAACAGCAAACAGGGCAAAACGCGCAAAATTTAACGCAAAAAAACAGAAAGCGAATGTGATAACAAATCAGAAAACAGACCAATGGGGTCTGCGCATGATTTTTTTTTAGAATTTTTATTGACAGAGAATCGCTTCAAAAACGTAAAAATGGGAACCATTCGTCAAAATTAGTTTACCCTTATTTTTTATCGGTAGAGAAACATAATGATGTTCATAAAAAGGGCGGGGAGGCGTCAGAACCGCCGAAGCATCTGATTGGTCGGGGCGCTCTTTGCGGCGAATGACTGAATCGCAGGTCAGCTACTTGCGAGATGGGCGGACGCTGGGTGACGTCAGAACTCCCCGCCATTCTACTTCCAAGTTTCAAATCAATCAGATTTCACTTGTGATAATCGATCTCTGTGAAGTTTTTTTTTACATGGAAACTAGTGTTTACGTGCTATAGCAACTCAAATAACACAACGAATGGGTTTTTTCCAAATTTCATTTCTCATGCGCATACCCCATTGTGAAATGGACGATTTTGGAGTTGAAATCAGATTCTGGGGCAGTGGGCCGAAGTAGGTGTGGCAAACAACATTTTTACTCGACTGAGTTTGCGCGGACGGGCCACTTTTCTCGGTTACCATGTCGACACCAGGTCCCAGGACCTGCCAGTTTCAGGAGCCTAGGTTTCGATTTCGATTGCACGACATCGATTACTGTCACTGTATTCTGATAATAGGCTCCGTCTGTGGAGCTACAGGCAGCCAATATGACGGAACCACTTACTGAATATCCATAGCCAGAGAACTCTGTCGAGTCGTTGTTGAACTTTGTGAAAAATGCTAGGTACAGTTTACGGAGGGAAATTCAAATGCCAACTGAACACATGGTTGAGTTTTTTTTTACTCTTAGTGTTTCTGGGTGCCGGGGCCGTGGCCTTATGGACGCAAGGCCCCAGCCTAAAACCGTACTATTCTCACCAAGTACCTATTTCATCAAACCAAGATTCCCGGACTTGATCATCGTCAAATACCTTTCCCAACTTAAATCAGTCCCACCCATATACTGCCGCCTCAAATTCACCAGGGCTGTACATTTTCCTATGAAATGGAAGGAAAAAAAAACAAAAAACTACAGGATAAAAATAGAAATAGTCTATTTCCACGTAAACTTTTACGTGGAAATATACTATTTCTATTTTATCCTGTAGTTTTTTTTTTTTGGTGCTATGGATTTCCACTACTCCGCCGCAAGTGATTCAAGTTATAAATGGAAGGCATTTTCAACTTCCCCGCCACTACACAATAAGCAAATCCGGTTACTCGATTCGTACGGCCTACTTTTCAACGTGAGAAGATCACCCCTAATCTTGAAAAACCATCTGCAGTTCTGAAAATCATTGAATTTGCTCAGTGGCGCCACTTCACTTTCCAGTCTAAGGGCCAGATACTGAGGATGGTTTTGCGCGTTGAGTGCCCTTTGCTCGAATCCGGGCGGGAATGATCGATCTATAATTTCCAGGCTCCTCTCAGGCAACCCTTTCCATTACCTCAGTCCCTCTCGCCAAAGAGCATTCGGGGCGCCGAAGAGCGTTGCTTGACAATGACCTGAGGGGATTACGAGCCCTGAGGGAAGTCAGAACGCCTCCCACCCCTGTGAACAGGGGTAAAGCGGCTGCTACAGAGCAACATTCTCTGCTGGCGGTCCTGCGACCGGTCTGGACTCTGGGGATGGGGCAAAGCCAGGCAACTGGGATCTTGGCCTATCCCAAAACCGGTACCATGGGCGGGGGGAGCCCCAGGCAACCGGCTCGTCGCTTAGGCAAAGTGTCACCTGTCTGCCCGCCAGTTGAGGTTGGATTCGTGGTGGTCGTGGTTGTTACCCAGGCATTGGAATTGCACCAGTTGCTGCGGGGAGGTGCCCTTCCAGATGGTTCGGGGACTATTTGGATAGGCACCGGCATGGGAGTTTTGTGGGAAACCAAAAATTCAGGAACCAACCTGCTAAGTTGGGAGAGTGAGCTTGAACACTCGCCTCCACCTGTAGGTGTAACAGGAACTTGGGCATATCCAAGGACTTTGACTGATTGTACAGTCCCCTCTCAGGAGGGCTTCTCTGTCTGCTTGCATCAGGGGGGAGATCGTAAGCCTTGGGCTGGGTTCTCCTTTAACCATTGGACTAGTCCCTCATGTTCGTTCAACGGGATGTCGTTCGTAGCTTTCAGAACCTCCCACCCTTTCGCCCAGTATACCCCAAGCTCGCTACATTTCTTCAGCTCCGGCCATCCTCTCTCGAGGCGTCCGAAATTTAAACCGCCCCAAATAGCGAGGTCCACGGATCTGTTGAATTTGACTCCAATTCGTCTCTCTCATCAGAACTCCCTCGTTTTCCAGGTCCGCCTGCGGAACACCCTCCGCCTCACAGCTCTCGTCCCGGTCCTCGTCCTCGCACTCATCGCTCTAAGCTCGATCCGCGTCATCACTCCGATAAGTAAGTAAACTCGCCTTGGTACGTGAAATAAAGATGAACGCTCCAAATCGTTACTTCACTGTTGAATAACCCAATAAAGGCATCAATGTCCTAGGTATCTGTATTTTATCAGTACTCTTGTGATCAACAAGATCGAGAAGGAAATAATAATAATAATATTTAATACCTGAAGTTTCCTCTAACTTGTGACCACGTGAACGATAAACTTTACAATTATTTATTGTTCCGTAATTTCCCTAAAAGCATATTGTAGGTACAAACTAAATTGTGGTTAATTCATCACCTATTGTTATTTATGGTTGTTATTGTTTTATTTTTAATTTGTTAATCTGTTATAGTGATTCGTGAATTAATCCATAACATAAATACTCGAAAATAGGTTTTCACATTCTCCATATCCCTTAGTAATTGGGTCATTTCATAATTTGGGGCTATTTTGGGCTGTTTTACAAAATTCATGTTCCAATTTTTGCGTTCTTTCTTTCGTATATTTTCTTTGTGTGGACCTCCATGAAAGATCCTGAAGTGGGTGCACACTTAATCAAGTAGTTTCAAAGATAATAAAGTTTTCTAAAATTTCTGCTTTGTAGGGACAGACAAGACATTGTAGGGAGAGAGAAAACCGCGGGTAAATTGAACTTGTAGCGTTTTTTATGTATTTCATTTAATAAATTAGTTCCTTAGAACAGTCTTTTTATCGCAACCGAATTCGGAAACCGTTAACATTAAAAGAATCAAATTCTTCAAATCTTATAATCAGTCTCAGCATTCGTAAAATACTTTAAAAAAAAATCAATATCTTAATCATTCTAATTTTAGGAAGCTAAAGACATACATATTTGTGATCACCGTGAAATGTCTTCTGAAACTTCAAATGGTTTGCCAAAAACTCGAGAACACGCTGTACATTATCTGTTTTTTAATAGTAAGTTTTCATATGATGATGCTCCAAATTTCAAGGGATTTTTCTGTTCAGAATTGAATGGGTGTAGGACTGCTCCTACTCAGGCGTTTTCCTGTTTCCAGGCGGATACTCAAACTACAAGACGTGGCTGGCATACGAGACGGTCTGTCGGGTTCTGGAGGTGATGATCGCCTCTTCGATCGCCTCGCTGACGAAACAGCCAGTCTCCAGGAGGTCGTCGGCCAGCCCGTACCATCACCGGGACTACGCCAAGCAGTCCATGTTCATGTGAAACGTGTCCAGTGTTCGATTGCCAACGTGCGAGCCGCTCTCAACTGCCATTTGTACGAATTTACTGTTCATCGCGCCGAGTTGTCTGGGTATGCGTATGCGTATGTTTGGGGAGTAGGTGTCCAGTACGGGTGGATGTGTGGAGGATGGATCGTTTCTCGAGTTTAAAGACCTCCGGGTGGTAAGGTTTTCCAGGTGAGGGCCCAAGTTCCGTAGTATCCACAGGACCCAGAAATGGATTGGTCGGTCCAAAATCCTCTGGTCATGTCCTGCAGAAGAGTATGTCGCGCTCTCAACTTTGACACCTGACTAGGCGGACCACAGGAATGTCATTGACCAGGGAATAGGAGGTGATCAAGTCCAAATTCCTCTGGACAAGTCCTGCAGAACAGGAAGATTCCAGTAAGATGCATTCAAACATCTATCGCTCTCCCAAATTTTTGTCTCCCAAAAAGGCAGACCACAGGAATTTCAGTGGGTAGGAAATGGGTGATCATCAGGTCCAATTACCTCTGAACGTGTCCCAAATCCCAGGAAATCGGTAAAGCCCACCTAAAAACCTCCTATGGGGAATTTTCGTCCTTTTTAGATTTCTATAGACGTTCTAAATACTTCTAGAAATATTTAGATCTCTTGGAAAAATGGTAGTTTGAAGCCCGTTGCCTAAAACAACAACTCATAGGTACTCGTTGCACTGTGCATTCTCCGGAACAACTCCCTTTCCATATTTAACTAAATATGTCAAATGGGCAATTTTTGTCCAAAATTTTTTTATTTTTTGAACAAATATTTAGATCTCTTGGAAAAATGGTAGTTCGAAGCCCGTTTTCAAAAATAAATGATATTTTTTAAATTAGGGCGATTAAAATTAAAAAAAGGGCGGCAAAAGATAACGTGTCAGGTGTATTGACATCTGATAGGCTGTTGGCCCAAGGAGGCGGAGCGCAGCTCCAGTGGCGAATGTTCTCAATGCGGCCAACATCCCAACATTAGAAATGGCAAACCTTCCAGGCAACCTTCATGAACCTTCGCTGTGAATTTTCGTGAACCTCCCCTCGGTTTGATTTTGAGGACATGTTTTTTTTTAAATTTATTTATTTGTGGGTCTGTACATCGTTTAAAAAGTGATCCACTAGCGCTCTAAGTGGGATTTGAGTTGAACTACTTAGGGATTTGCCTGATAACATTATTTCTAGCAGGAACTCAGAAACTCAATTTTCACACTCGTTTTCTGCCTCGACTTTCCGACACCTCATTTTGTGGTCATTAAGTTGTAATTTCCGTTATTGAACAGAATTTGGCCAAAAAATTGGAATTTGTAACCCGCGAAAATTGCCCGTTTCAGAAGACAACCCCGGCACTTCATTACGGTGCTTGGGGTGCAGCCTGCTGGTACTAGTACTCACCCATTCGTACTTGTGTTCATACTTAGAAAACTCGTTACGTTTATGAATAGGCTTATTTAGGTCTGTCCAAAAGACTCGACACTTCGGAAATGCGAATTTCTATGCTCATATGGATTGTGCCATATTATTGTATGTTACACTCACGTGTCATGAGGTGTACGAGTTACATTCAACCACTTACCAAACAAGATAATATTTAACCTTTTGTCGCCGATATTTGCTGTCAGAGCTACAAAAATGATAAAAATTCGACTTTGTACTTTAAAATTCCGGAAGGTTCCAGATTGGAGACAATATTAGATGTTTCGTAAAACAACTAGCGACCCAAGTAGATCTAAACGTAGTTGGATAGGTAATGGTTAGTCGTTGGACAACTTGAAAACAGAGTTGATGGTACAGCTAGAACAAGTTACAGGTACCGCATCATTTGATTTTCAAATTGGAAGTAAGTTAAGTACCCACTTACATAATATCGATAAATCTAAATTTTTGGGTGACACAAACATAACAATTTGGCTGTTGAAATTGTGTAGTGTAGATAGGGGAAAAATAGGTTTAGATTTGGAAGGTTTAAACGGAAGGAAACGTTGGCATTCGGGTCATTCAGATTTCAATAAATAATTTAAAGATGGTCAGTGGATTAACAAGGGGGCCTGTTCACTAAAAGAGATAGTGAAAAGAGATTATCTGTTTTGAAAATCTCCGGGGAGAGATAGTCTCCCTCCGGAGACAGTCTATTCCGATGTCTCCCGGGTTCGTTCATTTTACTGAATAGCTCCGGTGGACCTACCTCACGTTACTCACGTTTTTACTCATGAATCGATAATATGTGTATATTTTTAATGAACAATCGACTTATTATGAGATGGAAAAACATGCACAATCAAAATAAATGAACGATGAATGATCAAGATGACCGGTGTGGTAGGGGATGAACGAAGGATGATACACGATATCACTATCAAACAAACGAGAAATGAGGAAGAGATCTAATTATGTGTCTCTCTGAAAGAGATCGAAGATGCCAAGATGGCCACCTCTCTCTTTTAGAAGTTCCTGAATAACCCCTGTCATGGATAATATAAAAATCTGTTTTTGCCAAAAGAGAGAGTCTGAATGAAAACTATTCCTTAAGCAAAAGAGACATCTCTTTTCGGCAAGAGATTTTTTTATAGTATCCATGACAGGGTTATTCAATAACTTCTGAAAGAGGCAGTTGGCGGCCATCTTGGCATTTTCGATCTCTTTCAGAGATACACCTAATTGGGTGTCTTTTCTCTAAAGAGCGAGTCTCTTTCTCATTTTTCCTTTGTTTGATAGTGATATCGTGTATCATCCTTCGTTCATCCGCTACCATATCGGTCATTTTGATGTATATTTTTTCATCTCTTAAAGGTAAGTCGATTGTTCATTATAAATATATATATTTATTATCGATTCATGAGTAAAAACATCTAATCACGATTTGAGAGCTATTCAGTAAAATAGACGAACCCTGGAGACACTGGAAGGGACTGTCTCCCGAGGCAGACTATCTCTCCCAGAAGATTTTCAAAATAGATAATCTCTTCTATCTCTTTTAGTGAATAGGCCCCCAGGTCTGCGAAATACCCGAATTGTCGTTGATATATCATCATTTTTAAACAACCGTTTGAAACAAGTGCGCAAATCCGATCAAATTCGCCTGAATTTCACCGGCATCACTAACTTGTATCACGCTTTTTTAAATGTATGAAATTCAATAAAAAACCTTGAAATTCCCAACTTGTCGCAGGTTTTATCGTGAAAGTCTTCTCTGCCTGTTTGATCAAATTAACAAAACGTTATTGAACAATTGGGTGAATCAATTTTGTAGGATTGTAGGTACGTAAACTTGACCAAATTCACCGAAATTGAACCGGCATCACTTTTTTTTACGGGTATGTTTAAATTCATTTCATTCAATAAACATCGGAAATCCCCCCTCTTGTACACCTATGGTAATTATAAAAATACCTTGTTGTGGTTATACAAATTTTTACGGATATTAATCAAATTCATCAAATTGAATACATAAGTTTAATCAAATTTAATCAAATTCACCCAAATTTTAACGGCACCAGTTTTTGCCACTGACCAAAAGACATGAAAATCATCTATCGTCTACTTTACTCATGAAAAAGTCTTTCAATATACAAATCAAAACAGTAATGAATTATCGTCTCGATTTGTATCAAATGTTTGCCGGTCTCTTTTTTTCGGTTAAATTCATGAAAATCGTTCGATTATGGTCACTAGGAGTTCTGAACAGTTCTAAATGTTTGAAAAAATTCACCCATTTTAATCTATTAATTTGCTGTATCAAACAAGTAGGTACATATTAAGGTAGTAACTTTATTAAATTCACCAAAAATCGGAAAACATGCTAATTATTGTTTCTGGGGTAAGATTGAAAAAGCAGAGGGAAATTCATAATTTTGATCAAATTCACCAAAACTACTTTTTTTGGCCACTGATCAAGGTCATCAAAATCATTCAATTTACTTTAGAGGTTCCACAGGTCGTGAAATTCAAGAATTTTCAAGTTTTTTTCGACTTTGATTAAATTCACCAAATTTTCACCGGCTCCACGTACTTGTCCAAAACGCCCGAATTCATGAAAATCTTTCAAAAATCACTCGAAGCCCCACGGAATGGTTGGACTCCCGAATTTCATCAAATTCAAATTAAACGACATCCATATCAGAGATACATACGTAAAATACAGATCAAAGGAAATTTGGATTATCAACAAAAACCGCACTGCACCACTCAGAAAATCATATTTTTCAATAATTTAGATACGTGTAGAATTCAAATTCCCATAGCGAAAATATCACGTTAGGTGCGATCGGAAACTGGGGAGATATGATGGGCCCCAATATTTTAGTATGTAAATAGCTATACCTAACTGATAAATAATCGGAACCTCAAAAATCCGATGTGGAATCAAAAATAAACTATAGTGGCCTAAATGGAGACCCTTAGTGATAATAAATATAATGTGTGTTAATAAACACTGATATTGTTTAAAACTCGTAAGATGTTATTTGGTATTGTGTAATGTTTAGCGTAAAAAAAAATCATAAATTTTCAAAAATGAAAAAACCAAAAAATTGTGATTTAGGTACTGTTTACCTTTTAAAAAAATGACCTTTTTTCGAATTATTGGCGATTTTGAAAATATTTTTACCTCTTTATCATTTCACGTCTCGTTTTATAACGTAGTTTGAATGTGGAAAGCCCCATTGTAGAAGGTGGAAGCTACGTGTAACCGTGTACGTGTTACGTGTAAACGGAAGGAACTAGGTTAGGCACATTCGTGTTACATGTAAATTAAAATTTTAGGTGGAACGTTCTTTTTCAAGACTTGTTCGCCCTTTTGTGATAAGAAATGTGTTGTTGTATGTTCTACATGTTTACATGTTAGTCGCTTATTTATTTTATTTATATTTAAGACGTATTTATAAATGTGACAGTGTCGAAGTTATCCGCAACATGACCACCAAACTTGAAAGATTTTATTTAGGTAAGTATTTATTTCTTTTTGTTCTCATTATAGGCCACGATGTTTGGTTCAATTTTATTGTCATTAGCTTGTATTTATTTATAATTTTGAACTAGCAGCGGTTCCCAACCTTTTTGGTTGTGTGAACCACCAATTTTGTATTTGAAAAAAAAAACCCCTACAGGAATGCACAAATACAGTGTGCTAATTGGAGGTACGATTTTCAACAGATCAGTCCAGCTGTTAACATATGCGGACGATATTGATCTGTAGGGACTGGAATTATATGCACAAAATTTGGACAAAATATGCACTCGATATGGGCAAAATATGCACCCCAAGCAAAATTGCGTTTAAAAAAAATTTAAAATATTTCTAAAATTAACTAAATTTTGCTGTGAGAGGTACAGGTAGTCTGTACATAACATAACGAAACTGAATTTCGGGAGCATTTCGGAGTCAGCCGAGCAACATCAGAATGCCTCGCAGTTAAATTCGGGGCCAAGCCAATTTTACGAGAACTTGTTAGCGTGTACTGTAGGGTTTCAAACAAAATTTAAAGTCACGTGAGAAGGCGGGGGTCAACCGGGGTTGACAGAAGGCGTTCCAGCCGAACCTTAACCAGTTGGAACCACGGTTTGTGAACCCTAATCAATAGGGATTGGAATTATATGCACAAAATTTGGCCAGAATATGCACTCGAAATGGGCAAAATATGCACCCCTTCAAGCAAAATTGCGTTAAAAAAAAATTAAAATATTTCTAAAATTAACTAAATTTTGCTGTGAGAGGTAACAGGTAGTTTATACATGATATAACGAAACTGAATGTCGGGAGCATTTCGGAGTCAGCCGAGCAACATCAGAATGCCACGCAGTTAAATTTGGGGCCAAGCCAATTTTACGAGAACTTGTTAGCGTGTACTGTAGGGTTTCAAACAAAATTTAAAGTCACGTGAGAAGGCGGGGGTCAACCGGGGTTGACAGAAGGCGTTCCAGTCGAACCTTAACCAGTTGGAACCACGGTTTGAACCCTAATCAATAGGGATTGGAATTATATGCACAAAATTGGCCAGAATATGCACTCGAAATGGGCAAAATATGCACCCCTTCAAGCAAAATTGCGTTTAAAAAAATTAAAATATTTCTAAAATTAACTAAATTTTGCTGTGAGAGGTACAGGTAGTTTATACATGATATAACGAAACTGAATGTCGGGAGCTTTTCGGAGTCAGCCGAGCAACATCAGAATGCCTCGCAGTTAAATTCGGGGCCAAGCCAATTTTACGAGAACTTGTTAGCGTGTACTGTAGGGTTTCAAACAAAATTTAAAGTCACGTGAGAAGGCGGGGGTCAACCGGGGTTGACAGAAGGCGTTCCAGTCGAACCTTAACCAGTTGGAACCACGGTTTGAACCCTAATCAATAGGGATTGGAATTATATGCACAAAATTTGGCCAGAATATGCACTCGAAATGGGCAAAATATGCACCCCTTCAAGCAAAATTGCGTTTAAAAAAATTAAAATATTTCTAAAATTAACTAAATTTTGCTGTGAGAGGTACAGGTAGTTTATACATGATATAACAAAACTGAATGTCGGGAGCATTTCGGAGTCAGCCGAGCAACATCAGAATGCCACGCAGTTAAATTTGGGGCCAAGCCAATTTTACGAGAACTTGTTAGCGTGTACTGTAGGGTTTCAAACAAAATTTAAAGTCACGTGAGAAGGCGGGGGTCAACCGGGGTTGACAGAAGGCGTTCCAGTCGAACCTTAACCAGTTGGAACCACGGTTTGAACCCTAATCAATAGGGATTGGAATTATATGCACAAAATTTGGCCAGAATATGCACTCGAAATGGGCAAAATATGCACCCCTTCAAGCAAAATTGCGTTTAAAAAAATTAAAATATTTCTAAAATTAACTAAATTTTGCTGTGAGAGGTACAGGTAGTTTATACATGATATAACAAAACTGAATGTCGGGAGCATTTCGGAGTCAGCCGAGGAACATCAGAATGCCACGCAGTTAAATTTGGGGCCAAGCCAATTTTACGAGAACTTGTTAGCGTGTACTGTAGGGTTTCAAACAAAATTTAAAGTCACGTGAGAAGGCGGGGGTCAACCGGGGTTGACAGAAGGCGTTCCAGTCGAACCTTAACCAGTTGGAACCACGGTTTGTGAACCCTAATCAATAGGGATTGGAATTATATGTACAAAATTTGGGGAGAATATGCACCCCAAGCAAAATTGCGTTTAAATAAAAAATTTAAAATATTTCTAAAATTAACTAAATTTTGCTGTGAGAGGTACAGGTAGTCTATTCATAATGTTCCAGTTATTATCGCGTCCTTGAAAAATACATGTCGCTCGAATGGGTGACAGGGAGGAACCCAAAAAGATGATGGACGAAGAGCTGTTCCCGAAGAAGAAGAACGGGTGGACCAAGATTGCGCTGGCTCGATGGTGTGACCCGGGATGCTCGGGAAATCTTGGGAGTTTGTGACTGGAAAACCGCTGCGCGGAATCGAGGCAACTGGCGGGCATTGTTGAAGGAGGCCGCGATCCCCCGCGGATTGTAGAGCCAGGTAGTTGTAGTAAAGTAAAGTAAAGTAACAGCCATTTCAGGCTGGGGCTTTTCGTATGACTGCCCCGCCAGCGTCGCGGACGTGATCAGCTGTCCTCCAATGAGAGGATCAGAATTTGATCTGATCATTTCGCTCTTTACTTGGCTACTCATTGCCTCGCCCCCTTGAGTGGAGAGGGGTTCGCCCAACAGTTCCATGGGTCATACTTGGACGTGTCACCGCGTGTCATGATGGTCACCCATCCAAGTACTAACCACGCTCGAGGTTTCTTAACATCGGTGATCTCGGGAACTGGTTTATTCCACCGCATAAGGCCGAGCAGATTTCTGGAAAATGCCCAGATCTGGACAGTCAGCCAGTAGCGTAGGCCGAGACAGGCTAACCGCACTGGACTCCCTGCCACCCAAGTTCTGAGGTCTCCGGTTAGAATCCCAGTCAAAAAAAATTTTCCCCCTATTTTTTCGTAGGCACCAACTTAGTGATTCGTTGAAGGAATGTTGATTCACAACGCAAAATAACTGCTAACAGTGGAGTAACACGAAGAAAAACTGACCTTTGAAGCTTTGATTCACACAAGAAGGAAGGTTTGAAAGAAGTCGTCCGAAATAGGACTTGGAAAACATGAAACCGAGAACGGAATGCATTCTACTGAAATGGTAACACGGGGATAGTTTTGGAGTGACACGCAGGATGGTGCGTGATGTAGCAAGGTGCCCAATTGTGCGTGGGTTGCCCAGATCTGCCCCTTTCACTGCCAACGTGTTAAACGGATCTTTCGTCACTGTCGTACCTACTCAGCTATTTTTCGGCCCTAAAGCATCACAGTTGTTTGGCGCAGATCCAAGGTGTTCCAGCCGATGAGTTTTCGAACTCTAAAGCTCTTCCCCACCCTTCACAAAAACTTGGGTTCTAGTTTTGAAACATTTTAAAAACCGTTCTGGTAGCTGGAACATACCTAGGGACTCAATCACCTCCAAGGTGACTGAGTTAGTTCTTGTAGTTCGTAGGAACGTTGGATACTACATGAGGAGTTGATAGTATCCACTTAACAATAGGTAGTTCCTCAGATAGGAGTTAGTTCAGATTGGGTGGTTTATAGTATCAGGGAACGACCAAGTTGGAGCCGTTCCTTCGTCTGGTCATTCCTGTATCCATCACAGAAGCAAGTCCTATAGTTCAGACTCAAAAGAACTGCTCCTTTCAAGAAGTGAACTAACTGAACTTCAGTCCCTCAAATGAACTACTGTTACCCACCACTAGTTCATGACCCAGTACCACGCTGGCCGTGGACCGAGAAGGAACTGGAATGAACTACCGAACTAACTCAAAAGAACTGCTCCTTTCAAGAAGTGAACTAACTGACCGTGAGTCCCTGTGTCCATGACTACCACGCTGCCCACGGCCCATTGGTTGGGAACCGCTATTCTGCTTAATGAATCACTGGCTTTCATTAATTTGGTTAACAGTTCATTTCATTAAGTAAAACTGTTTATAACCAAACGGTTAATGCTATAACAGTGTAGGTGCCTACGCCAAACAAGGTTTTATTTAATATTTGTTTATTAATGAGTTTTTTATTGAATTCTTCTCTTAAATTTTAATGTAAATGAACATTGTACATCTCAAGCTTTTGATCATTTGTTCGGCCGCGTTCTCTTCTATCCGACCCTCATTCATTTCACAATGCTACACTCAATTACTGTTAGACATTTAGCGCCTTGTTGCTTGTTTTCCTGCGATCAACCGCATCATGTGCAAGTAGTATTTGATTTCATTGTTCCACAGCTTTTATTTATGATTTTGACGCTCTTCGAAAGTCTTTCACAAGTCCCCTGACACAGAACGCGCTGCCTTACAAATCGAAAGGGTATTTTCTTTGTTATGTATTAATAGAGATATTAAGGTCTTCACACCCCCCCACCGCCACCACTCTTCGGACACTGCTCTGTGATTCATTTCGAATTTACGAGTTTGATTTGACGTTTCGTCGGATTTTAAAAGAAGAAAAATGACATGAAAATGTTGGAAACACATCAACTGATAGAGCTATTATAATTAATTAGGTTTAAAGATTTATATGTCTGTTGTTAAAAGTTTAGTGGATGTTGTCTTATTGAAGTCGTTGTATCACTGTGCTGTTGAATGTTTCAAACGAAATATATATATTGGAAACTACGGTGGCGTTTGTTTTTGTATAACCTATCCTGAAATGTTGAGTGGAAGTTGTGTGCTTGGTTCAGGGAAGTTATAATTTCTAAAGGAAAATACATGCAAAACCCGACAAAAGTTCATAATAGGTACATACTGGTACCTAATGGTACATAATGGTGCTGCAGTCCGTCTTGGATCTTGGCCGCTCCAACGATTTTCCGCCATTTTGTCTCTCAGGAAAATTCTTTGGCTCGTTCCAGCCGCGCCGAGTTCATGAACTCGGGTTCGGGTGAGTTCACCGACCGAGTTCGACTGGATTCGATGGAGTTGAAGTGGGTCCTGAGTTCATGAAACCGACAGCTGGAAGGCCCAGTAGTGAAGAGACACTGAATGGGACACGCCAAATACTGCCCAAACGTCTGTCAGGCGATGTCGGAAAAAATGAAGCAGTTTATGATTTTGGGAGGGTTACACCGAGGTTACCTGGAGGTGAACTCACTTCTCGTTGGGTTCAGTTGAGTTCATGAACTCGCAAAACTTGAGTACACGAACTTAAGCGGTTGGAACACAGTTCGACTAACTGAGTTCATGAACCCGAAACAGTCGTAACCGGTCATCTCGACCTTCTGCCCTGCGCGTGGTTTCTGCGCCGAACTTCTTCCTGAACTCGCGGCTCTTGTGGCTGCAGTCTCCCAGGTAATACACCCCAGAGGTTCGTTCCAGCCGTGCCGCGTTCATGAAGAAGTTTGGCGCAGAAACCACGCTAAGGGCAGATGGTAGAGTTCATGAACTCCGGTTCGGATGGGGTCACCAACCGAGTGCGACTGGATTCAATGGAGTTGAAGTGGATCCCGAGTTCATGAAACCGACAGCTGGAAGGCCCAAAAGTGAAGAGACCGAATGGGACTCGCCAAATACTGCCCAAACGTCTGTCAGGCGATGTTGGAAAAAATGAAGCATTTTATGATTTTGGGAGGGTTACACAGAGGTGAACTCACTTCTCGTTGGGTTCAGTTGAGTTCATGAACTCGCCAAACTCGAGTAGGTACATGAACTCAAGCGGTTGGAACACAGTTTGACGAACTGAGTTCATGAACTCGAAACCGGTCATCTCGACCTTCTGCCCTGCGCGTGGTTTCTGCGCCGAACTTCTTCCTGAACTCGCGGCTCTTGTGGCTGCAGTCTCCCAGGTAATACACCCCAGAGGTCCGTTCCAGCTGCGCCGATTTCATGAACTCGGGTTCGGATGGGGTCACCAACCGAGTGTGACTGGAACGCCCAAAAGTGAAGAGACACCGAATGGGACACGCCAAATACTGCCCATACGTCTGTCAAGCGATGTAAGAAAAAATGAAGCAGTTTATGATTTCGGGAGGGTTACACCGAGGTTACCTGGAGGTGAACTCACTTCTCGTTGGGTTCAGTTGAGTTCATTCATGAACTCGCCAAACTCGAGTACATGAACTCAAGCGGTTGGAACACAGTTCGACTAACTGAGTTCATGAACCCGAAACAGTCGTAACCGGTCATCTCGACCTTCTGCCCTGCGCGTGGTTTCTGCGCCGAACTTCTTCCTGAACTCGCGGCTCTTGTGGCTGCAGTCTCCCAGGTAATACACCCCAGAGGTTCGTTCCAGCCGTGCCGCGTTCATGAAGAAGTTTGGCGCAGAAACCACACTAAGGGCAGATGGTAGAGTTCATGAACTCCGGTTCGGATGGGGTCACCAACCGAGTGCGACTGGATTCAATGGAGTTGAAGTGGATCCCGAGTTCATGAAACCGACAGCTGGAAGGCCCAAAAGTGAAGAGACCTAATGGGACTCGCCAAATACTGCCCAAACGTCTGTCAGGCGATGTTGGAAAAAATGAAGCATTTTATGATTTTGGGAGGGTTACACAGAGGTGAACTCACTTCTCGTTGGGTTCAGTTGAGTTCATGAACTCGCCAAACTCTAGTAGGTACATGAACTCAAGCGGTTGGAAGACAGTTTGACGAACTGAGTTCATGAACTCGAAACCGGTCATCTCGACCTTCTGCCCTGCGCGTGGTTTCTGCGCCGAACTTCTTCCTGAACTCGCGGCTCTTGTGGCTGCAGTCTCCCAGGTAATACACCCCAGAGGTTCGTTCCAGCTGCGCCGATTTCATGAACTCGGTTTCGGATGGGGTCACCAACCGAGTGCGACTGGAACGCCCAAAAGTGAAGATACACCGAATGGGACACGCCAAATACTGCCCGAACGTCTGTCAGGCGATGTAAGAAAAAATGAAGCAGTTTATGATTTCGGGAGGGTTACCTGGAGGTGGACTCACTTCTCGGTGGGTTCAGTTGAGTTCATGAACTCGCAAAACTTGAGTACACGAACTCAAACGGTTGGAACACAGTTCGACTAACTGAGTTCATGAACCCGAAACAGTCGTAACCGGTCATCTCGACCATCTGCCCTGTACATGGTTTCTGTGCGGAACTTCTTCCTTAACTCGTGGCTCTTGTGGCTGTAGTCTCCCAGGTAATACACCCCAGAGGTTCGTTCCAGCCGCGCCGCGTTCATGAAAAGTTTGGCGCAGAAACCACGCTAAGGGCAGATGGTAGAGTTCATGAACTCAGTTCGATGAACTCGAGTTTGGCGAGTTCATGAACTCAACTGAACCCAACGAGAAGTGAGTTCACCTCCAGGAAACTTCGGCGTAATCCTCCCGAAAATATAACCTGCTTCTTTTTTCCGACATCGCCTGACAGACGTTTGGGCAGTATTTGGTGGTTTTCTCTTCTTTGGCTTGTCCCTTTTGGTGTCCGAACCAGAGATCATGAACTCGGTGCGGCTGGAATGAACCATGGGCGTCGCTCTCCACCCGATCTGATCCATCTCGCACTTGGCCAACCCCTCCTTCTCCTCCCCCCCCCCCCCCTCATGGCATGGATTCCCAACAAGAAACTTGGCGTGAAATAGCAGCTTCCATCGCAGACGAGAGGCTTCGACAAAATGTGACAGTGGAGTATCACTGTAGATATCGTACAGTTCCTTATTGTACCTGTTCCTCCATCACATACGGGTCCAATTTATCTTCTCAAAATCTTCCTTCCGACAAAAGCTCACAACTCAAAAATCAAGTTTAGGACGGAATCTTGTACAAAATGGTGATTTTGACCCAAACTTCTTGCTGTCAGACAAAACATTTATTTCACAGGTAGAAATAGCGCGGTTCAAGCGAACCCAGACAAGTTTTCACTTGGCGCTCCAAACAAACCCAGTAGAGACGAGTCGTTCCAACTGGAGCCGTTACATAGAAACTAATACAATGTTCCAAGAACAGTGACAAGTGCGTAGTTCCAGGAATAGTGACACCCGTGGAACGTTTGAAGTCCCCCTTCAGGCTTTTTTTTTACCCAAGGGTATTATTTTATTCTAGTTGACCAACCACCCAGTTACACCAACAAGTTCTACTTGTTATAGGCCCGAACGGCTCACCTGTTCCGTCACCGCCTTCTCTCCAGTCGAAGTTATTCATTCCAGTACCCTCTCATACGATTTGGAACAGCTAGTAAGTCATCTGAGCTGACTTTTACTGTCACACATCAAGTAACTGTTACAGATCAAGTAACTGTTACATCAAGTAAACAAAAAAAAGTAGAAGAAAAACGGAACCGGAGTTGAGTGTCGAGCTGGAAGGTGGAACAGTGAACACCGCTTCATAATAATTCTTTGTCGGCACGCTGAGACGTGCAGCGGAACGAACTGACAAGCCCATAGCTCTCACTTCAGTGACAGGATTCACCATTTCTGCTCCAGGTAGAAGCTGCACCTGGAGCAGCCCTCCCAACCGTTCCATTATAATTACGTACCGTTGCCAACAAAATAATAACAAAAACTCCCAATTCATTCATTTCAAGTCAACTGTCCAGTGAATTCGGCGTCAAACAAATCTCGTGTTTCAAGTATTCTAGTACAAAAATACCATTCAAAATGAACGTGGAAATGAACAAAACACAAGTTCATAATTTATCAACTATATTTTACAACAAAAAAACTTGTCATTTCCTGCTTACATTCCCGATAATAATTATAGGTACAACAATGTAAATTGATAACAAAAAAATCACCTCGACTAGAGGAGTAAACAAAGTGTTTCCAAATACAATGAAAACTAAATACTTATCAATAATTTTCTCAAGGAGAAAACAGCATAGTAGAATAGAAAATTGTACGTTCAATTCTTAGTACATAACAAACACGCTAATGCAGATAGGTTCAAATGTACAATTAACGTTTAAAAAAAAGTAATCAACAAGTAATATCATTTTGATTTTGCTAATAAAATGTTATAAAACATAATAAAAACAACGAATCTCCTTGTTATGAAAGAGATGTTCTCACTTTTCCGTCAAAAATAAAGATATAGTTACACATAATTATCTTGGTGGTAAGGTTCTTGGTGCTTGTAGGTATTTACATGTTGGTATTTACCATACTTTGGTACTTTTTTTTAAGAATATTCCGATAGGGAAATGAGTCGTTTGGGAATAGGTTGAATATGTAGGATGGAAGTTATTTAATCGGCTATGTACAGTTATTTACACTTTGTTATGTGAATGCCATTGGGAAGGTTTGGAAGAGAGGCTTCTCACAGACACATTTCCTACTTCTGTATGACGTGGGCACAGACGATTTTCACTATTAACACCGTAAATATTGGTGTATTCGCATAAAGAAGACATTCAGATGAAACAAAGCAAGGATGGATATTGATTTCCAAAACACTGATTTTTAAAAATGGGTCCGTCTTTCTTTCTAAAATACCAGCTAAATGTAAGCACTAGAAAGTAGTACCGACAGCCAAAACATTGACTTTTCACTCCTAAAAAACAACTTAAAAAATTATAACAATTCAGCTTATTGTTATTAGGTTGGTCATGGAAAATTTAGAGCAATTTTTCATTTTTTTTCATCACCGCACAAATAGAAGGAAAATTTCAGGTGATGGTTGTATGAAAATATTAGGTTTGTTTGCAGACATTGGGCCTTTTGCGGTGATTCTCGGACTCTTTGAACTGTATAGTATCCATGAACAGCTGTTTGCAGTGTTTTTCCTGACTATCCAACGCCAGTTTTCTTATAGTCATTCCAGTCCATAGAAGATCAGGCGGACGAGAAATTGACAATGCACTGCCTTCTCGATTCCCAACCGTTATCCAACTCAAACCCTTCACGAACGCTTTTATCAATACGGTACTGGTCCGTGGATGGTTTCTTACGGTTTTCTAGGAGTCGGCTAACCGTCAGAAAAATACAGTGCGAACAGACCTATCAGGAAAAGACGTGGGTTGATAACGTGATAAGGATAACTATTGATGTTCCTACAAATAGATGTCCCTTGAAATGTATGTCGCATAAATAAAAGGCGTACATTTAATTAATGGGTAATGAGCAATTAGTAAAAATTAATAATGGGCAATTATCACGTATCCACAAATGATTTTATGATCATCTAGCTCTATATGAATTTTTAAAATTTGAGTTAAAAGAAAAAGGTGATTTGAAGAAGCTGATTGCTTACATCACACTGTTATAACGCGTCGACGGGCCGTTTCCCATCTGCTGCCTCCGGTCAGCCAATCGGGACCCGTATCCGTACAACGTCACAGGCAACAGCAGGGCTCCCATTTCCAAGCCTATTCTTTGAAATCTCTAAAGCTGGGTTCACATTGACGCGTAATTGTAAAGCATGTAAAACTTAAACGCGTAAATGAATTTGATTGTCTCATTAGGTTTACGCTATTTACGCATGACGACTTTTGAACCAGAGTGTCCAGATCTAGATATTTACGTGCTTTACGGAACTGCACGTGGGGTTGTGCGCAGGCGGAGGAAGGAGCACAGGTCATATCTCGTGCGCTTTACGTCCGTAACTAGTGTTGTCCTTGTGAATGGTTTGCCGTTTTTTACGCGCTTTACACGAACCTGCGTGGCCTTCGCGTTTTACATTGATTACGTGTCAATGTGAACTCAGCTTAAGTTCGAAAGTCTCAAAAAATGAAGGAGACATGTTTTCCCGATTCAGCCCTATTAACGTCTATCTCACATCATGAACTATCGAGCAAAAAAAAAAAATCAGAAAGAATTCACGATAACTGCCCGTTCATCAAACAGGCGAAAGACCCGGGATAAAATGAAAAATGGAAAAATTGCAGGGATTAAAAAAAAATGAAGGAATGTCTGAGTACAAACATCGATGCTTTTGATACATCGATAGCCATCACCAAAACAATGTGAAATGATAGCTGTTGACAGTTTGAATTTTGATAGAGTAGACATTTTTACACATGGAGTAGACATCTTTACGCATAGAGTAGATATTTTTACGTGTGGAGTACACACTTGGATGGAGTAGACATTTTTATGCATACAGTAGACCTTCTTACGTGTGGAGTAGACACTTGGATGGAGAAGAAATTTTTATGCACAGAGTAGACATTTTTACGTGTGGAGTAGACACCTGGAGTAGACATTTTCACGTGTGGAGTAGACTGGTGGAGTAGACATTTTTATGCACAGAGTAGATAGACATTTTTACGTGTGAAGTTGACACTTGGATGGAGAAGAAATTTTAATGCACAGAGTAGACATTTTTACGTGTGGAGTAGACACCTGGAGTAGAATTTTCACGTGTGGAGTACACACTTGGATGGAGTAGACATTTTTAAGCAGAGTAGACATTAATACGTGCGGAGCAGATACTTGGATGGAGTAGACATTTTTACGTGTGGAGAGACTGGTGGAGTAGACATTTTTACGTGTTTGGATTTTGATGGAGTGGACATTCTCTCAGAGAAATGGATGCTATACACGCCTCTCCATTAGTACCCACGTTAGCACCTATTTGTGTGTTTTCAATATAACGGTATCCCAGAATGCTCCAATTATCGGATCATGGATCAATATTCGTTTGAATTGGGTACCTTCATGACGTCAACAGTGGTGCTTATCGATGACACGAGGTACGGACTTTCTGGGGTATACCGGTGTAACCGAGCTTGAGCTCGCAATGTTGATTCAACAGCTAGTTGCCGCAGCCCGCTGAAATCGTTTCGTTCTCGGGTCTAAAGTAGATCTGAGGCTGTCGAGCGACTTCGTAGTCATGATGAATTTGATCGGAGGACGCCACGTCTTTGAGGGGGGTCAAAAGGTACAGGTAGAGCCTCAGAGAGTGCGTCCCGTCCTCGCCTATGAATGGCACTAGGAGCGGCAGAAGGTAAGCGGGGGCTGCGGGTCATCCTTCGTCGCAGTCGTCGAGGAAGAGGGCTGTTGACCGGGAGGCGATGTCGGCGAAGTCCCGACTGCCCGGGGTGCACAGTTTCGATGAAACGTCTATCCCTCGTTTACTGTAACAACAAAATAACAAGTCGGGAAATTTTAGTACCATAATTGGAAGCCAGGCAACGCTGTTTACAGGATCCAAAATGAGAGGAATTTGAAACAAAATCTACTAGAAGTAACAAAGACGATGAAGTAAGTCAGGCACGTCTGTCTGACTAATACACGGTTGGTGTCAAAGTTCTCAGGAATTAGTTTCATAAGATATTTTTAGACTTTGTAGACATGAAATGACGTGTTCCTGAAATACAGTTATTATTTTGACGTTAGTTTGTTGAGTTGATTCTATGGTCTTGGAGTTCGTATTGTGTCCTGGGGTTTGTCCACGTTCTTGGGTCGCACGCGTCCTGGGACGTTTGGGTTTTTGTGTACGAGAGCCCTGGGATCGTTGGCATGGAGATGACAACCCTACTGTACTCGCTAGCCGTTCTCACATGTTCTCTTAACTAACAAACAAATACACGCAAAATCAACTTACGATCTCGCGTTGATTTTGCTCTTCGTCACTTTGATGTCCTTGATGTACAGGTGATCGTTGCACCAAAGGAAGCAGATGCTCCGCGGCTGCAAAACGTTCATGTCGTACTCCCAGTAGAACTCGACCCTCTTCACCGGCCCGATGTCTTCCGTGTGGGTGACGACGAAACTTTTCGACGTCCCATGTTCGAGTTTCTCGTACCCGCTGAAAATCATACCGACAAGATCGTTCCCGTGTGGGAAATTCGATTCATTAATCCAACTTCATAGATCGATATTATAAAACAAGTATCTACTTCCAACTGTAATACCACTTTTCTAGCCTACTTACATGTATCACTATCCCAAAGTGGCAGATTTTCTGCCCACCCTAGATTATTGTACTACTGGTTGCCGTAACAGGGATGAGAAAATTCGTCGGGCTGCTAACCCACGAGAAAATGTTTACATTGACTGTTTACTACATAAACAAATACCTACGTAAAAGCAATTTTACGTATTTATCCCTTTATTTATTTGCCCTCAACTCTACGGAGAAGTTGTGTTAACCCGAATCAGTGCATTCTTAGCTCCTCTTAGCTCTGGCCACGTTTTTCGGTCCCCTGAAACCAAACTCGGTCCCCTGCCTTCAAAATTGATATTTTAGACATTTTATAAAATTGATATTGATCAAGTATTCGCTTCTATGTGCGCCCACACTTCCGGGACGTACTTTACATCACCTGGTGGTTACAAAAAATAATGATAATAAATTTAAAAAAAAAATGAAAAGTTTGACCAAAAACTCGACTTTTTCTTTCCTCGAATCTTAAAAAATGGGCCACTTTGGGATAATAACCCACACCTGTACATAGGATTTTCAACTTACTTCGGCGTAAGGTCCAAATTCTTGATGACTCCGTTGTCAGAATGGAGGCTGACCCTCATGAACCCTTGAACCCAAGCTTCAGCCCGTTGTGGTTTGGCCAGGTCTATCGTCACTTTGTAATGATGCCCTAAACAGGACGCAGCAGGAGTAAGTAAGGACATTCCAAATAGTGACGGAGAACTAATCAACAGTTAGGACTATCGATGGTTCCGAAAGTTTTGTGGTGACTACACAGTGAACTATCTGTTAAATGTTAACAGGTAGTTACAGTCTTCATGGTGAGTTGTAGCTGTGAGAAGATAGGAGTCAAGACAAGTAAACGGGAAGAAGAAGAAGAAGGGAAGACAGGAAAATCCAAAAAGTGTGATGCCTCGCATGGCTTGAAAGCCGAAGGCAGATAAACGAAGAACCTCACACACACACACACACACACACACAGTGTGGGTCTGTTCGGAGAACCGTCCGGGACTGCCCAGGATTGCCCCCTCCCCACTTTTGGCCGTTCGGAGAAGACAAGGGACGATCCCGGACGAGTTGCCCGCTGTTCGGAGAGAGCGGGGATTGTGAATTCGGGCTGCCCGGGATCGTCCGGGGCTACTCCAGCTCTGGCGTGGAGTAGAAAGTCCGGAGCATGCGCATCGGTCTATTTTTACCCCTCCCCTCTAACTTGCTCACTTCGATGTTTTCCTTTCCCGCGAAGCACAACTCAAACCCACACACGCCAAACCCGTATTTTTTTTAAACGTATGCTTTACAGTTGTTTACAGTGTAAGCGTTACAGTTTTTGTTGTGTGTAATAATTTCCAGTTACGGATTAAGTTAGATAATAATTATGCTGTCTGATACGGATTATTCCGACGATGATAATGAGGGTGACATCAATTTTTCGGACGGCGATGAAGAAGAAATGATATTAAGGGAAGTTTTTTTCCCGAATTTGAGACCAAAAAATCAAAATTATATTGAGCAAGTGGTGTCTGATTTGTGTCAAGTGATGTTGTCTGAGTGGTGGTGATTTGGATTCTAGGTGCCTTCTGAATAAATAAAGTTCTTATAACAATGACAGCCTTTTATTTTATTACTAACCGCATAACTGAGAATGACTTTATAAAGGTCATCAGGTTGAGACAGGTAAGAACATCAGTCTCAAGAAAAAAACCTATGCGACACTTAGAGGCGCTAATTGGAAGGACAAAGTGACTTTAGGACAAAGAAGTTACTTTTTTTTTTTCTCCATTGTTGAAAAAGTTGAAAAAGTTTTAGTTTTTAATGATGTAGTAGTAAATGTAGTTTTAGTTTAAATCGATGAGAACGCACGACAGCTTGTAAACAAAATGGTGGGAGGTTCTAGTTCTAATACGGCTTCCAGTCCTGGACAAAGAAAAAGCGTTCGGACAAGGCACGAAACCGGGACGATCCGGAATTACTCTGGTGACGTCACGAGTCCAGGATTGTTAGAGCTCTGGATAGTCCAGGACTGCTTCTCCGAACGAACCTCCTGATTCCGTACTGATAACCCCAAAATAAGAGTTCTATTTAATTTACAGTGGTGTTATTCTTACACTGGGGGGAGGGGGGCACGTCCGAACAACTGAGCACCACACTGAAGTAGGAGAGGAAGAATTTTCAAGTTCTAACGTTATGTCCCGACGCGAGTGCGCCCACACGCACAACCAGCGCCCGGAATCTTCCAGTACCTTCAACACCAATAATAGAGATTTTTTGCAGCCCACAACGTTACAGGCTACGTGGCTTTGGCCTAGAGCGAGCATTTCGAGATGCTAACTTTTTTTGAAGTCGTACTTAGGTTCCGAAGAGGGCGTACGTGTCGATTCGAGTTTAAGGTCACGTCAAGTAGGGAGTCACGCTAAACCTTTCACTAGAAGTTTGCTTTCGATTTTTGCTCGTTTCTCTTCATTTTAAATTTTCAATTAACACTGCTTAAAAAGCTTAAATTAACACTGAGGTATAGAAAACAAGAAAACTAGAGAAGGAACGTCCTTGTCACTCGGAATCGGTTTTTGGTTACAACTTGGGAAGGTTATGAATCTGGTTGGAGCGAAACGTTAGTTTCCTACGTAGGACGCAGACGTGGGCAGTTTCAAGTCGTACGTACTGTCACGCACCTTCATTCTCACGTACCCTGACGTCACGAGGAGGGTCTACGTAGCACGTTAGTAGCTTGCAAAAACTCTCTAATAACCCTGGCCGATGGGATTGTGTTGGGGTCCTGTGCTAATACTGGCAGCAACGTCAGGACCCGGCGGACGATTGGGCAGTGGCCGGCCCAATTCGAATCTGTCCTTGGAAACACTGAGGTACGAAACACACAAGTGATCAATGCCAGATCCCCAACTGCACTCCGGAGGTTGTCAATGGGCAATTTCAAATTTTACTTAAGAAAGTAAAAGATCTCGGCGAGTGCTTTCCGAAAAGGTGGTATATGAGGGGGTAGCGATGATCGACAGTTGACAATAAACCAATAGAAATAAAGGGAAATGACGTCATCGGTAAAGGCCCCACCTCGGCATCCGACCGATGATGATACGGGGGAGGGGAGGGGGCTCAGCATCATCCACTTATGACGTCATTTCGTTTTCTTTCTATCCGTTTGTTGCCCAAACTACGCAGTTTTGAGATAAAAATTGGCAGTGGGGGGTTTTCAAGGATGCTAAATCCAATTCTGAGATCAAAAATAAAAAATTTCTACACACGGAAATTGCCCATTCCCCATTACAAGTACATTCAAGGTCTAGTCACCACAGTATCGTCCCTAACTATTGATACTGTTTAATAGTTTTCTACCTTGCCATTTCCTTAATACCTACCCACCTAATAGCTACAAGGAGACAATAGTGTGAATTCACCTCGATCTTCGTTTTATCATGTCACTGATAGCCGCTGTGTACTTATAATTGAATAGCTGAACTTCTACTCATTCCTAGGTACGAGTACATATTTTTACAATTTCTTTGGAAAACATTGTTCTAATGTAATTATATTATTGAGTTACCCCACAATGGTCTTTAGTAAGCTGAAAGTTCTTGAAATGATTCATATAATTAAAGGCCTAATTACACCTACCGAGTGCTGACTGAGTACTTGGCTAGATACTAGGCCCAGCAACTTCGGTGGGGTGAGTGGGTGATACCATTCAGTTGGACAGTGGACGGAGACATTTGTCGTGTTGTGTGTGTTGAGAGAAACAGCAGAGGAATAGGCAGACACGCCTGCTGCCGAATCACCTGATTACACTGGCCGAGCAAAGGGCGAGTGACGACATTAGCTGTGTTCGTGCTGTCCCCTTGGGGCGAGCTCCGAGCAAGTTCAGTTTTCGCTTGAACCAAACTGGCTTGGTTTAGGGTGAGCTCTGAATACGCTTGCTCGGAGCAGGGTGAGCCTGGAGCTTGTTCGGAGCACGGGCAGCTCGAGGGCGCATGCGCGGAAGAGCAGTGCTCAGCTGCCCCTGGTCTTCTCGAGGGGCACGGGAGGGCTAGCTCAGAGCAGCTCGGAGGAAGCCCCGTGGCCAGCACGAACACCGAATCATCTGCCCCGGGACAGCACGAGCACCGGACCACTTGGCTCAGAGCTCGCCCTGGGTCTGCACGAACAGCGAATCTTTGCCTCACCCTTACTGCGCATGCCCGGGTTGCTCTGAACAAGCCCTGAGGGACTGCACTAACAAAGCTACTGCTTAGCGGATGAATGGAGTGCAGGGGCCTACACGACCGAGAGAACAGAACGCGGTTCTATCCACCGTCTTGGCTAAAACCACTCGCCAGTTGCTCGGCCTGTACTGACAGTACCAATTGCATTGCGGATTACTCAGCCCAGCAATCGGCAGGTGTAATTGAGGCCCGACCTGTAAAATGTGTGCCTAACTTGCCCTTCTGTAAGAATGACAAGGACCTCAGGAATTTTCTGACTTTTTTCTAAAATGAATCCTTTGTATTCAGATTTCACATATCTAATTTTTTTATTTGCACTAACCTTACCTGGATAATTATGTGGGTTTTGAAGACAAATACAGGAATATTCCCTAGCTTGCATTTTTCATCTTACTTAATTCTGTATCTAATTGTTCGCTACTATTTCAAGTTTTCTTTAAATTGGTTTGGAAAATACTGAATTTGCTTTATAAAATTTTGACAGCTGTCTATGTTCTCCTGATTTTCTAAAGGATTTGTCGTTTGTTTCAATAGCAATAGTATTGTCAAAAACTGTCCATAGACCCAATAGTGCAAAACTACGGATAGTGCTATTGACCGTTCTCCATCACTAATTCCCAGTCAAATAGTTCCACTAAAGTTATAACAACGTAAAAACCGAAACTTACGGCAGAAAGGGGTGTCCTTGCCGGTACTGATGTAGTATTTGCCTCCCGGAGTCACGCCGGGCATCTTCTCAGCGTGGAAGCCCATGATGGCGCAGTTCGTACCGTTGACTCCGCAGTTGAAGCACCTCCCCTACATTTGGGATTTTTCAACATATTCATCAGTACCAACCGAAGTCATGATTTAGTCAAATTGACAGCATCGCTGCGAAGAGTAAACGATGCAGACTTATTTTTGTATAACGCACGAGTAAGTGCCTCTCGGAAGAGCCTGTCCTAAGAAAATGACGCATAAATGCGTTACTGACCTGGGGTTACCTGAGGGTGAGAGGCAGTTACCTGGGAGTTTTACCTGTGCGCTGTTTGCCTGCAGTCAGTGACGCACCTAAAACATTATAGAACGGTTCAACCAGATTTTGAACTATGAGAAAAGTATAATTTACCTGGGTGAACGCTTGGTACGAAGAACATCTGTAGCCGAGGTAAGGGCATTGCGAGCTGATGCTCTCTATGAAGAGCTTGATGGCCCTGACGTGGTTGCACGCGACCAGTACTCTCGAGGCTTCTTCGATACCTTAATTGCCATGAAACAACGTTTTACAGGTAGATTATTTTATATAATTGGAAAAAAAGGTGACATGGGCTCATAGCGCCTTCCATGAAGCAATGATTTATGCCCCTTTCACACGGGGAGCTGCACGGCTCGCACTCGTGAGGAGGAGGAAGGCGCGTGAGACTGAAATGCATTGAGTGCAATGGAGCTTTCACATGGGGAGCGAGAGCTTTTAGGGCTCGCGAGCCACGAGTGATCACGGCTCTGCACTTCGAGCCACGCGCTTCCAGCTCTTCCATGAAATGCAAAGGAGGGGATGCGGGTATTTACACGAAGAGCAAAAACGGCTCTCGCTCCTCAGTTTATTGCTATCCATCGAAGGATTCACGACACGTCAAAATTCTTTCTTGCTTTCTTTACAATTTCAAATATGGATGTAGACGTGAAAATGTTTATTTATTCCGTGTGTAATCGATCCGCCCTTTGGGACAAGAGACTCGATGGTTACAAACCGCAATGGAACGGCAAAAAGTTGGAGAGAAGTGTGGAGAAGTGCTTCATCCCGCCGGTGGTTGATAGGATGGACCCAACACCGTCTGTTACTTCGGCGTTTTTGGCGTCGACGATGAAGAAGGTAAATGGCCAAAGTATGCATGCGATCCATGCTTGTTCAACTGGGCGTAACTAGCGACTGAGCGGTCGAGAGCCAAAAAGGCTCTATAATGTGAAAGGTGGGAGTCAAGAGCGGAAAAGGCTCCTGACTGCGGGCCACGAGCCGTGCGGCTCCCCGTGTGAAAGAGGGCTTAGAGGTACCTAATACTTTTATTATTGAAATAAGGTGACAAGGTCTTATAGCACTTTCTACCAATGAAAACATGAAGTAATCTAGTGACATGTCACCTTCTTTCATTCTATATATCTCCAAGGAGTTGTTAGTTCGTATCCAGACTGCCACCATACATAGATAGCGCTTGAAAACCTTCATTTATGTAAAAACCAGAGTTTTTGGGAAAATGTCACTTAGCACCCTCTTCCACTCATGCCTTCAATTGTTAAGGCGACATCCAGCCGTCAGCCGTCGGCGTGATGCAGCATCGCGAGAAGGTGAGCAGAGGATTCCTCCATAGGTGAATATCGGTAGAACGAGGGACTTGATTAAACAGGACTTGAGATTTTCCAGAGTGTAACGGGGACAACTTTCTCAATGCATGAAGAGACCCGTATACCTTACGACAAACAGAAGTCGTATACTTTGTCCAATTCATGCCAGGAGTAAGGACAACACTCAGATCCTTGACAGATTCAGCGTGTGAAAATACGACTGAATCGACAATCAGTGGTGGAAGAGCACGAATGTCAAGAGGCTTAACTGAGCAAATCATAGCCTGAGTCAATAAATACAAGGCCTGATGAAATTCTGTGCCCTCAGCCCGTCAGATTCTGTAGTAAACAGCCCTTCAAATGAATATTAGTTGCCTCGGGCAAATTATTACTCAAAGCCCCCCCCCCCCCCCCCCGGTGTTGTGCGGGTTAGTATAACGGGTGGATTTAAGGAGTAGTCTCTCTGTGTAAAAGGGCCGGGGAGGACTACAACCGCCCCCGAGTGGTAGCACAAGTAAGTACGAAACTCCTCGAGCCGACGCGGAAATTACTACTCAAAGCCTGAAGTCTCTCAGTCGTTTAGAAGATGCCCGGGGCGAGTTGCTACATTGTTGGACATGGATTATACGACGGATGATTTTGATGGGAAAAGGTCGGGGAGAGAGGACCCGCACGCCCAGTAGGATCACGCATCTATACTGCCCCGAGCCGAGACAAATGTTCATGAGATGGTCGTGGTGGAGAAGGGCCGAGAAGAGAGGCTCCGCACGCCTGGTAGGATCACGCATCAATACTAGTTGCCTCGGGCCGAGGCGCAAATTATTACTCAAGAGCTAGGTGTCTCTCATTCCCCCTACTAATATTCCTAAATATAATCAATCATACAATGAAATACAGCAATCTTCCTGGTGCAAGTCCCAATTTTACGTGACTTTCACCCCTTGTTTCCTGTTTCAGCCGATTTGCCTGGCTTCTTCCCCCAACGAAGGGAGTTGTAAAGATATTTAGTCGATTTTGTACAACTCAGGCCATCAACACTATTATAAGCCTAGATCTCCAATTTTACTTTTTCATATTACAACATCGCAGTTTATTCAAAAACCACATTTTTTTAACGCACAGCATTGGGTTTTATACGTTCTAAACATTAAGTTATTGCATTTTTCTCGGTTTCAAAAAAGTTGACTTATCTACCACGTTGTTTCCCCTGACCCTCCAATTATGGGTAGGGCTCAGAACTGAAATTAAACCGTCTATAATAGCGAAATTTCGGTGTTACCTTGCCTGACCAAAGTCAGCGGTAGGGGGTTTTCTGTAATGTCACATCCTGGTTGGGCTTTGCCGTTGTTCGGGTAGAAATCCAGATGTCCCACAGGCTCCACCATGCCGTAACCTACCAAATGCAATAAAAAAAATACGAATACAATTCACAACATTCATAAAAAAAGGTTCATATTTTATTGCAAATTTCTAACCCTGACTAAAAATCCGTTAGATAGGACCCTACCTAATAGTTACTATAGGCCGCGTCACAAAAATACGAGCCCAGCTGTGCTATGCTAAAACGCATTACGTAGCAATGCTGGTTGAGCAGTCACAATGTTGAAGGCATGGCGGTCCAAGGTCCATCACCAATTTCCCCCCATAATTTGAATGAAATGAAACCTTTTGAAAAATATTGGCTTTTGTAGGGTTTCACGTTTGCGCATGCGCTGCTACTTCCATTAATCCGAATTAAGATTAAATCCATACGGAACCGTCGAGGGCCCTTGTTACGTTCCTTCATTCAGTTGGTTAGGCAATGCACTGCGGGTCTTGCTGCCCCTTGGAAGCCAAGCTCGTATTTCCATGACACGAACTATAGTTATAGGTCGCATCAACTAAGTTAAACCTCTCCATGGCAAAATACTACCTATTCTGAAAACATTGACCGCGAATCAGCATATCTAAGCCAATATACTCATTTCTGCGTAGTCTGTTAAAATCGCTCCCCACTTCTTAGCTCAGATCAAATAGAGAGAATTTTTTGCAATGATTCGAACGATACCAGAACGATTTTTGTGGAATGAGCAGTTCAGAATTTATAAAACGATAGTGACTGTCAGCTATGAGACTGACCAATCAAATAGGATATTTTGCCATTTTCATCAACAAGTGGAGGTTCAACTCAGTTGGTGCGACCTATAACTGGTAATTATTGCCCAGCCTCCACACAAACTCATCCTACTCCTACCTGCTAAACGGCTGATAAGTGTAATCCAGCAAAGACTGATTCTGGATGTAGTTCGACGTGGCAGGAACTGCTACAGTATACAAACTTCAGGCTAACTTTCCTGGATAACATTCTGCCCACGTACGTACAACAGTGTGCCGCCTCCTCCAGGAAGCCATCGGGGAACAGGAGGACTTTGCTTCACATCCCAGCACGACCCTACTGGAGCTTTCTGAACCACTTACGCACTTCGGACAGCTGCTTCAAGAACCTTCCATGATATAACCATACAGGATGGTTCACCGATGGTGCAGAGATGCAATGTATTAGGAATTGTTTGCGTAAAATGGAGGACTTTTTGAAGTTTTTCATTGGTTGGCTTTCCAGCTGTCTCCCCGGGCAATGGGTTGGAGTGTAGACCTCTTCCCCATAGTAAAAAGTAAATTAACAGCCATTTCAGGCTGGGTCTTTTCGCCCGACTGCCTTGCCAGCGTCGCGGAAGTGACCAGCTGTGCTCCAGCAAAAGGATCCCTTTCCCATGGAGCTCAGCTAATGAACCAGGTACTCCAACTAAACCAAAATGAAAACAATTCCACCTACCCACTGATTCCAAACTTAACAGACATTTTTAATTTGGCTTCCTTTCTTTTGCACCGGTTCCGCCATCAAGTTCTATGAAAGTTCTATGTCCCTTAATCATTCTGTATTTATCTGCATTATACATCTTTCTTTATTTTGTTGAAGATTCTCGCCACTGGAAACACATCCGGCAAAACGTTTGTCTGGGACCTCGACGGAAACGAACCTCCTAAAGTCGCTAATACCGTGATGGCGCACACCAAATGCACGACGGCCATTCGCCAAACAGCTCTCTCTCCAAACGGCAACGTGCTGCTCTGCATTTGGGACGACACCATCTGGAGGTCGGACAAAGTACCGGCCTAGGCATATAGAATTCTCGTTATTGTGAGGATTTATGTCCCACCGATCCGATCAGCCCATTCAACCTGCAAGTTATGCATTTTGACGGCATGATTGGATCCTCCAAAAAAACTGTGAGGGAAGTTTTTTCTAATCCTTCAATTTTGCCAAGATATGGATTACGACTCCTTGGCATGTCTTTGTCAGTCCAGTTGATGAGCACACAATCGCCCAAAATTACCAATTACTGTCATCAGAATTTATTCTATGTGAGACAGCAGAAGCTGTGACCCACAGGCCACAGCGTCTTTTTTCGGATTTTTTAAACGAATTATTCCCACCCTATAACTTGCACTTGGACACCGTGGCCTGTGGTTCACAGCATTTGCTGTGGCACATAGAATAAATTCTGACGACATGAACTGGTAATTTTGGGCGACTGTGTGCTCATCATCTGGACTGACGAAGACATGCCAAGGCGTCGCAACCTGTATCTTGGCAAAAATTAAAGGATTAGAAAAAACTTCCCTCACAGCTCCTTTGATTAAACCCATTGCGGCAGGGAGACGAGATCTCAAACCGACTTCCAGGTCTTAACATATAAGTTTTTTATTTGGCGACAGGTTTGAGGAATAACCCAGTCAACAGTCCATAGGCAGTAGCTGTGCACACAGCTTACACAGCTAGGTTGCTAGATATCATTCAAGCAAGGAGCAAATAACCGGATAAGGTAGCAAACAAGCGGAGGATTCTTCCAGTTTTACGCAAGCAATCCCCGCTTTCAGGATAAATAACATTTTATCCTGCAGATGTCCAACCAGTAAATAAACCGATTGTTCCTTTCGTCCATTACCGTAAAACCTGGTAACAAGGGACGGTTGGGTAATAATTTCAGTTGTTTAATACAGAAAGGCAGATAGAACGAGAATAAAGACATGAAACTAAAGGGAATCTCTTCCTTACATGTCCAAGTATCAATACATGAAGTAGGTATCAATACATGACGTTCAGCAGGAACAAACAAGAATTCTAACCAATGACTTTTCCGAGTCTCAAAGACCACGTTTCATGCATCAACATCAGGAAACCCTCCAAAATATTATCCAACCCATCACATATTTCCACCACAAACCGATGCCTTCCTGCTTATTCCTAGGTCGGCCATGGACCAACCAAATAATTAACACTATTGAATCCCACATCTAACAAATGCCTTTCATTTAAAAAAAAAAAAGATTTACAAACCCATAAGAAGTATCGACGTGGCGTCAGTGTGGATGACGTCTACCAGATCGGCATCGCCCGGGTCCAACCTGACTATGCTGGGCATCCCGTGGAAGTAAGGCTCTGCAGGATCCAGCCCAGTGATCCTCCCCAAACCTGCAGAAATGACGTAGGTATAGCAGCAGGGCACACAAAGTAGTAACACAGAAAAGGAATGAAGCCTTCACGGATACATGAAACAAAAGCGTCAATTCCATCCATTATATCCAGTTATCCAACCCAAGTTATGAGAGCCCTGCAGTCATCAAATCATCTATGCAAGTATTGGTACCACGCTACAAGCCGCAATTTTTAGAATTTTGACTTGAAATTTTGGTTCTTTAGGCCTCCAGAATTTATGCTTATAGTTTTTGGTCCCACCATGGTGCCGGGGAACGGCCACACGCTGCCAACAGTGGTGCCAACTTTCGGAAAAATGTGTTTAGGCCTCCATAATTTGCTGTATAGGTTTTGGTGCCAGGGAACGGCGCCGCACCACTACACCGGCACCAGAGGTGCCACCTGTCATAAAAAATATGTGTTGGGTATAGTTTTTCATGTTTTCCACCAGCTGAATCGAACGGAATAACTTTCAAAGCTCTACCAATCATCCTTACTGCAACTGATAAATATTGCCATAACACTTGACGATAAATAGCTATTACTGAGCGTGGTACATAGGCAGAATTTGATCCTATTTTCAAAATTGCATGAGGCACCCTGGTCAGCGGACCCACTAGTTATTTTTCTCCTACCTAAAACAACCTCAGCAGCCCTGTCCTGCACTCGGACGGGTTGCAGCAGAACAGTTTAGGAGTATTTTGCCTTTTCAGGGAGGTAGCTCACTCGATCACCATCACAGTTTTACCTGGGACTCGTTCTCCAGCGTAGCCGGCCGTATGAGCGCCCAAACTATGTCCAATCAGATGAACTTGCTCCGGCTTCAACCCGTGATTGTCCTGAATGAAAATTGAGACGTAGAACAGTAAATTAATGAAGTAACAGAACAAAATCTTGAGTCGACAATACGGTAACTTTGAGGTTACAATTCAACACTGGACGATAAATACCTATTGTAGGTTACCTATAAATTTCTCTAAAGCAATTGCACATAATTTGAAAATGTTTATTGAGATAAGTAGGGCTTACCTTGAGGTAGTTGATTAAATACGCTATCTCCAAACCTACTAGACGAGTGTTGGCGGTTGCCTGGGTGTAGAGGGGCAGCGACCCCCCGGCCCAGTCGACGACGATGACGTTGAAATCTCTGTGCTTCAACAGGGCCAATCTCATTTCCTGAAAACACGGGAATGTGATTTGTCTACAAGAAATTCATTGATTTAATCATTCGGGTTCGAAAACAAGAAAATTTGGTTTGAAAATCACTACGCAATTCAATCATTACAATAATGCAATCATTAATTATTATTACAATAAGGAATTTAATGTAACAGTAATCATTAATTATTATTACATTACATTTTTACAATAAATCATCGTTAATACAATAATTCAATTGTATTACAATACAATTATTGTACAATAATTCAATTTAATGTAATAATAATAATTAATTATTATTACATTGAATTATTACAATAATTCAATCTATTAATAATCATTAATTTTATTACACCGAATCATTACAATCATTTAATGCAATAATAATTTATTATTACATTAAAGTATTACAATAATTCAATAATTAATACAATAATTCAATTGCATTACAATACAGTTACTGTGCAATAATTGGAAGCCAATTATCAATCATTCAATTAATTATTTCAATAATAATCATTAATTATTATTACTTTACATTTTTACAATAAATCATCGTTAATACAATAATTCAATTGTATTACAATACAATTATTGTACAATAATTCAATTTAATGTAATAATAATCATTAATTATTATTACATTGAATTATTACAATAATTCAATCTATTAATAATCATTAATTTTATTACACCGAATTATTACAATCATTTAATGCAATAATAATTTATTATTACATTAAAGTATTACAATAATTCAATAATTAATACAATAATTCAATTGCATTACAATACAATTACTGTGCAATAATTGGAAGCCAATTATCAATCATTCAATTAATTATTTCAATAATAATCATTAATTATTATTACATTAAATTATTACAATAATTCGATCATTAATTTTTTTTGTTATTCATGAAACGTGACGTTTGTTCAAGCTGAAAAAGTACCTATCGACAAAATCTACAAGAGCCATCATTTTTCAAAACAACCAACTCGACGTCATACAGCCATCCTGCTTATAATCAGGTGTTCCCTAGCGATGATATCTGGGCTGCATTTATACCGTTTGATTCACGATCGTGTTGACGAAGCTTTTCGGTGAACATGAACGGTTGGTCGTGCAATGCTCCGGGTGTTCTCAAAAAATTCTTTAGTTTGAGATCAACTTGAACTAACTTTATTCTTCTTGAAGGGGCATATACACGGGTAAATAATAAACCGCTGTGTAATAATTTGCAGCGTTTTACATACAAGTTTTATATTGAACTCAACTCACTTTAACCCAGCTGCTGAGCGGTGTGTCGATAAAACCGTGAATGATGAACTTAGTCAGTCTTTTAGAGTCGAAATTCGATTGTTCTATCGTCTTTGGATTCTGCCACTTGAGCACCTGAGCCTGCAAACACGAAAAAACAGGTAATTATGAAGAAGAAGAAGGAGAAGAAGAAGAAAAACAGATTCACCAATAATAAAGAGTGACCAATAGTGATCAAAGCTTCATACTAATATACTGTACAGCATGGTCGCATGCAACCATATGCCGGAGTTTGAGAATACAAATCCCTATTTTAAACATTAAAAAAAAGTTCCAGTCATGCAGCATGGCTCTAAGACCGAATTTTCAAAGAAACATTCGTACTGCTGTGTACAAATATGATGTAGCGAGAAACCATACCACTTTTCGTGAAATTGCACAATTTTTTTTCGTGATTTCAGCCATTTTTACCGATTTCTAACCAACTCTTTTTTGAGAAAAATATTTTTATCATCGAAACAGTCCCTCTTCCTGTCGTGAATCACCATCCCGCACAATACCAGGTGAATTAATATTGATTTTAGCTTTATACCAATTTTTGACCCCCGACAATCCTAATTTGACACCTATTCTGTATGAAAAACAACTGAAATGGTATTTTTCTGTCTTTAGTCACCATTCCCATTCAGTTTCAGTGATTTTATGCAACTTTTTCGCGATTTTAGCCGTTTTTACCGGTTTCTGTCCCCCTAAAAACTCAAATTTGACCCCTTTATAATTTTTGAAAATCCTTTCATCTAAGTAATCCTTTTATTTGGCAACACCAACATTTTGGAGAAATTTGGGATTTTTATCATACATCGTAGAGTAGATTTTTATCACATATTTTTATAGATATCGTCTGGAGTGACATAAACAAATATATATATCTATGTATATATTATGTAAATACACCGAACCTCAATAACAACCTGCCACATACCACCCACATATGTAACACATATATGCATATAAATTTTCGTCATCTAGGGTTGAATATTCAGTATGGTCTGAAACGGATCGCCCTACAAATATTTTCTTATTTCATGTTATTAATATTACTTACTATTCTTATTTCATACTTCATTATTCTCATGAATATTTCACACTTCTACAGTATTCTTTCATTATTCTTATGAAATGCCTAATTCATAAGTAGGTTATTTCATAATTATTCTTTTTTTGAACTTATCTTTGAAATTAGTGGGTAGCGGGAAGGTACTCTTGGATTGAAACAACATAGCCTAGATGTTCATTATATTATATTATGACATAGTATATAAATTTTTTAACACCAAATTGTGTTTATGTACACATAGCACAAGTTCTGATGAACTTATTCTCATGGTTGGGCAATTACGGAAATCCCTCTTATCCTACCTATTTAGTGATTTTTTTAAATAAAAAAAGCAGAAATAATTAATTATTTATTTATTTGTTATTATTTTTATTTTTATTTTTTTTTTTTTTTAAAGGAGAAATATTTTCTTTATGCTCTTTTTGGTTTATTATTCTGTGAATATGTAATCTATGTAATCGCTCAACAAAAAATTTTTATAACACCCCCTCAAACTTTTTTCTTTTACGTTTCAAGGTGCGCAGATTCCAAAAATGCAATGTCCGTCCGCCGTATCACGTGTACTTCATTTTCGGTCTAAAAAATTCATTCTTTCGCACACATGCTCCATTTGGGCCCTAGTTGTGTCCCGAAACTTTTCATCCCGATCGGAATATACCCAGGGGTGTTATGAGTGAAAATGTGTACAAAAATAGGTACTTTTTGCGTTTTAGTAACATGAGCTTTTGAGGTATCTTTTTCCATGTTTTTGGGGACGAGGAGACCGAATATTTGGTTGATTTTGAACGAAGAGTGAAGAATTGAGGTTGTAACGAAGGTTAAGCTCCCAAAATTCATTTTTTATGAGGCGAAAACATGGGAAATTGTCTGAAATCACCATACATTTTTTGTATAATAACACTAGAAGTAGTATCAACAGGTCAATCAAGAGATCAAGACAATTGAATGGTACTATCAATGATCAAAGATAATCTTTTAAAAAAAAGCCGAGCCTAATTCGTGTTTTTGGGGGGTAAAAATTGGTGGAAACCATCAAAAGTAGCCATTTCAGTAATTGCGCATGAAATAAACAATAAATGAAGAGCCAAAATTTCTGTAGGTATGTCCAATAGAATAATAAACCCATGTGACAAGGGCTTTGCAGCGTGTTTTTCTTAATTTGAGAATTTATCACGTGTTTTTCAATTTTTATTATAAAGGTACTTATATAACAGGGGTACATGTATTGCTCCGTTATTGTTACAAATATATGAATTTGAACCAAGTACCGGTCGACATCGAAATCCGATACCGCTCGTCTCCGAACTGATTCTCACTTAATATCGACAATGATGCAAATTACGGATTTTTCCATCACAAAAACGATGATTTGTATGTACTTGAAGAGCAATGTTTTGGATACTGCAAGGACTCGCTACTTCTCACTCAGGGAAAGCTTGCACAATCCTCCACACAACCTGCTCTTCACTCGGCAGCACTCCGGTAGAGCTCTGTCGTCACTGTTAACCTCAAAAGCAAATACGTGTCAGACTCCCAAGTGATGGCCCTACAGCCCTCGTCCTATCTCAACCTCTGCCTTTCGCTATCCGCCCAATTCAGACTCGTCAGGCCTCAAGATTGACTCATCCCTGACACAACTGTTCCAAAAAGGTCGACGACGACCCTCGATCCCACGGAAGGCATTCATAGCGTCCTTTGACAAGCAGGATTGCTCCAGTCCGACGTGATGAAATAGACGACACAGCTGCTCGAGTAGTTGAAAACGCTGCCGATTCAACGGCCTATGATTTTCTGTAAAAATCACTAAACTACATGCAACAGGACCTTGTGGTGCCCTGATGATGTCGTGTAGGTAGCGACATTCCGAAACATACTTCGATATTTACTCTGCCGTGTGAAGGAAGAACGACTCAACTCAAAATTACTGAGTTTTCAGAAATCAGCTTCGAAGTTTTCCAACGAAAACTCGCTACAGGTTCACTACAGGGCATTCCCGCAACCCCCTTTTTTTCCAAATGTCCAATCATGTTCGACTTGATCGATAGCTGTCAAAAAATACTCCAAACACACGTTTTTTTCAATCGATTTATTGCAGTTGAGTCGAATATCGATTATTCATGGTTGATTTTTGAAATGTTTGTGGAGTAAAAACAACTCAAATCCCCTTTGAGTCGTTTTTACCTCCACAAATAAATGGGGTTTTCTCATAAAGATTTTGATGAATACTTTGAGTTTGAATGTCAACAAAACAAAATACCTAGTTTTTTCAAAATCCCCTAGTAGGGCCCATATAGAGCATGTTGTGAAACTTCACAGCTGCAGCAATGTGAGTTCCAACTCATGTTCATGCCCAAAAATATAAAAGGTAGCCTCCGCAAGGTACTTATAGATGAGGACCTTAGGTGGGAAGATCATGTTTCATCATTTGTTAAAAAAGTAATGAGATTGAGTTACGTTTTTTATAGTGTGAGAAATTGTTTAAGTTATGAATCTCTTCTAATTGTTTATAAATCCTTGGTGCAGAGTTTGATGAGTTTCGGCATATTGGCTTGGTGCAGAGTTTGATGAGTTTCGGCATATTGGCTTGGTGCAGAGTTTGATGAGGTTCGGCATACTGGCTTGGAGCAGAGTTTGATGAGTTTCGGCACATTGGCTTGGAGCAGAGTTTGATGAGTTTCGGCATATTGGCTTGGAGCAGAGTTTGATGAGTTTCGGCATATTGGC
This sequence comes from Leptopterna dolabrata, assembly GCA_954871275.1. Taxonomy (NCBI): domain Eukaryota; kingdom Metazoa; phylum Arthropoda; class Insecta; order Hemiptera; family Miridae; genus Leptopterna; species Leptopterna dolabrata. The sequence continues at coordinate 23,141,908 of OX940989.1, forward strand.
TTGGAGCAGAGTTTGATGAGTTTCGGCATATTGGCTTGGAGCAGAGTTTGATGAGTTTCGGCACATTGGCTTGGTGCAGAGTTTGATGAGTTTCGGCATATTGGCTTGGAGCAGAGTTTGATGAGTTTCGGCATATAGGCTTGGAGCGGAGTTTGATGAGTTTAGGCATATTGGCTTGGTGCAGAGTTTGATGAGTTTCGGCATATTGGCTTGGTGCGGAGTTTGATGAGTTTAGGCATATTGGCTTGGAGCAGAGTTTGATGAGTTTAGGCATATTGGCTTGGAGCAGAGTTTGATGAGTTTCGGCACATTGGCTTGGTGCAGAGTTTGATGAGTGTCGGCATATTGGCTTGGAGCAGGGTTTGATGAGTTTCGGCACATTGGCTTGGAGCAGGGTTTGATGAGTTTCGGCATATTGGCTTGGTGCAGAGTTTGATGAGTTTCGGCATATTGGCTTGGTGCAGAGTTTGATGAGTTTCGGCATATTGGCTTGGAGCAGAGTTTTATGAGTTTCGGCATATTGGCTTGGAGCAGAGTTTGATGAGTTTCGGCACATTGGCTTGGTGCAGAGTTTGATGAGTTTCGGCATATTGGCTTGGAGCAGAGTTTGATGAGTTTCGGCATATAGGCTTGGAGCGGAGTTTGATGAGTTTAGGCATATTGGCTTGGTGCAGAGTTTGATGAGTTTCGGCATATTGGCTTGGTGCGGAGTTTGATGAGTTTAGGCATATTGGCTTGGAGCAGAGTTTGATGAGTTTCGGCATATTGGCTTGGAGCAGAGTTTGATGAGTTTCGGCACACTGGCTTGGAGCAGAGTTTGATGAGTTTCGGCATATAGGCTTGGTGCAGAGGTTGACGAGTTTCGGCATATTGGCTTGGTGCAGAGTTTGACGAGTTTCGGCATATTGGCTTGGAGCAGAGTTTGATGAGTTTCGGCATATTGGCTTGGAGCAGAGTTTGATGAGTTTCGGCATATTGGCTTGGTGCAGAGTTTGATGAGTTTCGGCATATTGGCTTGGTGCAGAGTTTGACGAGTTTCGGCATATTGGCTTGGTGCAGAGTTTGATGAGTTTCGGCATATTGGCTTGGAGCGGAGTTTGATGAGTTTAGGCATATTGGCTTGGTGCGGAGTTTGATGAGTTTCGGCACATTGGCTTGGTGCAGAGTTTGATGAGTTTCGGCACATTGGCTTGGAGCAGAGTTTGATGAGTTTCGGCACATTGGCTTGGTGCAGAGTTTGATGAGCTTCGGCATATTGGCTTGGAGCAGAGTTTGATGAGTTTCGGCATATTGGCTTGGTGCAGAGTTTGATGAGTTTCTGCATATTGGCTTGGTGCAGAGTTTGATGAGTTTCGGCATATTGGCTTGGTGCAGAGTTTGATGAGTTTCGGCACATTGGCTTGGTGCAGAGTTTGATGAGTTTCGGCATATTGGCTTGGTGCAGAGTTTGATGAGTTTCGGCATACTGGCTTGGGGAGGTACTTTCCCATCGATACTGCGTTCTTCGATAACAGCCCAAAAGACCATTCTAAAAATCATAATGAAAAAAACCAAAAAGATTTCCCACAAATGACATGTTTTCGATGGTGAAGGTCTTCTCTGTCGGCCAGTTATATGCAAAATCAGCCCTCATGTTTTTGCAGAAGCATCCCATTACTCAGTAATCAGCATCCCATTAAACAGTACTTCCCGGGCCGGCTCCAATACTCGATTTACGGCTTTCCTGGAGGGAGCTCGAGGGTAGGCAGTATTGACCACAGAAAAAAGTGATCTACGCAGAAGGGGCATCTATACAGGTAAATAATAAACTTTTGTGTAATAATTTGCAGCGTTTTTTAAACTAACCACCATTTTCCCAAGAGTTCAGAATAATTGTTTTCGAAAAAAAAAATTTGACGAAAATTCCCCATTGAAATGACGCAACGTCCCGAAAACTTCAGCAGCGACTTGTGCACCCGGCCCGATGGAACATGTAGGTACCTGCATAAAAGTACGTGCAGTACTTGTACCCTGTATGAAGACGGTTGCACATGAACTTACAAGCCGAAGGCAGTTCTCTGGAATCGTGTCAGTACAAGTGCCAACCCCACAAATGCCATTTAACTTGCTTCGCTCTGAATCCCCAATCAGCTCTCAACACGTCGGTGTCCACTGTCACAACGGTCCGACATGATGTACCTGACCCTGACAGCCCTGATAAGGCTGCGCAACGCGATGGCGGCTCAACGCATTCGAATGTCCCATAAACAGAAAACCTTTATCGGACTTGTGGATATTATCTCGAGTCCACACTGGGGCCGATGGACACTACCGCCGTCTGAGGTCGAGGTTGTCAAGTTAATGAAAGTTCGATATAAAGTGGTCCTGGGAACTTCAATGGCAACTAATGACTGGCTGACTGGGAATGAATGGCAACCGGCTGACCAGGTGCCTCACGCTATTTTGAAAATAAGCTCAAATTCTCCCTATGTACCACGCTCAATATTAGCTATTTTCGGTAACCTGTTACGGCTAAAAATTCATCAACCGCTGTACGGGTGATTGATAGACCTTAGGAAGTCATTCCATTCGATTCAGCGTGTTGGAAAACATGAAAAGCTATACCAAACTCACATTCTTCTGTAGTGGTGCGGCGTCGTTCCATGGCGCCGTGATGTCACCAAAAACTATACAGCAAATTCTGGAGGCCCAAGGAGTATGATATCAATATTTCAAGTCAAAAATACCCAAAATGCGGCTTGTAGCGTGGTAAGTGATGGGTAAGTTCCTGGGAACGTATTTTTGGGGAACTACCAGGGGAATATTCCCGGGAATACTTCCAAAGTGGGAATTTATCAGGGGAATTTTTTCCCCTGCCAATTTTCATCTCAAAACTCTGTGTAGTTTGGGCAACAAACGGATAGAAAGAAAACGGAATGACGTCAAAAGTAGATGGCGCTGAGGGTCCCCCCCCCCCCCCCCGGGCGGAGAGCCTTCATCTGTGACGTCATTTCGCTTTCTTTCTACTGGTTTATCGCCCACTTCCGATCGTCCGATAACCCTCATGTAGCACCTTTTCGGAAAGCACTCGCCGAGATCTTTTTGAGAAAACAAAATAAAACAGGAGAAATTGCCCATTTTGTGAATTTTGTGCCGCATACATATTATACAGTTCCAGACATTTCTGTACTCACCTCTAAAGCGTTAGCTCGAGTGTATAGAAGGAATTTGGTGTCGATGAGATCTCTTCGGAGTGGGAACACGTTGAAAGGTCTGTTGATGATGTGGTACCACTCCTTCGTGAGGTTCAGGCACCCCAGTTCATCGTAGCACTTCACCTCCGTCGTCTCTGTAAATCATGAAATAAGTTATTATTGTCGTGGTTCCTGTAGACACTAACCACTTCTATGTAATATAGAAAGATTTAACCGAATAAACTAAGGGAACGACGAGTGGGGTAGCGCCAAGGGAGAAGGGTTCATTCCCCCAACCACCATCGCTCCTCAACGGTCATAACGGCCGATTGTGGGTGGGGGACAGGTGGAAACGGGGCTATATTTTGGCCCAGCTCGTCATTCGACTGACCAACCCTCGACTTACAACTTCTCTCTCGACCCTCTCTCTCCTACCTTCTCTCGCACTCGCTGTGGTGAAAACCGTGTGACACCTCCTCCTCTGACACCTGCTGTGGTGAAAACCACGGGGAGCTAACCTTCCCTCCAAATAACGTCTGCTGTGGTAAAAACCGTGGGGAGCTAACCTTCCCTCCAACTAACGCCGCTGTGGTGGAAACCGCGGGGAGCTAACCTTCCCTCCAATTAATGCCTGTTGCGGTGAAAACCAGTGTTAGTCAAAAGACTCCTACGGAGCACGTCCTTCCTCATCCGCCGTCATCCAACCTCTCAACTTCATCCTCATCCAAACTCACCCGCCATGTCGTGAGCACAACACACCCGCTCACGACAACTGGTGACCCCGACATGATCTGAACACGCAACTTTCCTTTCTGACCTTCCCTCCAACTAATGCCTGCTGTGGTGAAAACCGCGGGACGTTAGCAAGACTCCTACGGAGCACGTCCGTCGTCATCAGCCTTCATCCAAACTCTCAACTTCATCCTCATCCAAACTCACCCGCCGTGTCGTGAGCACAACACGACAATTATAAATATTATGTTGTCAATGAAGATCCTAATTAATCGACTTATCATCGACCAAAATGATAAAAATCACTCTATGAACTTAATTAATAAAATAACTGTAATATTAGATTAAGCTCATCTCGAAGGCAAACACATTTGGTGCCTTGGACGCTCGTCAAAACCCCAGGACTACCGACCTAACATGAAGGGGAATGTTCCGGTCTGATGAGCTGATTTTAATCGAATCCCAATCCCTGCATAATCCAAGCTTTATAATAAATTAATATTATCCTGACGAAGTGCATCAATACAGCCCGCAGTTTGTTCAGACTTTAGATTCTTTCAAAAACCCTAAATCACTGACGATTATCCTGATGCTGAAGAAGGAGAAATTAGGGAGGATCAACATTATTTAAATAATCAAGTATATACTTTACAAGCTGTATGAACCGAGCGTTTAACAGGATAGTACCTACCCGATATAATTTCACGAAAAGTCAAATGGTTTCTCGCTATACCATATTTTTACGCAGTAGCACGAATATTTCTTTGAAAAATCGCTCTTATAGCCATGCTGCATGAATAGAACGGTTGGTCTAAATTGACTGGGCCACTCTTTTTTGGAGGAAATGTAAACTGAATCAATCACAATAACAGGGAGGTACGTGAAGGAGGGATGTCCGATACTTCAAAAGTATCGATATACTACATACCGTATCGATACATCTAAAAGTATCAAGAAGTATCGATACGATACTTTCAAAAAGTATCGATATTTTGAAGTATCGATACTTTGATACTTTTTCAAAAATGTGTGGAAATGGAAATGTCGTTTTTGTTTGGGCGCTTGTTTTTAAAAATTATTGACAAGACAAGGCATTATTTCGTTAATTCGGCACAATCACATCAGAAAACAAGAAAGAACAAAGAAAATCCAACCAGAAAACTATTGAGTTAGGTTGGTTGGTTGCTTGGTTGGGTTAACATTTTGTTGGCCCTTCCTACTAAATGGAGGACAGCTGATTCTCACTGAGAGCTGGAGGTGGTGGTACATCAACATTCTTTAATTTGTTGAAGTGGTTGGTCTTCCAGCAATCTGGTTAGAGGCTCCGATAATGGGAAAAAAGAATCGATACTACGATATATATCAGGGGGGAAAAGTATCGATATGTATCGATACTTTTTTCAAAAAAGTATCGATACTTTCAAGTTTCGATACTTTTGGGACATCCCTACGTGAAGCTTTACAGGTTACACCAGCGCTACACAGTTAAGAAATAAGCGTTTGTACAACTGCGCACGTTCGCCCACAGGATCATCTGGTACCTCGCCACCTGGGCGGACACCCAAACAAGTGAATTCCCCCTGAAAATTCGGAATGATTTCAAGTTGGATGTGCCAAGCCGTCGGGTCTGTGGAGGTTTCTTTGCATATAAAAACAAAACGCCGGTTTTTCTGTTCGCTGAGGCTGCCTGCCGCAGTACAGAAAACAAACCCCGGGGACGTGTTGTTGCATCAAAACCGAGAAAACGGCCTTCGGAGGTCGTCCAGAATCGGGAACGGTGGAAGGAGGGATCTGAACTTTACCCAAAAACCCAGATCCGAGCCGGTCACAAAGAAGGTATTGGGAGGGAGTTGCCTCAATCACAGAGTAGAATGTTGCCGAAATACCCGTTGTTCGCGAACAGTGTCGTGTTTTGCGCGTTAAGATAAATCGTGTATGAACATTCGGCGTTTATTCGCGATATCGGACGACGATTCAGGTGTTAACCTGCGGCCTCCCCCGCCCCTAAGGATATCCGACCAGCCGCAAAATCTTGCTCGATTGTGGAAACAGTGGCAACAGTCTTTTGATTGGTACGCGGAAACCACAAATCTCTCAAGAAAGAGTCCGCAAAAGCAGGTGGCAACTTTTATGACAGTTATCGGTCAGGATGCGATCGTGATATATGACACACTAGCCTGACCGCTCGCTTCGCTCGCTATCCGAGATTCGCTGTACGCAGTATCGTGGAACCAACAAACGACGGAAAAATCCCATAGCCTACCGGGTATTTGTGCCCAATTTTATCAAAATCCGTCAAGCCATTCAGGAGTTGACCATGGTCGACCATATTTCCGCTATGATGAAGGAATTGAAAATGCGCCAACTCCCTTTTCCATAGCTTCCCGGATATTTAAGCCTACCGGGTATTTGTTGGAGGGGCCCATGGATGCGCTATGGTCGACTGCGGGGGTAGTCCGAAGGGTCGATCGTAGATAGAATTTCACGTAGATTACGAATACGCGATAAAAAATAGGGGTTACCATTTCAATTAATGAAGTTGACCATGGTTGACCATAGTTCCGCTATGGTCAGGGAATTAAAAATGCGACGTTGCACAACTTGGGAGCCTACTGGATATTCGTGCCAAATTTGGTCGATATCCGTCGAGCCGTTAGGCTGTGGGAAGACAGACAGACACACAGACTCACAGACATACAGAGATTCGTTTTTATAATATATAGAGATTCAAGCTTGGGGACGACGAGAAAAAAGACTTGAAAATAATAAAAAAGAAGTTCGAAGATTACTTCACACCCAAGGTAAATAAAACATATGAAAGGCTCGTTTTTAACCGTTGGTTTCAAAAGAACACTCAAACATTTGACGAGTTTCTGACGGATGCAATAAATCAAGCTAACAAATGTGAATTTGGCGAGCTAAGGGACGAATTCCTTTGCGACAAAATTGTCGTTGGTATCAATGACGACGTGGTACGGAAAACTCTTCTCTCCGAAGATGATTTAAAATTGGATAAGGCTGTCAACGTTTGTAAAGCCGCTGAACTGGCAAACAGGCACTTATCAGAAATGAGAGGGGATGATTCTACCAAGGACGTGGATGCGGTAAAGATGAAAAAACGAAATAAATATTCAAATAAACAAAAAATTGACAGTTCTAACGAAACATTCCATTGCAAGCGGTGCGGTACAGTTCATAAGAGAAAATCATGCCCAGCAAGGAACACGGTTTGTTCCAAATGTTCAAGAAGAAATCACTTTGCCAAATGTTGCACGGCTAAAAAGATTGATGTGTGTGCTACCTCAGGTTATATGAACTCTGATTCGGTTCTTCGACTTTCGATTCTTTCAAAAACCGTAAATCACTGATGATTATCCTGATGCTGAAGAAGGAGAAATTAGGGAGGATCAACCTTACTTTAAGACATAATCAAGTATATACCTTACAAGCTGTATGAGCCGAGTGTTGAACAGGATAGTACCTACCCGATATAATTTCACGAAAAGTCGAATGGTTTCTCGCTATATCATCTTTTTACGCAGTAGCACGTATATTTCTTTGAAAAATCGCTCTTATAGCCATGCTGCTTGATTGGAACGGTTGGTATAAATTGACTGGGCCACTCTTTTTTGGAGGAAATGTAAATTGAATCAATCACAATAACAGGGAGGTACGTGAAGCTTTACAGGTTACACCAGCGCTACACAGTTAAGAAATAAGCGTTTGTACAACTGCGCACGTTCGCCCACAGGATCATCTGGCACCTCGCCACCTGGGCGGACACCCAAACAAGTGAATTCCCCCTGAAAATTCAGAATGATTTTAAGTTGGATGTGCCAAGCCGTCGGGTCTGTGGAGGTTTCTTTGCATATAAAAACAAAACGCCGGTTTTTCTGTTCGCTGAGGCTGCCTACTGCAGTACAGAAAACAAACCCCGGGGACGTGTTGTTGCATCAAAACCGAGAAAACGGCCTTCGGAGGTCGTCCAGAATCGGGAACGGTGGAAGGAGGGATCTGAACTTTACCCAAAAACCCAGATCCGAGCCGGCCACAAAGAAGGTATTGGGAGGGAGTTGCCTCAATCGCAGAGTAGACTTGAAAATTGCAACACCCCAACCCGGGTAAGAAGGCGAGGTAGGTACCTACGCCTGTCTTTTATGTAATAAATCAGATCCTCGCTTTCCTATTATTTCGCGGTGATTAGGTCGGATTGAGGTGGTCAGTTCTTCAAATACAACCGACCCGTAAACATCCAGAGTGGAGGAGGGGTTGTAGGCATTTGCCCTAGTTTTCTGTTCGAAACCACCTTCAGAGAGTCGAGTCACCTTTACGTAACAGTAATTAGGTACCTACGGGCGCCACTTATAATAAATTATATCATCAAAAGACCAGTCGGAGTTGGGTTTTCACGGTTTTTGTCGAATCGTGGCGAATCCCACGGGCAGAACCAAGTCAAGGTCATGTTTGGATACACTGCACCATTCGAATCAGGATCATCATCCATAACAAGTTACATTTAATAATAATAATAATAATAATAATAATAATAATAATAATAAAAATAAAAACCATTTATTGTGAAAAGCCCCAGTGGCCCATTGTACACACACGAATTACATAGGCAAAATTACATAGAATGAAAGAAAAAGTACATAATTAATAACATTGTCAAAACTTAATACAAAATAATAATTGCCACACTGCAAAAAGAAAGATGAAAAATAATGGTCATTCAGTGAAATAGGACTAAGTACACTATTCACCATTAGCGTAAAACTGTACAAGATGTAAGTTGAGTGATGCAAAACTCCCACGTGTCCTGCATCTAATTTCCGACCGAAAGTGTCCTATAACTTTTTTTTTTTATCCGCTTAAAACCCCACTTTTTTCACTTTTAAGATTTTTTCCTAGTTTCCAACCTCATCTCACTAAAGCAGCTATAATTTTCTTAATTCAAAGAGTAAATTCAAATTTGAAGATGCCATTGGAAAGAGCGTTAAATTTTCTGTCTTTCTAATGCTTAACACAATTTTTTAGGAGGATTTGAGGAGTGAAAATGGAGTTTGAAAAGTGAATTTTGTCAAAATCTTATAATCGTCTGTTTTTTCAAACGCTTGGTGATCCTGTTAATTCTTGTAGCAGAATGGTGAAGGTAAGCTAAAAAATGCGCCGAAACGTCAGCTTTACAACGGACTAATCAACACGTTTTTTGGAATTGATTTCAAGAGAGAAAATGAGGTTTGAGTACGAAAAAACGTGTTGTTTCCGGCTAAATCGTGGGTTTTTCATGAAAAATGTACCTTTTGTGAAGTAGTGAGTTTTGAGCCCAGTGTGGAGTAATTTTCAAATCGAATGGTGACACCCTCACATCATCTCCCAGTAAGTATTTGGTCGTTATTTTCATTTTAGTCCGAAGGTGTTGGCATTACAAAGAATGGAACTATGGAAGTTAAGCGAAGAGGATTGAAAGATCCGTGAGACGAATGTTGTTTGTGTACCTCTACAAATGATTGGGACGAGTTCTTATCTTTTTCGCTGCCACCTATGGACCCTTCACAAACCAACCGGTCTCTGTATTCGCCAAAACGGAGGGCATTTTGAGCAAATAATAAATAATATATTTTGAGTCCCGCTTAACTTCCATAGTTCCATTCTTTGTAATGCCAACACCTTCGGACTAAAATGAAAATAACGAGCAAATACTTACTGGGAGATGATGTGAGGGTGTCACCATTCGATTTGAAAATTACCCCACACTGGGCTCAAAACTCACTACTTCACAAAAGGTACATTTTTCATGAAAAACCCACGATTTAGCCGGAAACAACACGTTTTTTCGTATTCAAACCTCATTTTCTCTCTTGAAATCAATTCCAAAAAACGTGTTGATTAGTCCGTTGTAAAGCTGACGTTTCAGCGCATTTTTTAGCTTACCTTCACCATTCCGCTACAAGAATTAATAGGATCACCAATCGTTTGAAAAAACAGACGATTATAAGATTTTGACAAAATTCACTTTTCAAACTCCATTTGTACTCCTCAAATCCTCCTAAAAAAATTTCTTTAGGCATTAGAGAGACAGGAAATTTAGCTTTCCAATGGCATCTTCAAATTTGAATTTACTCTTTAAATTAAGGAAATTATAGCTGCTTTAGTGAGACGAGGTCGGAAACTCGAAAAAAATCATAAAAGTGAAAAAAGTGGGGTTTTAAGCGGAGTAAAAAAAAAGTTATAGGACACTTTTGGTCGGAAATTAGATGCAGGACACGTGGGAGAGAGGTTTTGCATCACTCAACTTACACCCTGTATAACGCCCGACTTGAATTGGTTAATCGTAGGGAGAGACCTGAGGCGGAGTGGAAGGGCGTTCCTTCCTTGCCCCACAACACCAAAGGAACTACCAAAGATTTTTGTGGTGTGCCGAACGATCATGAGTGCGTTGGAACGAGGACAAGAAGCTTTAGTAATGACGGAATTTAAGCAAGATGGGACTGTTACAGTTTAAGATTTTAAATATTGATTATTTGTTTGTGATTATTTTGTTTACCACAATATGCAAATGAGGTTTGAGCCCCTCAGGTGAAGGATTTTGGTCGGAGTGAGTCAACAAACCAAATTTTCACCGGTGACGTTTCGGCAAATTAGTTTGTCGTCAAGAAGGTTGTGACAGAGTGTAACAGTGGGGGTGGACCCTCGAGAGTCCCCCCCTAGACCAGTGGGATTATCACCGGTTAAGAAGGGATATCGATTAGGCTTCCGCTCACCGATCCCGCCTCCAGCGGAAGAAAAAGTGTATCGAGAACAGCCCACACTGTTATAAGGTTCAACTATAAAAGGCCTTGCCGAGGGAATTTTCGTGGGTTACAAATTCTCTTTTTTTATGTAGGACAGGATGTCCCACCGGGTAAACTGTAGACTGAGTGACTACACTTGAATAAAAACATGAAAGCCTGAAGGGCAAAAGAAATAGCCTGAAGGGCAACAATTGGAAAATGTAAAATTGAAAAGGGCATTAAGGGTAACAAAATCACAAGATAATACTGGAAAGAAATAATAAAATAGTAGAATGGTTAACACTTATTGATCACATAGTGATTTGTTTATGTCAGAAAGTCTGTATGTACAGAAAACTAGTGTGAAATTTGAATTTCTGAGTGAAATGACGTATCAGGTAAATTGCCGAGTAGTTCAACTTAAATCCCGCTTAGAGCGCTAGTGCATCACTCTAAACGATGTACAGAACCGCATGGCTGGGACCGCAAATTTATAAATAAATTACACAAAACGTCCTCAAAAATCTAACGGTTCTCGAAAGGCCACAGCAAAGGTTCTTGAAGGTTGCCAGAAAGGTTTGCCATTTTTAATGTTGGGTTGTTGGCAGCATTGAGAACCTTCTCCTCCGAAACTTCGCTCTGCCTACTTGAACCAACTGCCAATCAAATGTCAATAGACCTCACCCATTTCTTGCCGCATTTTTACTTTTAATCGCCCTCATTTGAAAAATACCGCTTATTTTTTAAAACGGCCTTCGAACAGAGTTTTTAATACCTACATTTTTCAACAAAAATAAATAAAAAATTTGACGAAAATTCCCAGGTTATTACTAAACTGAATATTGTGAAAGCAGGGTACCATACGGGCAAGTTCCAAGGTGATCAAAATCCGCTTTGGCTGTGTATTAGATTAGGTAACTTGTTTTCCATAAAACATCCATCATAATTTCTAAATACCCACCTAATATTGAAAAAGTTGGTCGCCAAATAGTGAAATTTTGAGGACATATGTTTGGATGGTCTTGTAAAATTCCGCCTAAAACATCTTCTGCTCATGCGCAAACGTTTTCCACTTGAAGGTCTCAATGATACTGTGGAAACAGAGGTTGGGAGGGGAGTTGTCCCCAAATACGGTAACACAAAATCTGTGGATTCAGTATTTTAGATAAAAACCCCTGTCTGCTTAAATAAATAAACTGGGTAGGTAGGCCAGTCATTTAAGACACAAAAATCGCCGAAGAAAGGAATAATTAAGGTAAACTTCCTTTTTTGATATGTTGTGAGGGTCCACCCAGATAGTGTAAATCCAAATTTGCAACCCTCAAAACCACGAGCGACGCCCGTAGCAGCCGAAAACCCACTAAATTTTTTCACTTTTTTCAGTTTTTGGCTAAAAAACCATAGAAGGAGCCATCTGATGAAAAAAACTATTCCTACCTTTTTTAATTTAGATAACATGTGCTACAATTAGCGATGTACTCCAGCTCTGTAAGTCTAGTAGTTCCGGAGATACAGCTGTTCAAAATTTGACAATTTTTCCCAAAATGGGGAAATTTTAACTTACGGCCTAGTTTTAAGCAAAATATTGCCTTGTGACCAACACACATTGGCTACATGTACATTATGTAAGTGTCCACTCTCACCAGAGGGGTCCACGGGGGCAGAAAGGACGGGAGATTGGGAGCTTCATTTGGAATGTGTTGCCATGATGCTGCCATTCTTCCATTCTGCTGGACATCTCAATTACGCTAAGAGTGGTAGACTGTACCTGCAGGACATGCTAGCCCTACAGCAGCGTATGACTCAACCTGAGTACGAAATGTTTACAAAAGGAGGTTTCACAATCCGTCGCTCTGACAAGTTCTGGTCTGGCCTCTGGACAGACATGACAATAGAACAGGTACTCATGAGGGCGCTGAAGGTTCGTGGCGGAGTTACTCAGGGTCGGGGGATCTCGAGCAGTGTACTTTACGTTTTACAGAAGGAATGGTGCCGATGATCAACGTCTGCAATGAAGTAGAGCGTTTCACTGCCACTGAATCCTCCACGTCAGAACAACATGTGGATATGAGGGCAGCTCGAATAGTGAGAGACACCGCTGATGCAGAAAAACTTCAGAGCTGGTTCAATGATCACCCTCCATTCCGTTTCAACGACAAGTTAGTTTCTTTAAGTAGTGGACTAGTTGGAGGGCCCGATATAAACTGCCACCTGGCTCACGAGCTTGGGTCAGAAAGCATGAAGAGAATCGTGGGGGAAAAGTTTGGAATGGTAAAACTGAAACGAAAGGACAAGGTTAACACCTTGGCTTCACTGACCAGGTCGATTCAAGTGCTGAAGAAGAGAGTAGATGTGGATCCTCTGACTATTTTCCAGAGAGTTTGCATTACAAAACGATCTGACCAACAACTCAAACAGCATTTCAGGTATGAGCTTGCACCCTACCCAATGGCATTATTTACAGAGGATGGAATGCGAAAAGGCACAAAATCATCCTTTTATGCTGCGTTCAGCCCTCTTGAAGAAAACTTTTCGTTGACAAATGATGACACATGGGTTGTGCTTGACGGCGGATACCTACTACACAAATTCATCTGGCTGCGCAACGTTTCGGTTAGAGAGATCGTGTTAGGGTACGTTAAATACTTATACAACCATTATGGCAGCAAGTTGTCCGTGGTTTTTGATGGATACCCAGAAAATGCAGCTCTCACAAGCACTAAAAGCGCAGAACGTTCACGGCGGTACGGTGCACTATCGGCTGACATCCAGTTTAATCTGAACACCCCAATCAAAATCCCACAAGAGAAATTTCTGTCAAATGAGAAAAACAAATGCCGCCTCATAAAAATGTTGATGGATGAATTTCAGAAGCAGGGCATTCAATGCAAGCAAGCTGATGAAGACGCTGACGTACTAATCGTTGAAACTGCCCTGGAAAAAAGAAAGGAATTAAAATCTGATAAGACGCGTATTTTCATCGTGGGAGAAGATATTGACCTCCTGGTCATACTGAACGGGTATGGGTGCAGCTCCCCTCCAAACGTGTACTTCCACAAGCCGGGCAGGGGTGGGACAGAGACCACTCAGTTCAGCACCTCCTCATTCATGCATGGAGACGAAAACACACCCCAAGGGCTGGTGCTAATCCTCCATGCCTTCGGCGGGTGTGATACAACATCTGCGCTGTTCTGGCAGGGCAAAATGAAGTACTGCGGTGTTCTGCAAAGGAACCCACACCTTGTCGAGGAACTCGAGGTTTTCCTCGATCCCCATGCCACCCCTGAAGCTGTGGAGAGAGCAGGAGAGGCATTCTTGGTGGCAGTGTATGGGGGAGATGGCAAAGAGACCATCAACTCTCTACGATACACTCTTTTCGTAAGGGCATCTGCCAACACGAAAATAGACCTGGCGCGCCTTCCACCAACTAAAGAGGCTGCAAAGTATCATTCGTACCGGGTCTACCACCAAGTCCAGAAGTGGCTGGGGGTACTCAAACCACCTCTAGACTGGGGTTGGCAATTAACTGACCAAGGGCTCATGCCGACTACTACCAAACAGCCACCAGCCCCCCAGCTGCTTCTGAAGAGCCTCTCCTGCAAGTGCAGGAAGGGGTGTTTGGGGGGTTGCTCATGCCGGAAAGCAGGGCTGAACTGCTCAATTCTGTGCAAATATTGCGACGGTGTGACGTGTGTGAACGTCCCACCGATGGAAATTGACGTCGACGAGGAAGAAGAAGAAGAAGACGTGGCCCAAGAGCAATGCATCCCATTGCAACTGCTCCCTGATGATCCACCCCTCTCCTCTCATGATGAAGATGAGGAAGAAACCCCACCAAAGAGGGCTAAATGACTGTATGTCCGTAGTATTATGTCTGTATTATGTCTGAAGTATTATGTATGATCGACTGTTCCATTACATAATAAATTGAATTTTACGAATTGCCGGATTATTACTTTTCCTTGAACCTGGAATGTTTTAATTTTTGAGCAATCTATGATACCTATGGGTCTATTTTCGTATTGAAATTGAGGTAATTGAATTTTTCAAAACTTCATTTCTCAGAAGTGTGTTATTAGGACGAGTGCTTGGCCGATATTCCAATCAAAAGTAGATAGTTTTGCACTGATTTCAGTGTTCTTTGCAGCAGACCAAAGTTCAACAGAATTATGTTAAACGTGAGGCGCCTGGTCAGCGGACCCCACAGATGGTTCCGCGGACACCTACAGTACATAGGATACCTACATAGTGCATATGTAGTCAATGTATGTTGGTCAGAAGGCAATATTTTGCTCAAAACTAGGCCGTAAGTTAAAATTTCCCCATTTTGGGAAAAATTGTCAAATTTTGAACAGCTGTATCTCCGGAACCACTAGACCTACAGAGCTGGAGTACATCTCAAATTGTAGAACATTTGATCTCCTTTAAAAAAGGTAGGAATAGTTTTTTTCATCAGATGGCTCCTTCTATGGGTTTTTGGCCAAAAACCGAAAAAAGTGAAAAAATTTAGCGGGTTTTCGGCTGCTACGGGCGTCGCTCGTGGTTTTGAGGGTTGCAAATTTGGATTTACACTATCTGGGTGGACCCTCACAACATATCAAAAAAGGAAGTTTACCTTAATTATTCCTTTCTTGGATGTTTTAAATGACTGGGCTAGAGTGAACTGACTCATCATACGATTTCGATCTCTTCGCCATGTTTCGACCATGTTTTGAAAACGGGCTTCAAACTAACATTTTTCCGTAAGTCCTGAATAATTCTTTTAAAAAACAATTTTTTATTTTTCTATTTTTTTATTTTTTTTTTAACGAAAACCTCCTATTTAAAATTTACGATTCTCAACTCTTCATATATTCAGTCGTGCGTTCTGTATTGGTGGTATCAATAAATTGATTTTGGATTTGTTTTCTCCTTGTTTTCAACACCAACCCGAAGGTTGCACATTTGAATCGGAGAGTCGCAGAGAAGATACCGAAATCGCGGCCACGAAGCCTGTGTCAAGTCGGTATAGGCCACGTTCGGACAAATAAAAATGCTCGTTGCACAAGCTGACGAAGGCTATCTGAGGTCAGTTTCGGGCCAGTCCCATCCAACGGGTGCCAAGGAGCAGCTCCACACGTAATCCTTCCATGTGGTTTGGTCACCCTTAGCAGTTTTACTTGATGACGACGGGTGTTTATTACAAAATTACCTTGTTTACACCCTTTAATATTTCAGTAGAATTATTTGGAGTATTTCTATAGAATTGGTGAAATGACCTTTAGTCAAGGTGACCATAAATGATTTACCAATTAATTACGAACATAGGGTAGAGATAGTCTGCTTTCCACTAATATACCACTAAGAAGAGATTGACTCTAATAATTGTCCCCATCATGTAAAGGAGAGTGTAACACCTGTCCTCGTGTATTTGTTCTGAATTACAGCTTGGCTTGACATTATAGTTTAATTGAATGTGTGGCTTCACTGAGCCAGTTCTTAAGAACTTCTTCAGCTAGGCAAAAACAAAGGGTATTTTGTAGGAAAAAACGTCCATGCAAGCACGATCGAAAGTACTTAATGGAGAAAGCTTGATGAAATGAATATAGAAACTAACAATTATTGACCACATAATGAGGTGTTTGTCGGATAGTCCAGGCAGAAAACGAGGGTGAAATTTAAATTTCAGAGTTCCTGCTAGAAATGGCGTAGCACGTAAATCGCCGGGTAGTTCAACTCAAATCCCACTCAGAGCGCTGGTGCATCACTCTAAACGATGTACAGAACCACAATGGCTGGATGGAAGGAACTGCAAATTTATATATACATTTTTTTAAAAATACGTACTCAAAATCAAACCAAGGGGGTCCGAGAAAGGTCACAGCAAAGGATCTCGAAGGTTGCCAGAAAGGTTTGCCATTTGTAGTTGTCGTGGTACCCCTCAAAATTCTACATTTACCACTCCTATGTAATAAGAAAAAGATTTAATCAAATAAACGAGGAGAACGACGCCTCGGGGAAAGGAGGAGAAGGGTCCCCTCCATCGAGCTCCCCAACGTTTTTCAACGGTCGCAACGGCCACTGACAGATGGGGGGCGAGGTGGAGGCACCTTTCTAAACCGCCTGACTAGCCCAGC
Organism: Leptopterna dolabrata; assembly: GCA_954871275.1. Taxonomy (NCBI): domain Eukaryota; kingdom Metazoa; phylum Arthropoda; class Insecta; order Hemiptera; family Miridae; genus Leptopterna; species Leptopterna dolabrata. The sequence goes on from OX940989.1 coordinate 23,158,702, forward strand.
TTCTCATTCAACCGACCACTCTCCGACTTGCGACTTCTCTCTCGACCACGTTACTCTCTCGCTGTCTCTCTCTCCTACCCTTCCTTGCACTGTTGTGATAGACAACGGGTGCTCCCTTCACGAATACTCGCTGCGGTGCTTCTTCTTCCTGGCGTCTGCTGTGGTGATAACCACGGGACGCCCCCTTCTCCTGCAGCACCTGCTGCGGTGATAACCGTGGGATGCTAGCCTCCTTCTTTCCGGCGTCCGCTGCGGTGATAACCATGGGACGCCCCCTTCTCCTGTAGCACCTGCTGCGGTGATAACCGCGGGATGCTAGCCTTCTTCTTTCCGGCGTCCTCTGCGGTGATAACCATGGGACGCCTCCTCCTCCTCCTCTAGCACCTGCTGTGGTGATAACCACGGGGTGCTAGCCTCCTCTCCAAATAACGGCTGCTGTGGTGATAACCATGGAGCGTTAGACCTATTTCAACCAAACCTTCCCCTGCCAATCACCACAGTAATGGTGGAGAACCTTCGCCCCTGCAGCTGTGCTCCTTGGGCCAACAGCCAATTATATGCCGATAGACCTGATACGTCATTCCTTGCCACTTTTTTACTTTTAATCACCCTCATTTTTGACAACAGGCTTCTGAATAGATATTTTTAAAATATATATATTTACGGGGAAGAGCCCTCAGAAGATCCCCTGAACCGAGTACTCCTCCCCACCACCGCCTTTCACCCCCGAGACAACAAGCAACCCTTGACGAGTTCAGTTTATCGCCATCGCTCGGTCGTGACCAGTCGTCTCATAGTGGGAGCTAGGCATTCCTTTTTATTTAGTTAACCTATTGCTAAATTCTCATTAAAATTCTCACATCAGTCATTCAATCACAGTAATCTCATTTCTATCTCACTAGTGTACATAATCATTTTATCCAAGTAAACGGAATAGTGTTAACCAGTATTTGTGTAGCAAATTCATTCACGCCCGGTCATTATGGCCAATTCGTCCCATCGCTACAACTACGTAAGAGAGGAAGGTGAATTAAGTGACGTCACTTAATTCACCTTCCTCTCTTACGTAGTTGTAGCGATGGGACGAATTGGCCATAACGACCGGGCGTGAATGAATTTGCTACACAAATACTGGTTAACACTATTCCGCTAAATGATTATGTACACTCATGAGATAGAAATGAGATTACTGTGATTGAATGACTGATGTGAGAATTTTAATGAGAATTTAGCAATAGGTTGACTAAATAAAAAGGAATGCCTAGCTCCCACTATGAGACGACTGGTCACGATCGAGCGATGGCGATAAACTGAACTCGTCAAGGGTTGCTTGTCTCGGGGGTGAAAGGCGGTGGTGGGGAGGAGTACTCGGTTCAGGGGATCTTCTGAGGGCTCTTCCCCGTAATATATATATATATATATATATATATATATATATATATATATATATATATATATCTTGACAAAAATTCCTTATTCATATTTTACTTTTGCATTCACCTTTTTGGAAATGATAACAGGTTTATTCGCACTGGCTTTTTCTGACTGTTAGCTGACTCGTAGAAAACCGTAAGAAACCATCCGTGGGTCCAATAAAATCTGGATTTAGCATTTGAGAAGGATTTGAGTTTGATAATCGTTGTGAATCGAGAAGGCAGTGCATGCCCAGTTCTTGTCCGCCCTATCTTCCGTGTACTGGGATGACAATAAGAAAACTGACTGTCAGGAAAACACCGCGAACAGCCGGCCATGGATGCTATACAGTCCGAGAATCACTGTGAACGGCCGACCGCCTTTCTGAACGACATGTAACAGTCAGGTCACTGCAAACAAACCTGATGTACCTGGTGTTATTCTTTATAGGGATTCATTCATACATTTTGATATTTTAGTTCCCAAGCTAAACCAGGGAGTTTATTTTCAAAAAATTAGTAAACTACCAGATTAGTAAACCCAGATTCTTGGGAAATGAAAAGGTCGATGAAGCTCTTTAAACAAAAATGTTTCCTAGGCACGTAGGTACTTACTTTTTTATTTATTTTTTCCAATAAATAAATCAAGAAAGTCGTTAGTTTATCTTGTTCCACAAAATAAATGAGAAATTCACTGATATTTTTTGAAAATGAATAATTTTGTTCATCCCCCCCCTTCCCATGTGAGGGGGTTGTCACCTTCCGAGTGTTAAGGAAACTTCAGGAAATTGCGTTTTATTTAATATGAGAACGGCCAGCGAGGCCTTTCCAAGTTGAGAAATCCTGAAGACAAAACTAAAATCATTGTAAATCTACAACCAGCTACAAATCGACATAAGCCCAACCAGATTTTATAAGGCATTCAATGGAGAAACTTCCTCGTGACCCCATATTTCCAACTGATGAATGCTCACGATTCAGCCAACCTCGTTCAACGCACGGTTAATCTCACCATCAGTATTATTATTAGCATTACATTATATTAAATTATTATGACTCACGGGGGAACCAGGGCATGTTGACGTCTATCAGGTTGTTCTTCCATGACTCTCTGTTGTTCTGGGCGACGGTCGAGGAGGCGGTGACTAAAAGTGACGTCACCAGCAATGTAACTTGTGTATCTCTCACCATCACACCTTCAAACACAAGAAAATCCAATCAGGTTATTAATTGTGACATAGAAATCTATTAGAAACACGAAAGGACACGTAAACGTTAACAAAAAAGACGTGGATATATAATTTTTTTGGTTCACTTCTATAAATGTGGAACGCAAATGCAAAAATAGTAGGTAAAAAAAATCAAATTAGGTATTTTTGTGAAAATATGATGAGCAATTTCAAAAATACACAAATTTTTTTGAGGTAGGTATGCAATTTGCACAACTAATTTCTTTAGGTTGGTGATTTGGATTATTTTTTAAAAGCCATTGGTTTTGAGATTACCTTCAATTTAAATTTGAAAAAATAGGTTATTCAACACGAGCGACTGAATATCGGTTACGGGAATGAATTTCTTTAGGTTGGTGATTTGGATTATTTTTTAAAAGCCATTGGCTTTGATATTACCTTCAATTTAAATTTGAATAAATAGGGTGAACACTCGGAAAATTACAAGAAACATAAATTTCATGTTATTCAACACGAGTGACTGAATATCGGTTACGGGAATGAATTTCTTTAGGTTGGTGATTTGGATTATTTTTTAAAAGCCATTGGCTTTGATATTACCTTCAATTTAAATTTGAATAAATAGGGTGAACACTCGGAAAATTACAAGAAACATAAATTTTAAGTTATTCAACACGAGTGACTGAATACCAGTTACGGGAATGAATTTCTTTAGGTTGGTGATTTGGATTATTTTTTAAAAGCCATTGGTTTTGAGATTACCTTCCATTTAAATTTGAATAAATAGGGTGAACACTCGGAAAATTACAAGAACCATAAATTTCAATTTATTCAACACAAGTGACTGAATATCGGTTACGGGAATGAATTTCTTTAGGTTGGTGATTTGGATTATTTTTTAAAAGCCATTTGTTTTGATATTACCTTCAATTTAAATTTGAATAAATAGGGTGAACACTCGGAAAATTACAAGAAACATAAATTTCAAGTTATTCAACACGAGTGACTGAATATCGGTTACGGGAATGAATTTCTTTAGGTTGGTGATTTGGATTATTTTTTAAAAGCCATTGGTTTTGAGATTACCTTCAATTTAAATTTGAATAAATAGGGTGAGCACTCGGAAAATTACAAGAAACATAAATTTTAAGTTATTCAACACGAGTGACTGAATATTGGTTACGGGAATGAATTTCTTTAGGTTGGTGATTTGGATTATTTTTTAAAAGCTATTGGTTTTGAGATTACCTTCAATTTAAATTTGAATAAATAGGGTGAACACTCGGAAAATTACAAGAAACATAAATTTTAAGTTATTCAACACGAGTGACTGAATATCGGTTACGGGAATGAATGTGAGACACAATCCGAAGATAAAAAATCAGAAGATAAAAACTTTGAAGTACTGGATTATAACCTGAGACCTTCAAAGTATGGCATTTATTTTGTTTATACCTAACATAAATAAATAAATGTTATTTATTTATCACAGGTTGTGGTTTTGAGGCGCAAGATAGGCGAAATTCACGACAGGAAAGCGTTGCGTATCTCAATTTTGGCCTTTTACTGCAACCTGTCGATTTTGAGTAAATTAAACATTCACATATATGACGAACTCTGTGCCTACTCAAAAGTACCTATTAAACGTATTTCTAAAATCAACCTTATAGCAGTCAACAGTAATTGCACGTTCAGATTCAAAGAGTTAGTAACCTCTTGGAAGAGATTGTACGGCCAAGTGACCGATATAGGTGAGACCATGAGACGAAATTGAATGTTTCGAAACCAAAGGAAACGGAAGTTGGGATAGCAAAGATTGAATTTGTTGCTGGAATCACAGGAAACGGGTTGCAGGAAAGACTTGCAATGTTGACTGGTGGACACCTCCAAGATGAATATCGCTGAACAGTTTATTTATTTGGTAAGAATAGTACTACACCAATCAAAGTGTTATCATAATAATTAATTATACACCAAGGTACCATAATTATGATTTCAAAATAATATGTTTTGGCTATCTCGTAGGTTACAAATTCTCCTTGTTTTGGCCACATTCTGATCAATAATGGATATCAACACTTATTAACCACATAATGAGGTGTTCATGGCGGAAAGTCTAGGCAGAAATAGAGTGTGAAAATTGAATTTCTGAGTTACCACTAGAAATGATATGTATCAGGTGAATCGCTGTGTAGTTCAACTCAAATCCAGCTTAGAGCGCTAGTGCATCACTTTAAACGATGTACAGAACCTTTATAGAAAATTTATAAATAAATTAGAAAAACAACCTCAAAATAAAACTGATTGCAGGTTTAAAAAAAAAACCACAGTCATGCAGCATGGCTATAAGAGCGAATTTTCGAAGAAATAACTGATTTTATGTAAAACTGTTTTATCTCAAGAAATAACCACGTTCCTTCATCTTCAAAGTGCCCCAGTTTGAGAACGGAATGAGATATCACAATTCTGATTTCAGCGTACAAAAACCTTTAAAATGAGGTGTCTCTTGTCAGACTGTTTCATTTTGGGAATTTATGGGTAATTTTTCCCCCCCTTAAACTCCCCAAAACCCGATTCTGCCCATCTACGAACTTAGCCTGTCGATTGCCAAGACAGATTTTTCGTGCAAATTTGAAATTTTTATCTCAATTCTGTCGAGAGTTATCGTCTGGAATGACACATACATTATATAAATATATAAATATATACATATAATTTTTGGTGTCTTTCGGCAGTGAATTCAGGATGGTCTGAAACGGATTTTGGTATAAAAATCTTTCGGAAATTCGAGTTTTAAAAATTTTGGGCCGAGAACAATAGCTGCCTTTTCTTCGAAAATTCGCTAAAAAGGCCACAGCAAAGATTCTTGAAGGTTGCCTGGAAAGTTCACCATTTCTAATGTTGGGTTGTTGGTAGCATTGAGAACCTTCGCCGCCAAAGCTTCGCTCCGCCTCCTTGGGCCAAGTAGCCAATCAGATACGTCAGCAGACCTCCATACGTCATTTCTTGCCGCATTTTTACTTTTAAACACTCTCATTTAAAAAATAACGCTTAATCAGTTATCAGTTTTTATTCAAAGAGGAATTTTGGTATTTTTTTGAAAATATTCAGAGCTCTTGAAAAAATGGTACTCGGAAGCCCGTTTTCAAAATTAAGCGTTATTTTTATTATCAGTTTTTTCAGTTTTATTTTCAGTTATCAGTTTTTTACTCAAAGAGGAATTTTTGTAATTTTTTTATAAAACAAAATTATTTTTAGCAGCTATCAGTTTTTTATTCAAAGAGGAATATTTTTGTAATTTAAAAAATAAATAAATATTCAGAACTCTTGAAAAAATGGTAGGCCCATTTTCAAAATTAAGCGTTTTTTTTAAATGAGTCAGTTGAAGTTATGTGGGGCGAAACCATTTTGAAAAATTTGTTCAGAATTTCTTTTAAAACTTGAGTAGGGTACGTTTAAGAGTGAAATTTTGGTTTTTGAGGACATCGATTTCTTACTCTTCAATACTTTCGCTACCTTGCGGTCTTCTTTCAAAAATCGTTTGAATGTAACATAAGTTCGGTAAGAACTGGAATTTGCTACGGAAACGTCGTAGTGTACTCGAAAATGACAACACGCTTTCGTTCAGAAAAGAATGCAATGCATGGACTTCGAAAGGGTTTTATAAATATTTAAAAGGTGGTAAACGGGTGTTTCTAATGGGTCGAAAGTTGCCTAAGTAATTCCGAAAGCACGTAATAAGTGGGTAGGTAAGCAGTTATTAACAAAAACTATGTTCCTCCGTTTCTCCAACGTCAGAAGAAAAGAAAGAATTCATTTGTTATGCCAATTCCTTCGCAATGGGCTTGACATTTTCCACTCCCATTGTCTCTGTGGGGCCTTCGACCTTCGGCTATCAATCTTTTTTGATATTTTCACTTCTTAGTGGGTGTGCAGGTTAAAGTGATCCGGTTATGGAAAGTGCAGTAAGTGTGAATGATTGACTTACACGAATCATTCGATTTGGATGGAACGTGAGAAATCGAGAGTAGTTCGTAGCGTCAAGTCTGCGACCAGTGAAATATCAAATTCATACCAAGAAGATTGTTACGGGTATGAGAGAGGTGGAAACAGCCTAAAACTGCTGTAGGTTTGGTAATATTAAGGTGTGGTAATTTATTGGAACAAAAGTCAATATTAAAGGGTAGCTACCAACATTTTATTGTAAAATCCTAGTTTACAGCGTATTGTGAGAATTCTGGCTCGTCTAAGTTGGAATGAGAGCTGCAGGAGGTCTTTCTCCCATCTCAAGATTCTTACACTTCCCAGTCCTTATGTTCTTCGTCAAGAATTCGCAGCTGTCCACAGTATCAAGCGGTCTTAGCTATAATACCAGAACCTGCAATGATTTCCAGATCCCCTTCTCTCGTCTAAAAGTATCTCAAAAACGCTGCATATTACACAACGGTTCATTATTTACCTGTATAGATGCCCCTTCTTCCACCAGGAAAGCCCTAAATCGAGTACTGGAGTCGGGCCCGGCTTACCCGGCCGTAAATCCCAGGTTGGGAATTACAATTGCATAAAAACCAGTATGTAAAATGACAAAATTCAGATGTAGTTCTGAAGGTAAATTGTTGATGTGGAGTGATGAATATTTGTTTGGTCCCGGCTGGGATTCGAACCAGCGACCTTCACCGTGGGAGTCCGACTCCTAGCCCACTGAGCTACGGGGCACATGGGTATGATGCAAGTGATGTGCGCTCTCAATCCAGGTTGATGCCTGCATACAAGCTGCTCTTTAGGGCAAATTCAATTTTATGGCAGCATCGTAGAATGCTCCGGATGGTCTCAAAAATTCAGAAAAAATATCGAACTATTTAAAAATGCGAGAAAAACCACACCTCAAAATAACATTTTCCGAAAAAGGGATACTCTGGATATTTCAACCCCTATTTTTTACCCCTTAGAGTTGAGTGACAGTAACGCCGAGCTTCGAGGACCAACTAGAGCCCAAAAGGGACCCATATACCGAATTTCGTGAATTTTTATTTGTGGGAACTAAGGAAAAAGCGGCGTACGGCGGACGGATGGAATTTTTTTCGACATTCGTGTTCCATGCTCCTTGAAACGTAAACCATGAAATTTTGAGGGGGGGGGGGGGGTTAATTTTTTTCCATGGTCGGTTCCAAAGGTTCATTATTCAAAATAATGGGCCAAAACGTAACCCGTATCAAGCATTGTGCACGATTTTTCAATGCTCTGCCACCAAACATCCTCCATTTGCCAGACAGTACATTTTCAAGGACCATTAAAGCTCGTCTGATTCGGGCTGAGGTGTACTACTTACGCCATTAATGAATTTTTTGATATTGAAAATGTTGTGTTAATGGATTACGAAATGTTGTTCCTTTTAAATTATTGTATTTCTGTGACTTTTATAATATCGAGGCCATAGATAGGTTTATTATGAGTTACCTAGAGAAGGAATATTTTTACAAGTACTCCGTCTAGTGTTATCTGTGATATTTATGTTTCTTGTTAGTGTGTGTTTATTTATTTTATTTGTTTAAATATATATAAATGTATTTATTGAGTGGATGTGTGTGTGAGTGGTTGCCCTTCCTGTCGATAGGGTTGTTCCTGGCCGGTCTCGCGGGCGGCTTCCTGGTGGGTACTGTCAGTCTTTGGGCTTGGCCCTGAGATGGTGGTGCTTTTCGTCAGGTCGTTGCGGCTCGGCCTGGGAGCCGCCATGGTGGGTGGGGCCTGGGGCCGGTCGGGTCGGGGTGGCTGCTTGCGCTGCTTCCATCCTCTATTTTTCGAGCCCATTGTCTTTTTTTGTCCTTATGATTTACTGATTTTCATCATTTTTGTTTTATTGACGTTTGTATTGTCCAACTGGAGGATTTTACAAATTAAAAAAATCCTGAATCATGAATCTCGTTGAAAAATCGACTCTGCGACCATCGAAATGTCAAAAAAACCATAGTCATGCAGCATGGCTATAAGAGCGAATTTTCGAAGAAATAACTGATTTTATGTAAAACTGTTTTATCTCAAGAAATAACCACGTTCCTTCATCTTCAAAGTGCTCCAGTTTGAGAACGGAATGAGATATCGCAATTATGATTTCACCATCGTGTTCAGCGTAGAAAAACCTTTAAAATGAGGTGTCACTTGTCAGACTGTTTCATTTTGGGAATTTATGGGTAATTTTTCCCCCCTAAAACTCCCCAAAACTCCCCCTTAGAGTGACCCGATTCTGCCCATCTACGAACTTAGCCTGTCGATTGCCAAGACAGATTTTTCGTGCAAATTTGAACTTTTTATCTCAATTCTGTCGAGAGTTATCGTCTGGAATGACACATACATATATAAATATATAAATATATAAATATATATATATATATATACATATAATTTTTGGTGTCTTTCGGCAGTGAATTCAGGATGGTCTGAAACGGATTTTGGTATAAAAATCTTTCGGAAATTCGAGTTTTAAAAATTTTGAACCGAGAACAATAGCTTCCTTTTCTTCGAAAATTCGCTAAAAACCATGAACTATCGCGATGAAGTCGTTGGTAGCCTATTTTATTTCAAAATAAAACATAATATGGTACCACGGATGGAATCAGTTGTCCGTGTACATAATATTAGACGTATTTTGTAGGATATTTTCATAACCAATAGTAGCGAAGTTTCAAAGAAAATGTAGCTGTTTGGCTCGTTCCAAAATTTCAGAGATACTCCCTGTGCGCAGCAGTCCAAATACAAAAATGTTTTGTTAAAAAAAAATCAAAACAAAGGATTTCAGCAACATAGGCATGCGGGGTGTTGTCGTTGAAGTTTATTGGGGGGCTGAATCGATTGCAACCAGTCCCAGTCCGATTAGGAGCACCCAGCACACCAGATTTACAAAATTGTACCCTGAAATCCAAAAAATGCATATGTCGTTTGCAATTTTTTTTGATCGCTGAATCGATTGCAAGTAGTTTCAGCACGTTCAGACTGCATCGAGTGATCAAAATCACATTTTTTTGTGGGTTCAAAACACCCAAAAATGATTTTCTGACATAATTTTTCTGCACGATGTGCCACTCCGGTCTCAACAAGTGCCCAGTCAGGGCCTTAATGAGTGCTCTGGCATATGACCATTAATTCAAATTCTCAATTTCCCAAACTGTTTCTTTGAAAATTCGCTCCTTAAGCCATGCTGCATGACTGGAATTTATTTTATTTTTTTCTCTTCGCCATTCACTTTTCTCGGCGAAAACACTGCAAAACGCCGCGATGACAGATGTGAGGTCATTTACTACCTAAAACGGACCATTCGATCTTGGACCATTCTCTCTCCTCCAAGAGAATATCACCGATAAGTTTCAAGGAAGAAGACTTTCTCTCAGAAGCTCGCTCATTTCAGAAATTATTTTTCAATTAAAAAATCGATATAAATTATAATAACGTCGTCAACGTTGCATACTCAGGACAGAAACTCTCATACTTTCTTGAATTATAAAATTATCGAAGAAGAAATTTCGGTTCAAATTAGTTGTCACACATAAATACCAACCCTTCATTTCCTCCATTTGGCTGGTACTGAACTCTGCAAAAAAGGTGTGCTATCTGCACAAAAATAATTAAACTGCGCCAAGAAATTCATGTAATCTCCGCAAATCCCGTTCCAAATTTTCGACATCTCTGATTCAGACAAACAGCATAGTAATAAAAAGAATTTGTAACAAACAAAAAACTACAGTAAAAAAATAACTGGTAAAACTAAAAAAGTAAAAAATAATTTTTATGGTGAACAAACTTAATTTATTCAAAGCCGACACAACACATTTTTGAAATAGACGGCAAATTTAAACTACAACATATAAAAACCAAGGGATACAATATTCATGAAGGCTGTGTGAGTGTGAGGGGGGTTTTAATTAATAATTAATTAATTATTGGTGCCAACTTCAAAAATTGTGTTGTACCGGCTTTGAATAAACCACGTTTGTGCAGCATGAAAATTATTTTTTTTTTTTACTTTTTAGTTTTATACAGCTTTTGTTGAAGTCGGTTTTTGTTGAATTTTTTGTTGTTTTTAGAGCGATCAATTGATTATTTTGTAAAAAAATTGGAAAAGGTCTTTATGAATCATTTTATACTTTTTAGTGCGTTTTTCGAAGTAGGTTATTTTTCAAACAATATTTTTTGTAAATAATATGAACACAGCTTTTGTGACCTATGCACATACCCCACTGTTATATAAATCAAACCGCCTCTGCAATACGCGTAGGTATATAAATTAAGATAGACAGAGACATTGACGGGAACTTACGAGTTGGAGGTTGAGCTAAAGTATCAAGTCAACACCTTCGGGTCTTGAGTAGCCTGTAATTAATTTAAGAAAATTAAAAGAAGCTGAGTTATTCCACGACGCAGGCTTCCTTGTTTGTGGTGTGGGGATGGATTTCTCTCATTAGGCCTCCTACCTGTAAAATCCCCTTCTCGCAAGACCTTTCATGAGCAATTCCACGACGTCTCTACCTGACTCGCCCTGCAAGGTCGAGTGTCCTTTTCCTCTCAAGAATTCCAGTTCTCTACCAGGTACAAGAATTTTCACCAGGGAATTTTCGTAAAAATGTTTTTGTGGGGGGGGGAAAAAAATTCCGGACTCCTGGAAAAATGCTAGTCGGAGCCCGTAAGATCAGGGGCGGATCCAGAATTTTTTTCCGGAGGGGGTCACAGGGTAGAACAATATAAAAAATAACAAAAAATAAAAAAATAACCAAACGAACAATACAAACCGAATTTTCAACCTTATGCCTAAACTCGTCCAATTTGTCTACTTACAAAATTAATTGTATTTATTTATAAAATTCGTTGTTTATGTAAAAAATAATATTTTTCAATATCTAATAATTATTTAACTGATAAATGTATTTATTTTCAATTTTCTTCTAAAAAAGTGTCCTAATGTGTTTTCAAACAAATTGGCGCATTTTATGGCTGCGTAGCTAACTTCAGAGTTTGCAAATCAAAACATTGAAACAACAACAATCTATTGTTGATCTCAGTGAGTTCAGTACCGTTTTTACTGAATTTGGCAGGAAAGAAAACGAGAACGAAACAAAAACAAGATAATAATTAATACAAATAAGAAGAAATAAACAAGGTGTAATTTGACGGATACACCAAGGTAAATTTATTGACATAATTGTATATAAAGTAACATTGGTAGGACCAAGTGTACGATTGTATTCGACTAATTTTGACATTTTTGATCGAACCTTTTTAGATTTTTTATAGTTCTTTTTTGATTTCACAAAAACTGGGTTCGTTTTCGTTTGGTTTTTTTTTTGTTTTCGGGTTTGTGAACAATTCGTTCAGCTCTGCTTTTTGAAATCCAGGCTGATTCTGGGGGGGTCATGACCCCTGTAACCCCCCCCCCCCCCCCCTTGGATCCGCGCCTGCATAAGATGCACTAGCGCTCTGAGCGGGACTGGAGTTGAACTACTCCGAGATTTACCTGAAACGTCATTTCTAGGGGGAACTCAGAAATTCAAATTTCACACTCTTTGTCTGCCTAGACTTTCCGACATAAACGCCTCATTATGTGGTCAATGATTGATAATTTCCGTTATTGAACAGAATTTCGAAGAAAAAAAATTCCAATCATGCAGCATCTATAAGAGGGAACTTTCAAAGAAATACTTGTGCTATTTTGTAAAAAGATAAAAAGGTGATAAAGCGAGAAACCATGCCACATCATAAAATTGTATAATTTTTTTCGTGATTTTAGCCGTTTGTACAGATTATTGACATTTATTAAGTCAAATTTGACCCTATTATTCGATAAAAATAGTTTTATCACCGAAATAGACCCTATTTCTGCCATGATTCACCACCCACACCAATTCAGGTGAATTAATATTGATTTTAGCATTTTTTCTGACCTCCAAAAATCAAAATTTGACCCCTCTATTCTGCATGAAAAAATACTGAAATAGTCTTCCTGTCTTTACTCACCATTTCATACCACTTTCAGTGATTTTGTACCGTTTGTTCACTACCTTAGCCGTTTTTACCGATTTTTGACCCTTATAAATTCAAATTTGACCCTTTTTCGAGAAAAATAGTTTTATCAGCGAAATAGACCCTATTTCTCTCGTCATTCACCATTCCACACCAATTCAGGTGAATCAACATTGATTTTACCCCCTTTTTTGACCTCCAAAAATCCAAATTTGACCCCTATTCTGCATGAAAAAATACTGAAATGGTCTTTACTCACCATTCCATACCACTTTCAGTGATTTTGTACGGTTTGTTCACTATCTTAGCCGTTTTTACAGATTTTTGACCCTTATAAAGTCAAATTTGACCCTCTTTTTCGAGAAAAATAATTTTATCACCGAAATAGACCTTATTTATGCCGTTATTCACCACCCCACACCAATTCAGGTGAATTAATATCGATTTTAGCCCTTTTTTTTACCTCCAAAAATCCAAATTTGACCCCTCTATTCTGCATGAAAAAATACTGAAATGGGCTTCCTGTCTTTACGCACTATTCCATACCACTTTCAGTGATTTTGCATAACGATTTTTCCTTTCAGCAATTTTTATCGGAAGTTTGCGGTACTTCCATCTTCCGGGTATCCATTTCGTAAAGCATTTTTTTCGAAAAATCTTCATACAGATCCGTTTTTGAGCGTCTGAATTTCTAAACAATTTTCGTAAGGATGACACAGGTATGATGAGACCCCTTAAGAAACCGTGTACTGGTTGAAAGAAAAATTCTCCGATATTAAAAAAGTCAAAGAAACCTTCACCTGCAAAGAAAGGGTTTAATAAGATGTAGAGAATAAAACAAAAATCCATATACCAAATAACATAAATTTTATGTTAGTTGTATTTGTACCTGAGGATGCTCAGAACCTGTGTGAAAAGCTGTGCGCTGAAAGGTATACATTGTGGTAAACGAAAGGTTTATTTGTTTTATTCTCTACACCTTATGATGGTTTACCACTCAAGGTCTGCGGTGAAATTTGATGGGCTTGTGAAAAATAAAGGGTTATTGGCCGTGGTATTGGAATTTAGCCATACGAATCCCCCTTCGTTTCTTATAGAGTTCAATCACTGACCTCGATATTAATGTTCAAATCTCAAGGGTAACGTCTGCACATGGGCAACTCGCAACACAGTATCGGACCAATTAGGCTCCCAACCCCCGAAATATTAGCCAATCAAGACAGCTTTTTCGTTGCCACGTATTTGAAAGTTAATGATACAGACAGAGAAGTCCAGCATTCTTATTCCAGCGTTCTGCTCTAGTTTTCCCAAAATCTGCCAAAAGTAACTAACAACTTATTCAAAATTAACGTCAGATTCGGGCAAAAAAAAATCGATCTAAATAAGGTTTAAACCCGTATTATTAATGGTATAATAAATTAAACTGTCTGGGACCGCAATACTTCAGTACGCAGGTACCTACCTACAAAAATTAATGGATTAGACAAAATCTCGCAAAAAAGAGCAATAATTGCTCTTAATTTAAAAAAAATTAAAATTTAAAAATTACCTAACTGATTAGACAAAATTAACGGATTTAAAAACTAACGGATTTAATTTAAAAATTTAAAAAATAACTAAAACTAACTAAAAATTTAAAAACTAACGGATTTAATTTAAAAATTTTAAATTTAAAAATTAACGGATTAGACAACATCTCGCAAAAAGAGCAATAATTGCTCTTAATTAATTTTTGTAAAGGTAAAATAAGTCTAATATACGTAGAAATAGGTGAAATCCTTTCATTATACCTACGATAATATTCTCTCGTAACTATCGATTTCATTCAAAATGAATTTCATATTTGGTTTTCTATATAAAATTTTTACATATGCTATATATATGTAAAATACACTATAATTATATATTACACTACAAAAGCATATTACCTATATCGTGTCCACTAAATATTTTTGTTGTAAGTTATAGGGTACCAATAAGGGCCCTAATTACATGATACCTACAATAATTTATTATACGATAATTACTAAAATTATTATACTAAAATATATTATAATGTGCCCAATAAATATTTGTTGTCAGTTATAACAATTAGATCCCTAATTACATGATACCTACGATAATTCTCCCGATTTTATTTAAAATTAATTTCATATTTGGTTTTCAATATAAAATTTGTTTGTGCTTATAATAAATGTTGTAGACACCCAACTGAAGTTGGGTGAAACTCCAGGGATTCTACAATTAATTTGCAACATAAGTTGTCCTATACAATTTTTCTACTCCATTGAAAAACCCGAGTTTTTTCACTTACAAATTTTTTTCGTGTTTTCGACCTTGTCTCAATAAAACAGAGAACTTCCAAAATTTACAGGGTAAATTCGAATTTGAGGATATCGTGGGAAAGAGCGTTAAATTTCCCATCTTCCTCCTGCAAAACCGAAATTTTTGCAGCAGACTAGGTACAAAAACATCAGGCCAAAAAGGAAATTTTTTAAAATTTTCGAAATTCGACTTTTTTGATCGGGTTTCCTGCTTGAAAAACGTGTAAATTTTGTTGTGCGCTCTTCGGGAAAGACTTCTCCAAAAAATGACGTTTTCAACGGTGTGGCCTATTTTTCCCTTTCTCAAAAGTGAAGAATGTTACGTTTGAATGCCAAAAAACGTGGATTTTTCGGTAAAAATCGACATTTTTCCACAGGAATTTTCTTGCACATTAAGACACGTTTGACCGAGTATTTTAGGTATTTTTTTAACACTTGATCGAATGGTGGCACTCTCAGACCATCTCGGGAGCGTAAAAACGGCAAAGAACTATCAAGTAACCCCCATTTTTTCTCAACAGGCTTTTCATAGCCCATCTTCCAGCATTTTTTGTTTGAGACGTGGGATCGCTTAGTCCGTTTTTACGCGCTCGAGATGGTCTGAGAGTGCCACCATTCGATTCAGCATTAAAAAAAAATACCTAAAATACTCGGTCAAACGCGTCTCAATGTGCAGGAAAATTTCTGTGGAAAAATGTAGATTTTTACCAAAAAATCCATGTTTTTTGGCATTCAAACGTAACTTTCTCCACTTTTGAGAAAAGTGAGATAAAAAAAATTAATAAATAAAAACAGGCTACACCGTTGAAAAGCTGACACTTCGGAGAAGTTTTTCACTAACAGCGCACAGCAAAATTGACAGGTTTTTCAAGCAGGAAACCCGATCAAAAAAAGTCAAATTTCGGAAATTTTTTAAAAATTTCTCTTTGGCCTGATTTTTTTTTAAAACTAATCTGCTGCATAAATTTTGGTTTTGCAGGAGGAAGATGGGAAATTTAACGCTATTTCCAACGGTATCCTCAAATTTGAATTCACTCTGTAAATCAAGGAAGTTATTGCTGTTTTAGTGAGACAAGTAGTTCGAAAACACACAAAAAATGTGTGCCTAAGTGAAAAAACTCGGTTTTTTAGCGGAGTTTAAAAAAAAAGAAGTTATATGAAAACTTTGGTTGCAAATTAGTTGGGGGATCCCTGGAGTTTTGCCCAAGTAGTAGACACCCTGTATACAATTGTACAAAAATATATTGTTTCCAATAAATACAAAATAATAATATTTATTATATTTATTTATTTTTATTATAATATAAATTATAATATTTTCAATTTTTTTGGTTCAAGTTATGATATAACAAATTAAATCACCTTTTTCAACGAAGAACCAGACGTTTGAGCCGATTTTCAATTTCCACTGAGACGAAAACGAAACAAATTGATGCGAAAATTTTGTGAATTTTCACCAAAAAGCTGCAGACCGAGATATTACACTGCGTTGTACTTGGGGTACTTTACTGGCGATTCGGCGAACGTCTGCGATGGACTGATGTGTGCATCAAGCGTCTGGGATAAAAATTCCCGAAGGAAGGTCACGAGGTGACGTCACAGCTACCCCTCCTGTACCCAAGGAACTTCCCATCAGTCGTCTCCAGGGGTTATTTTTTCCCCTCCCAATCTTATCGCAGCACTTTACACTAACATCGTCTACGTCACTAAAAAAAAAACGATGATTTTGATTTTGACACGGAAAAATGACCCTTGTTTTTAAAAACAGACAAACTTTGAGGGGAGGCTGTGAGAAGTTGCGTTTCAAAAGGTACAAACGTAGGTAGAAGGTAGTTGGTAACTCAGTGGCGTAGCCAGGATTGTTGAATGGGGGGGGGGGGGGGTTATCGGAAATCGAAAAAAAGTTCCTGTCATGCAGCATGGCTATAAGAGCGAATTTTCAAAGAAATATTCCTGCTATCGTGTAAAAAGATGGTATAGCGAGAAACCATACCACTTTTCTTAAAATTATAAAATTTTTCGTAATTTTAGCCATTACCTAATAAAATCAAATTTGACCTGCTTGTTTTTGAGATAAAAATTTTTATCATCCAAACAGTCCCTCCGGCGTGATTAATCATCCCACACAACGTCAGGTGAATTGATATTGATTTTAGCCATTAGTACCAATTTTTTACCCCCAAATCAAAATCTGACCCCTACTCTGTGTGAAAAACAACTGAAATTGTATTTTTCTGTCTTTACTCACCCTTCCATACCATTCCAGTGATTTTACATCAATTTTTTGCAATTTTAGCCGTTTTCACCGACTTTTGACCCATAAAAACTCCAATTTGACCCCCTTGGAATTTTTGAAAATTGCTCATCTTCGAACTCATCCTTCTGTTTGACAACACAAACGTTTTGGAGGAATTTGGAATTTTTATCATGTACCCAAGGGCGGATATCATCTTGAATGGCACATAAATATATATACATAATACATACATTTTTGTTAAAATCTAGGGATGAACTGAGGATGCTCTGAAACGGATTTGCCTGTAAAAATATTTCAAAAATTCATGTTCTGAAAACGTTACCCATAGCAATAGCTTCATTTCCTTTGAAAATTCGTTAATAAGGGTTGGCATTACAAAAATAAAGATGAATTTAAATTAAATTTAACAAAGCACTAAATGTTACAGGTAACGTTAGGTAAGATAAATTGATGAAATAAAACATTTATTTGGCAACAATGTTCGAGAATTTTCAAGGAATGAAGCTATTGCAATGGGTCTAAAATTTTCAGAAAATAAGTTTTTGAAATTATGTTACAGGCAAATCCGTTTCAGAGCAACCTGATGCATCTCTAGATTTTAACAAAAATGTAAACGTATGTTATATACATATTTATTTATGTGTCAGGCCTGACCTTGGGTACGTGATAAAAATTCCAAATTTCGCCAAAATGTTCCTACTGCCAAACAAAAGGACGAGTAATTTTCAAAAATTCGAAGGGAGTCAAATTTGAGTTTTTAGGGGTCAAAACTTGGTAAAAACGGCTAAAATTGATATATTATAAAATCACTGAAAGTGGTATGGAAGGATTAGTGAACTAGTGTTTTTCACAAAGAATAGTGGTCTAATTAGGATTTTTGGGGGGTCAACAGTTGGTATTAAGGGCTAAAATCAATATTATTCACCTGAAGTGTGGGATGGTGACGGTGAGGGACTATAAGCATTTTTTTTAAAAGATTGGATCAAATTTTTGGGACAGATCGTTAGTAATCAATTAAACGTAATATTATTTAACTGTTTAATCATGTTTGATTTACCGTTTAATCTGTTATTGTTGTATTTGTTTGTTACTTTTGATATTTTGTTATCATTCTTAAGATTTAATTAGCGAATTTTCGAAGAAAAGGAAGCTATTGTTCTCGGTCCAAAATTTTTAAAACTCGAATTTCCGAAAGATTTTTATATCAAAATCCGTTTCAGACCATCCTGAATTCCCTGCCGAAAGACACCGAAAATTATATGTATATATATATATATATTTATATATATTTATATATATTTATATATATATATTTATATATGTATGTGTCATTCCAGACGATAACTCTCGAAAGAATTGAGATAAAAAGTTCAAATTTGCACGAAAAATCTGTCTTGGCAATCGACAGGCTAATTCGTAGATGGGCAGAATCGGGTCACTCTAAGGGGGAGTTTTGGGGAGTTTTAGGGGGGAGAAATTACCCATAAATTCCCAAAATGAAACAGTCTGTCAAGTGACACCTCATTTTAAAGGTTTTTGTACGCTGAACACGATGGTGAAATCAGAATTGCGATATCTCATTCCGTTCTCAAACTGGAGCACTTTGAAGATGAAGGAACGTGGTTATTTCTTGAGATGTTCTTCCTGGATCGTCTGCTCTAATCTGATAACGGAATGGGATATCGCAATTCTGACTTCACCATCGTGTTCAGCGTTGGAAAATCTACAAACCGAGGTGTTACTCGGCAAAAAATGGAACAAAAAATTTGTTACGTAGGTACCCAATACCTACTCTTCTGGTATTCAAAACATTTTTGATTTCCCCCTCCCCATCCTTCCACCCCAAATTTTACTTTGCGAAAAACTACTCCTGTTTTAATTTTGTATGGTATCAAGTTGGGAAAACATTGGCCGAAAATTAATTTTCAGAAAATTTTAGGCGGAGGAGGAAGATGCCGAAAACTTCGAAAATTCGCTCTTATAGCCATGCTGCATGACTGTGGTTTTTTAATTTGTGATAAAGTTTTCGAGCCAATGGGGGGGGGGGGGGGTTATGACCCCTACTAACCCCCCCCCCCCCCCCCCCTGGCTACGCCACTGTGGTAACTGGTCCAAAAACAAACCCAGGCCCAGAGATGGGCGTAGTTAACTAAAAATTTAGTTCAACTAAATTTCCAACTAACAACTAATAGTTGTTAGTTGAAACTCAACTAACAACTAAAACTTTAGTTGTTAGTTGTATGGTGCAACTAAATTATTCAACTAACTTGGTTGTAACTGCACTTACAACTTACAACTACAACTAAATTAGTTGACAAATTTAGTTGCACCCCACAACTAAAACTTTAGTTGTTATTCGTAGTTGCACAAAAATAACAACTGATTGCCGAACGTAAGTGAGTCGAGCTGCATTTTTCCGTTTGTGAGTTTGTTCACCGATAGAGGGCGCAATTTTGGACCAATCGACTTGAAATTTGGAGGGTAGACTCCTTAGGTATCCGGAATTTTGTGTATAGTTTTTGGTGCCAATCGGACCACCTAAGGGGGATTCCAAGGGAAAAATTTTCCCATACTGTGACATATCATTTTGAAGGCATGTTCACCCTGAACATGATGGTGAAATCAGAATTTCAATATGGGTAGTCCAGAGGGGGGGGGGGGGTAATTTTTGATTTTCCCAAAAATGAATAAATCAAAAAATTCTGAAAACCGTTGAACGGGTAGTAACGCCCATAACTATCGTAAAAATGGTCGAATGTGGTCCAAATTTGAAGGTAGGTGCGGGTTGGGCCACAGATGATCTCATATCGAAATCGTATGGTAACTTTCGCCTGCGCATGCGCAAATGTAAAATACTCAAAACGCTCGTAACTTCCGTAAAAGTCGTCAAAATGTTTCCAAATTTCCATGAGAGATCAGAAATGTCATTATGAAGGATCTGTATGAGTTTTGGAAAAATCAGTACCCAATATTCTATTGGGTATGCGCAAAACCAAATTCACTCCAAATATCTTGTATTGTTTATAACTTCTGTAAAAATAGTAGTAGGGAACTGAGATTTTAAGAGAACCTGCGTTTCACAACGTAGAAGAACCCATTTGAATATCATCAAAATTTTACTATAATCGCCGTCTGCGCATGCGCCAATGTGAAACATTCCGAACGGCTGTATCACCTCCAAAAAGCATGGGGATGTTTCCAAACTATGATAGTAGATTGTAAATATGGATCTCAACATTTCCTACGAGTTTCATTATATTCGGAGGGTAACTCGCGAATGCGCATGCGCAAATGTGGTATAATAAAAACTCTAGTAACTTCTCCGAAATACGTTGTTTCCAAATTTCTGTGAGCGATCAAGAAAGGTATCATGAAGAATCAGTATGAGTTTCTAGTGTTATTATACAAATTGATGGTGATTTCAGACGATTTCCCAAATTTTTGACTCATAAAAATCAATTTTGGGAGCTGAACATTTGGTAGAACTCAATTTTCAACTGTCTGGTGAAAATCGACTTAATATTCGGTCTTCTCGTCCCCAAAAACATGGAAAATGATACCTCAAAAGCTCATGTTACTAACATGTTGCTAAAACGCAAAAGTACTTATTTTTATACACATTTTCACTCATAACACCCCTGGGTGTATTCCGATCAGGCTGCAAAGTTTCTGGACACAACTAGGGCCCAAATGGAGCATGTGTGCGAAAGAATGGCTTTTTTAGACCGAAAATGACTTCTTCGCGAGTGATTTAGTTCGTAACTGATTAGTGCTAAGTGGCCTTGGTGCAAGGAAACAAGGAACGAAATTACGAGCCTTGGGAATCTTTTGAAATAGTGTTCGTTTATTCCAAGTGAATCGGGATGCGTTCTGCACCGTAGGAAGGACCGTTATATTACAATGACATATTCTTTAAATGAATGTAGAGTCCATCCTGAGAATTTTGACACCAACTGCACTGTCCTACGATTACTAGGTAAGTAGTTCATTTTCTATGATTTTTCAAATTTTCCATAAATTCTGACGTCACAGTCGGCAGATGGTTCTCGCCCAGACGAGAGGGCTGCAGTGACGTCAAAATTGGTTAAACTTCGAAAAATCACAGAAAAAGAACCACTTACCGTACAAAAAGTGTGGTTGGTGCTGAAATTCTCGGGATGGACTCTACTTTCAATTAAAAAAGAAAAGAAAACAAGTACGTGAGCATAACCCACTGAGCAAAATAATAGCTGATTTGTCAGAACCATCAGTTAGTACTTAATTGTTGTCCTACACCTCCTTAAATTAGTTAGGAATCTCCACTTTTTGTCCATGGTGAGATTTCAACGCCATCTGTTAGCACTCAGTGAGTACCAACATATCCCCAAGTCTTTAAAGCAGGGTTCACATCCATCCGGAGCCGTCCGGAAATACGGATAGGGGAAGCTAGTGAAAAGCAGTGGAAGGGATGGAGGGGAATCTCGGAAGTTGGGAAGGCGTTCATAACCATCCGGAATTTTGGCTGACAACTCGTTTCCCGCGCTTCCTCCCACAGCTGTTTCGGTTGCCGACGCCATTCTGTATGCGCAGTAGTGAACTGCGCAGATGCGGAGCGGAAAATATCTGAAAAATCAGATGCGTACAGTTCGCTTCAAAAGTGCTTCTCCGGAAAGAATATTCCCCCCTCCCCAGCTGATGACCAACCAATCAGCTGCTCGTACGCACGTTCCGGATAGCTTCCCGGATGGATGTGAACCCTGCTTACGAGCATAAACGATGATCCGGTGAAATAAGTAGTTCGTTCCAGCCGTGCCGAGTTCATGAAATCGGGTTCGGATGAGTTCACCGACGTAGTTCGTCCGGATTCGACGGAGTTGAAGTGAGTCCTGAGTTCATGAAACCGACGGCTGGAACGCCCACAAGTGAAGAGACACCTGCCTAAGAAGAGAAAACCGCCAAATACGGCCTAAACGTCGGAAAAAATGAAGCAGTTTATGATTTCGGGAGGGTTACACAGAGGTTACCTGAAGGTGAACACACTAACTTCTCGTTGGGTTCAGTTGAGTTCATGAACTCGCCGTACTCGAGTACGTGAACTCAAGCGGTTGGAACACAATTCAACGAACTGAGTTCATGAACTCGAAACGGTTGGAACGCCTCATCTCGACCATTTGCCCTGCGCGTGGTTTCTGCGCCAAACTTCTTCATGAACTCGGTGCGGCTGGAACGCCCACAAGTGAAGAGACACCTAAAGGGACACGCCTAAGAAGAGAAAACCGCCAAATACGGCCTAAACGTCGGAAAAAATGAAGCAGTTTATGATTTCGGGAGGGTTACACAGAGGTTACCTGAAGGTGAACACACTAACTTCTCGTTGGGTTCAGTTGAGTTCATGAACTCGCCGTACTCGAGTACGTGAACTCAAGCGGTTGGAACACAATTCAACGAACTGAGTTCATGAACTCGAAACGGTTGGAACGCCTCATCTCGACCATTTGCCCTGCGCGTGGTTTCTGCGCCAAACTTCTTCATGAACTCGGTGCGGCTGGAACGCCCACAAGTGAAGAGACACCTAAAGGGACACGCCTAAGAAGAGAAAACCGCCAAATACGGCCTAAACGTCGGAAAAAATGAAGCAGTTTATGATTTCGGGAGGGTTACACAGAGGTTACCTGAAGGTGAACACACTAACTTCTCGTTGGGTTCAGTTGAGTTCATGAACTCGCCGTACTCGAGTACGTGAACTCAAGCGGTTGGAACACAATTCAACGAAATGAGTTCATGAACTCGAAACGGTTGGAACGCCTCATCTCGACCATTTGCCCTGCGCGTGGTTTCTGCGCCAAACTTCTTCATGAACTCGGTGCGGCTGGAACCCCCACAAGTGAAGAGACACCTAAAGGGACACGCCTAAGAAGAGAAAACCGCCAAATACGGCCTAAACGTCGGAAAAAATGAAGCAGTTTATGATTTCGGGAGGGTTACACAGAGGTTACCTGAAGGTGAACACACTAACTTCTCGTTGGGTTCAGTTGAGTTCATGAACTCGCCGTACTCGAGTACGTGAACTCAAGCGGTTGGAACACAATTCAACGAACTGAGTTCATGAACTCGAAACGGTTGGAACGCCTCATCTCGACCATTTGCCCTGCGCGTGGTTTCTGCGCCAAACTTCTTCATGAACTCGGTGCGGCTGGAACGCCCACAAGTGAAGAGACACCTAAAGGGACACGCCTAAGAAGAGAAAACCGCCAAATACGGCCTAAACGTCAGAAAAAATGAAGCAGTTTATGATTTCGGGAGGGTTACACAGAGGTTACCTGAAGGTGAACACACTAACTTCTCGTTGGGTTCAGTTGAGTTCATGAACTCGCCGTACTCGAGTACGTGAACTCAAGCGGTTGGAACACAATTCAACGAACTGAGTTCATGAACTCGAAACGGTTGGAACGCCTCATCTCGACCATTTGCCCTGCGCGTGGTTTCTGCGCCAAACTTCTTCATGAACTCGGTGCGGCTGGAACGCCCACATGTGAAGAGACACCTAAAGGGAGACGCCTAAGAAGAGAAAACCGCCAAATACGGCCTAAACATCGGGAAAAAATGAAGCAGGTTACGATTTCCGGAGGGTTACACCGAGGTTACCTGGAGGTGAACTCAATTCTCGCTGGGACTTGACCTTAGCGACAGAAACCGGGCCAGGTTCGTCAGACCTCTGCTACGGGTAAAACAGCACTCTTTACAAGGGGCCGAGCCTGCTTAGTTCAATTCAAACAACACCGGCTTGCTACCTACCTATTATTGCAGTATTAATAGGTACATACAGGCAATATTAATTTGACATGTTTCGAAAACCTCTCTCAAATGCATCTCGTTGATCTGCCCGGTAACTACCTATAACCTCTAGCGTACATACTCGAATTTTGTTTGGGTAATCAATTTCACGGCAACAGTTTTCTAATGATTTTCACTTATATACAACCATTAGTTGCTATATTTGTAGGTATGTACAACTTCGTTTGTTTTTATCGCCAGAAATTGTTCACAACTCGATGGAGAGATCTTAGGTTGGACAGATAAAGATAGCAGAGCCGAGGAAAAGCTCCTAGCGCTGTGTTATCCCTAGCGGATCTCTGACCAACCCGGCCCGGTTTCTGTCGCTAAGGTCGAGTCTCGCTGGGTTCAGTTGAGTTCATGAACTCGCCGAACTCGAGTTCATGAACTCAAGCGGTTGGAACACAGTTCATCGAACTGAGTTCGTGAACTCAAAACGGTTGGAACGCCTCGTCTTGACCACTTGCCCTGCGCGCGGTTTCTGCGCCGAACTTCTTCATGAACTCGGCGCAGCTGGAACGAACCTAACCCTGTTCATGAGAATGCCAAAGCGCATGGGGAAAAACCCAAGGGGGTCTAAAAGGATCCAACTACCTCCCTTCTCCAGCGCCTCTCTATCGTTTCCTGTGTTTCACACATTCTGTTGTTATCAGCAGTGTCGTTATAGCATTGTCCGCGTGAATTCAGTTTGTTTTCCATAGCTAAAAATTGCGAAGTGTTGGAAAGTAATTCAAGTTTAAGTAGTTCGGACAGTGACGGTAGGGTTGAGGTGAAATCTACAAAGAAAAGAAAACGCCACGTACGAATGAGACGTTATGAAGATGATGATACTGGCATCTCATGAAACCGGGGATGACGGATGACTGTAATTTGCGGTATAAATCCTTTGTGTTGGTCCCTGAATCCGAAAGGAAACGTATTATTACTGAATTCAATAGCTCGGCTACTCGTGATGAACAGAATATGTATCTTTGCAGTCTCATCTCAATACTTTCTGTCGCTAGACGTAGACCACTTTCTGGTGATGATGCCCTTGAAAGGAGTGCAACTTGTGATTACTGTATCAGGGTGAAAGGCGAGCTGAGTTCTTTCATCGATATCTCGGTTTGTTATAAAGCTTCATGTGAATGGAAAAAGCTGTTATAAAGCTTGACGAATGAATGGAAAAAATCAGTCATGCAGCATGACTTAATGAGCGAATTTTCAAAGAAATATTCGAATTAATGGCTATGGTTTTGAATAAAGGAAAACTTCGGTCTAAAATTTGGTTTTCTATGTATATTCTCTTCGTATTTATTTTAATTTGTACGTTTTGTCCATCCTGATTCTACCGTTTGTTTATTACGTAATTGTACTAAGTGCTTATTTATTTGATCGCTGTGGGTAAATTCAAGGAGTTGTACTAATCGTTTGCCTCCCCCTTTTTTGCTTCGAACTCTCGTCTTCAATTAATACTTCTCACATTTTTCAATCTGACCACTCTAAGGGGGTGGGGGTAAGAGTTTAAAGATTATCCTAGTTTTGGGTAATTTTTGCGCACTTTAAATGCTCTAATTTAAGAACGGATTTAGATATCTAAAATCCGATTTCACTATCGTGTTCAGCGTGCAAAAACCTTTAAAATGAGGGGTCACTTGTTAGAAAATAACATTTTGGGGATTTTTGGGTAATTTTTGCGCACTTTAAATGCTCTAATTTGAGAACGGATCAAGATATCTAAAATCCGATTCCACCATCGTGTTCAGCGTGCAAAAACCTTTAAAATGAGGGGTCACTTGTTGGAAAATAACATTTTGGGGATTTTTGGGTAATTTTTGCGCACTTTAAATGCTCTAATTTGAGAACGGATCAAGATATCTAAAATCCGATTCCACCATCGTGTTCAGCGTGCAAAAACCTTTAAAATGAGGGGTCACTTGTTAGAAAATAACATTTTGGGGATTTTTAGGTAATTTTTGCGCACTTTAAATGCTCTAATTTGAGAACGGATCAAGATATCTAAAATCCGATTCCACCATCGTGTTCAGCGTGCAAAAACCTTTAAAATGAGGGGTCACTTGTTGGAAAATAACATTTTGGGGATTTTTGGGTAATTTTTGCGCACTTTAAATGCGCCAAAACCCTCCTTAGAGTAGGCCAATTTCGCCCATCTTCGAACTTAGCCTTTCGATTGCCAAGATAGATTTTTTGTGCAAATTTGAGCTGTTTATCTCAATTCTATCGAGAGTTATCGTCTGGAGTGACACATATATAAATAAATATATATATATATACATATAAAAAAAAACCAGTCATGCAGCATGACTTAATGAGCGAATTTTCAAAGAAATATTCGAATTAATGGCTATGGTTTTGAATAAAGGAAAACTTCGGTCTAAAATTTGGTTTTCTATGTATATTCTCTTCGTATTTATTTTAATTTGTACGTTTTGTCCATCCTGATTCTACCGTTTGTTTATTACGTAATTGTACTAAGTGCTTATTTATTTGATCGCTGTGGGTAAATTCAAGGAGTTGTACTAATCGTTTGCCTCCCCCTTTTTTGCTTCGAACTCTCGTCTTCAATTAATACTTCTCACATATTTCAATCTGACCACTCTAAGGGGGTGGGGGGGGGGGGGGTAAGAGTTTAAAGATTATCCTAGTTTTGGGTAATTTTTGCGCACTTTAAATGCTCTAATTTGAGAACGGATCAAGATATCTAAAATCCGATTCCACCATCGTGTTCAGCGTGCAAAAACCTTTAAAATGAGGGGTCACTTGTTAGAAAATAACATTTTGGGGATTTTTGGGTAATTATTGCGCACTTTAAATGCTCTAATTTGAGAACGGATCAAGATATCTAAAATCCGATTCCACCATCGTGTTCAGCGTGCAAAAATCTTTAAAATGATGGGTCACTTGTTGGAAAATAACATTTTGGGGATTTTTGGGTAATTTTTGCGCACTTTAAATGCGCCAAAACCCTCCTTAGAGTAGGCCAATTTCGCCCATCTTCGAACTTAGCCTTTCGATTGCCAAGATAGATTTTTTGTGCAAATTTGAGCTGTTTATCTCAATTCTATCGAGAGTTATCGTCTGGAGTGACACATATATAAATAAATAAATATATATATAAATATATATATATATACATATAAAAAAGTGTTAAATTTCAGGAATCGTTTTAGAATGGTCTGAAACGGATTTCTATGAAGAAAATTTCCAAAAATTTATATTATTTAAATTTCGAAGCCATTGCAATAGCTTCATTTTCTTTGAAAATTCGCTAAAAGTGTTAAATTTCAGGAATCGTTTTAGAATGGTCTGAAACGGATTTCTATGAAGAAAATTTCCAAAAATTTATATTATTTAAATTTCGAAGCCATTGCAATAGCTTCATTTTCTTTGAAAATTCGCTAACATTTTCTTTGAAAATTCGCTAAAAAAGAGCACTTCACACAATGTTGTCCTGCTGTTGATTTTTCAAGAATAATAATTTTTGTCGATGGTTTGGAAAGCTGTTTCATTCTTTCTTGCTCCTCATTGTGAATACTGTACTTACATAATATAAATATATGATATGCATATACCTATATGATTTCCACGCATTTTTGTTAATTAAACCATATTTGGACTAATTTTTTAGTACTTGATACCCATTTACTATGGATACAAATGTCTTAGCAGGTTTGTGAGTGCTATTCTTCTTCGGGGAGGAGTTGGAAAAATCATTTAACTCACAAGAATGGGAGTAACTGCATATCGAGCTTGATGGAGAGACTGTAAACTTTGTTTTTCATTTTTCTCACAATCATCTTTCATGGAGTTTCATCGTTTTTCCACTGGACCATTCCTTTGGAGAGAGAAGAGCTGCACAGGGGAGAGAGAAGAGCTCTCCACTCAGGTAGGTTGGCTGCGGTTCTTTTAACTGCGGGGTTCCTTCTCAGCTGATTTCCTCCAGGAGGCGTATTCTCTAAGCCAAAGAGACCTCTCTTATCGGCCCGACTCCCTCTTTTGGCAGAGGAGATTTTTATAGTATCCATGACAGGGTTATTCAGTGACTTCTAAAAGAGAGTTGGTGGCCATCTTGGCAATTTCGATCTCTTTCAGAGAGACACCTAATTAGGTGACTTCTCGACAGAGAAGTTTCTCATTTTTAGTTTGTCTGACAGTGATTGTGTGTCATCCTTTGTTCACTGGCTACCATATCGGTCATTTTGATGTATGTTTTTTTTTCATCTCTTAAAGGTAAGCCGATTGTTCATTAAAAATATATCCGCATATCGATTCATGAGTGAAAACGTCTAAGTAGGTACGGGCCGAGCTATTCAGTAAAATAGACGAATCTGGGAGACACTGGAAGAGACTGTCTCCCGAGGGAGACTATCTCTCCCAGGAGATTTACAAAATAGATGATCTATTTTCACTATCTCTTTTAGTGAATAGGCCCCCAGGTCTCCCTAGGGCGTCCGTTCTCTTCTTCTGGGGGCCTATTCAGTAAAATAGACAGTGGAAAGAGATTATCTATTTTGAAAATCTCCCGCGAGAGATAGTCTCCCCTGGGAGACAGTCTCTTCCAATGCCTCCCCGGTTCGTCTATTTTACTGAATAGCTCCAGAGACTTTGAGAAAGAGATATGGATCCTAATACACGAGAATGCCATAGTATCCATGAAGTGCGAGATGTTTGTGCCCCCGGGAGCTCAATTCCTTAATAATGAACGAATTAGTAATACCTATTCAATGGGTAGCTACCTACCTCAATCCATACTTGGATGTTTTTACTCATGAATCGGATAAAAGTTTAAATGAAATTGAAAAAAAAGTCTCAATTATCAACAGAAAAAGTCGAATTAGGGGGCTTAATGCTTGATTATATCTACACCTAATGAACGGCCACTCTTAGGTAGGTAGGTACCTACCTCAACCCGTACTTGGACGTTTTTACTCATGAATCAATGATTATGTATATATTTTTAATTTAAATTGACTTACCTTTATGAAATGAAAGAATACACGATCAAAAGTACCGATGTGGTTGCGGATGAAGGAGGATATTACACGGATGAAGGAGGATATTACAGGATCACTGTGAAACAAACGAGAAATAGACTCTCTCTTTCGAGGGAAGACACCTAATTAGGTGTCTCTCTGAAAGAGATCGAGAATGCCAAGATGGCCGCCAACTCTCTCTTTGAAAAGTTACTGAATAACCCTGTCATGGATACTATAAAAATCTATTTGGCCCAAAGAGAGTCAGACCTGAAAGAGATGTCTCTTTGGCTTAGTGAATAGGCCCCCTGCCTTTTCCCTGGGGCTTCCACTGAAGAACGGTCACAGCGCACAGTGGTCGAAAACGCGGATGAGGAGAGCGAAATTCAAAAAACGGTAAAATGAAGACTGAATTTGGAGTCTGGGCGTATTTTCGACTGTAGAACAAGAACCTCGAGTCCGTTTATGAAAATTATCGATTTTAATTAAGCGTTCAAAACAGTATTTTAGGACAGCAAATATGATGTACCGGGTTTTTAAAAATGAACCGTCCCATGATTTAATCATCTTATTATTATAATTAACTCAAAAGTAAACTTATTAACATAAAAATTCACCTCGTTATTATAGTTGGAATCCTTGTTCCTTGCCTCCTGTGCTTCCGCGGATATCATACCGATCGGTAAAACAGCTTTAACATAAAACACTTGTGGCAGAGTAGTGGAAATCCATAGCAAAAAACTGCAGGATAAAAATTTAATAGTCTGTTTCCACGTAAATTAACAAACTGTAACCCGGTTTCGGTTGTTAAACCATCATCAGTACACAACAGGATTCAGAAACCGGTCTACAGTTTGTTAGTTTGCGTGGAAACAGACTATTCTATTTTTATCCTGTAGTTTTTTTTAAAACAGCTTTATTCACAAGCTGCCCTCCATGAATTTAAATTCTATGGAGGCTCTGGGGCATGTAATACCATCCGTGTTTGGAAACATAAATCGCCAAACGTTGAAAATCGCCATGCGCGGACAGCCACGTTATAAAACTAAAATAAATCATACAGCTTTTGGGACAATCCAAAGAACTTCATTTCAACGGGAACTTTTACTTTATTAAAGAAAAAATTTGCATAATTCCTAGAAGCAATAAAGATCAATATCGTTGTTCAAAAAGCGCAGCAGTTAAGCATTATTATAGCAACAACTAATAAATTATGAGGAATTCATAGTAAAAAGGATAAAATATGTTGATTAACAAAGAGTGAAAAAGGAATTTTGTTACCTATCTGGGATGTATCCGTTGCAACAAAAGGTAAAAATGTGAAATGATCTCACCAGACCTTCAGCTACGAATGCAAGGCGCGATTGTCGAGGCACATTATCAAAACATTCTCTGCACTGTTGTTTGTACGAATCAAAACACAACAACAAGCTAATGGACGATAAAAATAGCCATTTCCCAGCATCACAAGGGCTCTAAGGACGTCATCCAAAGAGCCAACCATCGTTTTCGACAATTTATATTTTTTTCCATTTCGCTCTCCTAAAATCGCATTTTCGATCGCTGTGCAGCGCCATCAGGCTTCTTCAGAGTATGGCTCTTCCATTTTCTTTTTCGGATTTCTCGTTCGACGGGCAATTTTTGTCAAAAATTTTGTTTGGAAAATTAAATGTTATTTTTCAAAATCTAAATAATTTTGAAAAAATTATTTAGCTCTTGGGAAAATGGATGTTTGAAGCCAGTTTTCAAAAAATGGGCGTTATTTTTTAAATGAGGGTGGTTATAAGTAAAAATGCGGTAAAAAATGACTTATCAGGTCTACTGACATCTGACTGGTTGTTGGCACAAGGAGGCGGAGCAAAGCTTCTCAATGCTGCCAACATCCCAACATTAGAAATGGCAAACCTTCCAGGCAACCTTCAGGAACCTTTGCTGTGACTTTTCGTAAACCTCCCCTCAGTTTGGTTTTGAGGAAATGTTTTTTAAATGTATTTATAAATTTTTGGTTCCATCCATCGATCCATCGCGGTTCTGTACATCGTTTAAAGGTATGCACTAGCGCTTTAAACGGGATTTGAGTTGAACTACTCGGCTATTTACCTTATGTAATTTTTTAGCGGGAACTCAGAAAATCAAATTTCACACTCGTTTTCTGCCAAAACTTTCCGACATAAACACGTCATTGTGAGGTAAATAATTGCTAGGTATACTTTTCGTTATTGAACAGAATTTTGCAAAAAAGGGAATTTGTAACCCAAGAAAATCAGCCATTCAATTTTTTGTACCCAAATTATAACCAATTCATAACTTCCAAATTTTGAATCGGGGAAAATAATTCTAGTGAGCACATCCCTCATTTTATCCTGCAGCTATACGCTGGCCATCATCCCCTCATAAAAATCAAATAGCAAGTTTTTTGAAACCACAAGAGTTTCTTTTGGTTCATTATGGGTACAGGGAGGTTCACTCTGGTTATCCCACACCATAACGCTACAGGTGAGCCTGAGAGGCCCTACTAAGGAAGTTTTGAATTTCTGTTTTGGCACACCTGTGCCAAACGTCTCCCAAGTCCCTGGATGATTGTTATTATAGGCTTTCAGTATCTAACCATTTTTAATTATGGATGCTTAATTGCCTCATAATGAGTTTCCCTCGAGTTGTAAAATGAAAAGGCAAAAATTCATGTATGTGCTGTACTCTTATTTACTTAGGAGCTATACCTAATCGTAAATATTATGAAGATGTTTGAACTTACTTTCCAGTGCAATGCAGCCTTTTTCCAGGCCACATACAGGCAAAGTTTCTGAAACATAAAAGACAAACATTAATCATTCACGTAATTTTAGGAATTACCCGCATCTAGGAGTTTATACATGTATTTTGTTCAAGGGCGGACAAAAAAAGTAAACAATTACCTATTTATTGAAAAGTTGTATATTTCTACTAAAATGCAGAAAAATACTCAAAAAATACCGGTTCCGGTGATCAAACCATCGTCAGGTCACAAACAATAACTACATAACAACTCCAAATTTATTGTTTGTTCACCATGGTTTGATCATTCAATCTCTGTGGCAGCCAAATAGTGTAATCGATTTTTCGCCCACTTCACTATGTCCAGCTGATTTGAAATTTTGCATAGCCATCTTTCTTCGATGACAATACATGAATCACTCATAAAAACCGTAATTAGTTGACAGATCGATTAAAAAGGAGCTGAAATATTGCATAACAAGTCTCACCTATCTTCGATAAAAATAAATGAATAATTTATTCATTCATTTATTCAATTTTTTTTCATTCTTTAAATTAATAATTAATTACCGAACCAATTAATTACCAAATTCATTAATTTTCTAGCTAATATTTTCTAAAAACTAAAAAGAAATGGAAATGTATTTTTTTTAAGCCCTTTTAGTTCGAAATGACTAAAAGAATAAAATAATTGATTCTGCTACCCAGGAATATTGGGTGTTAGGAGGATTGAAAGGTAGGGCTTATGTCTTGTAGATATGAAACATATTATGGGCGCCCCAAGCTTTTATTTTTAGTCATAGAAAATTCCGATTTTTTTGGTAGCAGAAAGATTGATTTTATTCTTTTTAGATGATTTCGAAATAAAAGCGTGTTTAAAAAATGTTTTTAATTTTATTTTTCTATTTTAATGTATTTTCGGTATATATTTGGTACGTATTTTTTTGTATTAGTGGAAATAGAGAAAACTTTCAGTAACCGTTTTTATTTTTAAATATAATCGAAACATCGCAGGAAATGATGAGGCTGTGGTAATAGCGGGATTAGATTGAAAGATACGAATGAAATGACGTAAAAATGCTGCAAATCCCTGCACAACGGTTTATTATTTTGTACAGAATACCCTTCTGTTACAGATCACAGCTCTCCGTATAGATAACCCGTCTATGTAATATAATATGTACTATTCTATACATATATTATAATATTATGTAGATCACATACGGTTCACAGACAGTAGGTTAGTACCTAACCCCGTACTCGTTACTAGGTAGCTACCACAATCACGAGTTAAATGTTGCTAAAATAATTCTGTCGATGACAAACAGTAACTAAAATGGCAAAAAGAAACGCAAATAATGAAGATCTGAAGGAAAATTGTTGATGTGGAGTGAAAAAAGTTGCAAAAGTACCTACCAACAAACTCCAGCCCCTTCCACGTAGATGGTATAATGAACCGTTGTGTAATAATTTACCCATCAATAATACTTCAACTTTTGTTCAAGTTTCACTACCTATCAACAAACTCCAATAGAGCCATCATTTTCCAAATGAAATAATATCACAGAACAACCAACTCGACTTCATACTCCGTGAATATAATCAGGTGCTCCCTAGCAATGATGATCTCGGGCCAATTCCCGATTGTTATCTCGTCCCTAGTGATGATATTTGGGCTGAATGTATACAATTTCCTTCACCATACTGTTGAAAATGCCTGTCTGTGCAAAATTCTGGGTCTTACTGTGAAACAACGACTGGACTTGAAATGCTCCGGGTGGTCTTAAAAAACTCCCAAGTTCGAGAACTATTTGAAACCGTAAAAAAATTCGACAAAACGGCGTCCTGGAGACTTCAACCCCTGTTTTTCACCCCTTAGGGATGGCCGACATTACCGCCGAGCTTCGAGGGCCAACTAGACCCCAAATGGGACCTACAAACCGAATTTCGTCAATTTTGGTACAACGTAACTAAGAAAAGTGCTCAGTAATGTGCACGGTGTAGGGCGGACGGAAAGAAAATTGTTTATTGCATTTTCGGATTCTACATACCTTGGAACGTAAACTATCAAATTTTAAGGGGGGTTTTCATGCTCCATTCCAAGGTTCATTATTGAAAATAATAAACCAAAATCACGAGTCATGAATCGGAACAAATTAATATTATTATAAAAACGGTAGGAAAGGCCGACGCCAGGATCAACCTAGCGTTTGAAGGGTTTCCTAAAAACGGATAAAAACTGCATTTTTCGACGCATTATGCAGTTCACTCTTGTAGCTAGTACTTAACTACAACCTGTTACCTAGCATGTGTTACCCACCTTCAACCTGTTACCTAGAATGTGTTACCTACCTACAACCTGTTACCTAGCCTGTGTTACCTACCTACAACCTGTTACCTAGCCTGTGTTACCTACCTACAACCTGTTACCTAGCCTGTGTTACCTACCTACAACCTGTTACCTAGCCTGTGTTACCTACCTACAACCTGTTACCTAGCCTGTGTTACCTACCTACAACCTGTTACCTAGCCTGTGTTACCTACCTACAACCTGTTACCTAGCCTGTGTTACCTACCTACAACCTGTTACCTAGCCTGTGTTACCCACCTACAACCTGTTACCTAGCATGTGTTACCCACCTTCAACCTGTTACCTAGTATGTGTTACCTACCTACAACCTGTTACCTAGCCTGTGTTACCTACCTACAACCTGTTACCTAGCCTGTGTTACCTACCTACAACCTGTTACCTAGCCTGTGTTACCTACCTACAACCTGTTACCTAGCATGTGTTACCTACCTACAACCTGTTACCTAGCCTGTGTTACCTACCTACAACCTGTTACCTAGCCTGTGTTACCTACCTACAACCTGTTACCTAGCCTGTGTTACCTACCTACAACCTGTTACCTAGCATGTGTTACCCACCTTCAACCTGTTACCTAGAATGTCTTACCTACCTACAACCTGTTACCTACCTACAAACTGTTACCTAGCATGTGTTACCTACCTACAACCTGTTACCTAGCCTGTGTTACCTACCTACAACCTGTTACCTAGCATGTGTTACCTACCTACAACCTGTTACCTAGCCTGTGTTACCTACCTACAACCTGTTACCTAGCCTGTGTTACCTACCTACAACCTGTTACCTAGCCTGTGTTACCTACCTACAACCTGTTACCTAGCCTGTGTTACCTACCTACAACCTGTTACCTAGCATGTGTTACCCACCTTCAACCTGTTACCTAGAATGTCTTACCTACCTTCAACCTGTTACCTAGAATGTCTTACCTACCTACAACCTGTTACCTAGCCTGTGTTACCTACCTAAAACCTGTTACCTAGCCTGTGTTACCCGCCTATAGCCTTGTGTTAGATTAACACAATCGAGACGGACATAAGTATGGCACGTAAAGAGTTAATTCACAATACAACTATTCAAATCTTCGATTCACAAGCGAAATCGGTACTAGTGCATTACAGGGACGATGAACGCGACTATCGAGATAATCGAATGTTGCTATTATATCGTCGCTCCTCTGCCAAAACCACGAAACTTTAAAAATTCGAAAACTGGGCTAAGCATCACTTTAAATAGTGACATTCACCAAGTATCTCCTCCAGAAATCGATTTCACTTCATTCGATGTTTGGTTGTAGCAGTCCTAGCAGCCTTCCTTTCCCTGTTTCTTTCACTGCGCTCGTTCTTCGGGTCTTGTTCCGTGTTTTACCACGAGTTTTAAGGAACTGGTACGCGCAGTTAACAGTGAAGGAAGTGCGATAAGATTGCCAGGAGTAATCGATATATAATCGCAACATTCGATTATCTCGATAGTCGCGTTTATCGTCCCTATAATGCACTAGTACCGTGAAATAAACCTCAAACCCGTTTGTATTTTCAAACCATTTTGCGTCTGAGTAAACTTCCGACTCTTTTTTTCTAGGGGAAAAAAGGCTCAAGTCACACTGACCTCATTCTGGGTTCCTCACAAAGGTGCGACTGTTTGAACAAAATTAATCTTTTTCTCCTTTTCTTCAGACAAAAATCTACACCCACCTGTGTAGGTCCTAGTTCCACGGTAAAATCCTCCATTTTAAGCAGACGAGAGAGAGAAACCTCGTATAACTCACCTTGAAGAGCCCACCATTGCTCGAGTGACGGTCTGCATTTCAATGGCGGAACAGTAACTTCAAGTCTAATGAAAGGTGAAGTTTTTCTTTCGTGTTGCCAGCTACTTGCGGATTCCACGTTTCTGCGGACTTGCGTCGGGTGAAACCAAAAGTTGCGTTTTCTCCTTGTTTATTTGTCTCATTTTTTGTGTCAGTGAAGTTATTGTCAGAGGAAACAAGAGAAGAACTTGCATTTCCATTATTCTACTGACGACTCCTCGGGCCGAAACGTTGCCCATCTTCAGGTGAAACCTGGAAATTGCACCTCACAGAAGTATAATCGAACGCAGTTCAACGTGGACTCTTGTCAAAGGGAACCAGGGAAGAGAGCAACTGCGAGCAGGAAAGAAGGAACGAGAGGAGTTATGCCAGAAAGCTAGGGATTCGACATATCAGGTTTGCTCCTGCGCCTGAATAGAACATGTTCTTACTAGTCCATTGCGAGAACCGAAGCGGCGGCAGAAGATCTCTTTCCTGGTTCATTTTGACAGATGTAGTGCCTACACAGAAGTGTGGGAGGCAGTTCAACATGAACACCTGTCAAAATGAACCAGGAGATCTTCTGCCGAAAAATTCATGAACTCATCCCCAACGCTTCGGTTCTCGCAATGAACTAGTTGGTACATGTTCTAGTAGACGTTCTATTCACGGTGCTGGAGCGAACCTGATATGTCGAATCCCTAGCTTTCTGGCATAACTCCTCTCGTTCCTTCTTTCCTGCATCCTCGATAACGTTCTCAATTAAAGGATTATTCGCGCAGCACCGTGTCCGGGCCGGGCCCGAGCGTTCTTACTAGTACATTGGGAGAACCGAAGCGGCGGCAGAAGATCTCTTTCCTGGTTCATTTTGACAGATGTAGTGCCTACACAGAAGTGTGGGAGGCAGTTCAACATGAACACCTGTCAAAATGAACCAGGAGATCTTCTGCCGAAAAATTCATGAACTCATCCCCAACGCTTCGGTTCTCGCAATGAACTAGTTGGTACATGTTCTAGTAGACGTTCTATTCACGGTGCTGGAGCAAACCTGATATGTCGAATCCCAAGGTTTCTGGCATAACTCCTCTCGTTCCTTCTTTCCTGCTTCCTCGATAACGTTCTCAATTAAAGGATTATTCGCGCAGCACCGTGTCCGGGCCGGGCCCGGGCGTTCTTACTGGTTCATTGTGAGAACCGAAGCAGCGGCAGAAGATCTCTTTCCTGGTTCATTTTGACAGATGTAGTGCCTACACAGAAGTGTGGGAGGCAGTTCAACATGAACACCTGTCAAAATGAACCAGGAGATCTTCAGCCGAAAAATTCATGAACTAATCCCCAACGCTTCGGTTCTCGCAATGAACTAGTTGGTACATGTTCTAGTAGACGTTCTATTCACGGTGCTGGAGCGAACCTGATATGTCGAATCCCTAGCTTTCTGGCATAACTCCTCTCGTTCCTTCTTTCCTGCATCCTCGATAACGTTCTCAATTAAAGGATTATTCGCGCAGCACCGTTTCCGGGCCGGGCCCGGGCCTCCACCGGGCCACAGGAACCGAGCCTCCATGCATGCTATTCTGTCAGTTCCGTCCGGGCCGTGGCCGAGTGTGTCTTGTCAAAATTTGTACTTCGAAAATGAACTTTTTCGAGCAGCAATTGCAATTGCACTTGATGAAGAGGAAAGGGATAAACAAGTTGCTGGACTTCAGAATTCTTCAAGAAGATGGGCGTGCACCCAACTTGGCAAAAGCGGAAGTTGGAGGGAGAATTATCAACGCTATATAAAGAGCAGCTGAACGGTGAAAGTAAATTCTTTGGTTATTCGAATGTCCAAAGACTGTTTCAAGTAAAAGATGGTCTCACGAAACAGAAGACACCATTTCAGGTGCCCATTTCACCTACTGAGCTATTAGTGTGTCTCAGGTAGGTAAGTCATTAATAACAAATGAACAATTTATTATTACTGCTTGCAAATATTTAATTTTTAAAAAAATTATCACTTAATGAGATCTTTGACTACAGATGCAACAAAACTGAGGGACAGAGCCAGTCCGAGTCCGGGAAAAGAATGTCCAGCCCCATTTCCCATGGGGGCACGGCCGGGGCACGGTTCAAACACGGACTCGGCACGGGCTCCACTCGGTGTAGCGTGAACGAGTCTGTGATGAATTTAAAATTCTCATCACGGTGGCGTGGAAGGAAGGTGAGTGAGTGAATTTAGGTAAAGGATAGAAAAGGAGAAAAAGTCGCAGGCGGCTGTAGTCAACCGAACATCTACGACTTTTGGAGGAGAGAGAGGTGGTGTGGAAGGAAGGTGAGGAAAAGTCGCAGGCGGCTGTAATCAACCGAACATCTACGACTTTGGAGGAGAGAGAGGTGGATGAGGGAATTTCACCTAGGCGGCTGTAGTCAACCGTTCATCTAGGTGAAGGAGAGGAAAGGAGAGGTCCCTTGTCTAGGCGGCTGTATTCAACCGATCATCTAGACAAGGGGGGAAGGAGGAGAGAGGAGAGAGGAGGTGAAATTCCCAGGCGGCTGTATTCAACCGATCATCTGGGAGGTAAGGTAAGAGAGAGAAGAGAGAGCTGGTTAGAGGAAGTGTCGAATGAAGCTTGAGCGCCAGGATCCGGGGTTATATAGTACTTGGGGGCCTCTCCCTCCAGCTCCTTGCTGGGAGCTGGTAGTGGGGCCCCAGGTTGAGTAACCCTGGGTTCTGTCGCCTGTCCCCACTCATGTCTTTATTTACGGAGCTTTTAGTTTGGCGTTTGAATATTGGTGAGAACTTAATATGATAGGAGTGTTCCCGGGAGGGACTCACGACAGAGGTCCCCCCAGTTTGAACCAATATTGGTGCTGAAGGCGCAAGATGACAGGAGCTGAGGGCTACGGCAAACAAGAGGAGGCGCGGAAGGCGCAAAGAGACAGGGGCTGAGGGCCGATGCAAACAGAGGTTGAGCTGAAGGCGGTGCTTAAAAACTAGTAATATGGTAGATAAGTAACATAGTAGATAAGTAGTAACATGTTAGATGATAAGTGAGTAGGTGGTACATAAGGCAGGTAACATGGTAGTAGATGATAAGTAAGTAACATAAGGTAGGAGATAATAAGTAGATAATAACCGAGTAGATGATAAGTAGTAACATAAGGTAGAATAAGTAAGATGAGAAGGCGAGAGTATGTACAGTGCAGTGGTCATGATCCCTAAACATTGGCGTTTAGGGAAGTGATCGGCAAGGGAGAGATGAGGTAGATGAACAATATTTACAATGAGATGGAGTATGTACAGATGACGGGTGAATATTTACAGTATTTACAGACGAATTAGAATATACAGATAGTACAGAGGTGTGTACAAATTTTCGGTCGCTTTGTGGGAGGCGGTTGCGAGGATCCGCCGGTTCCTGGGTGTGGTGTGGCGAGTGTTTGTGTGTGTGTGTGTGTGAGTATGTCGTGTGGGGGCGGCGGCTGCTCCGAGCTCGTGGCGAGGCGGGCACGGCGGAGCTCCGAGTTCCGGTACAGTGCGAGTGGACGAAAAAAACACTTGCACTGTCCCGGAATCTCAAGGCCCCGCCGTGATTGCTCATAGCGGGGCGGGGGGTTTGGCCGCCGGGACGAGGGGAACATGGGGACGCTCCCTCCGTCCGTTTCGCCGCCCGGGCCGTTTCGTCCCGGCGGAGACTATCGTGGATATCCCCGGCGATGGAGGGGGGGGAGGGGGTGTTGGAGGGGGTGAAGTTGATACGGGGGGGTCGAAAATAGAAAATGGGGGGGGCGGTAAATTTGGTGGGGTTACAATTTCGGGGGGGTTGGTGATGTGAACGGGGGGTGGGGGTTTGAAATTTATCGGGGGCAAGGAAATTTGAACGGGGGGCGGTGGGGGCATGAGTTCCGCGAGGTGGAACTCGCGGAGGATGGCGGACATTAGGGGATCTGTGGGGGAGTAGGGAGGGTGTACCCCCGTGGCCTGCGCCGTGCGAAATTCGCGCAGTATTTTCCACTGGGGGTACTTCCATCGCCGGGGCCGGGGAGGTAGTCCGGTGATCCGTGGCGGGACGAAAAGAAGCGGTGAAGTCGGCCCGGGCGAAGGGGGTAGGGGGGAGAGCGGGTCCGGGACGAAAACGTCCCGGAGAATTGCCGCCATTTCCGGATCCGAATCGAAATCCGGAAACGGCGACGGAGGTGACTGGTGCGATGGGAAGAGGTGCGACATTGCGAACGGACGGTGGGAGACTGATAGAGTTTGTGGGTTGGGTTAGCACAGGTGCGGGTTTACACCTGGCTAACGGGACTGTATGTGGTTTGCCGTCAATTAACAGGGTCGCGGTGGTGTGTGTTGTGCGGATGACTTGAAAGGGCCCGGCGTAAAGTGGTTGGAAAGTTTTATGGATGCCGGGCTCTTTCAGGTACATGTGTGTTGTGGTGAAAAATCGTTTGGGATAAGTGGTGTCGTTTGTCGGTGTTGTTGAGTGTAGTGGTTCCCTGTTAATTGACGGTGTGTGGTGTGGAGTGAAAATATCGGCCGGTAAACGTAGTGGGTCTTTAAATGCATTTTGCGCGGGGCTAGTTTGGTCTGATGGACGGGCGGATGTTCGAAGGCTGAGCAAAATGTAGGGAAGGGATTTAGTCCAGGAAGGGGAATTTGTTGAAGTAGAAATGGCCTGTTTCAGGACCGAGTGCCACCGCTCTATTTTCCCGTTGGATTGGGGATGGTACGGGGTGGTGTGGATCTTTTGGATCCCGAGGGAGCGTAGTAAATCGGAGAAGTGGGCCGATTCAAACTGCCTCCCTTGATCGACCGTGACTGTTCGCGGACAACCGTAACGGCTGACCCATTGAGAGAGGAAAGCCGTTGCGACGGTGTCCGCGGTGATGGAGGAGAGGGGGATGCACTCCACCCAGTTGGTGGCACGATCGATCATCGTGAGGCAGTATTTCTTCCCCTCGGATGGGGGAAGGGGGCCCACTAAGTCCAAATGTACATGCTCCCACGGGAGGGAGTCGGGGATTGGTTGAGGAGGTACATGCGGGTGGGCCGAGACTTTGAAACGCTGGCACTTCTGGCACCCGAGAACCCAGTTACGAATATCTGTATTCATATGGGGCCAGAAGTACCGCGTCTTGATGAGGTCCCGGCTCGCCCGAATGCCGGGATGATGGAGGGAATGATAGTGGAGGAACAACTGCCTCCTCAACTCCGGTGGGACGTAAGGGCGCGGTGAGTCGGCCGTTACGTCACACCAGAGGTCGAGGGGAGGCAGTTGTTCCAATTTGGATGCGGAAATGAGGTTGGAAAGGGCAGGGTCGGAGGTGGGGTTTTGTTTGGATTTGATGGATTGAGGAGAGGGGAATGGCAGCAACTCCGCCACCGGCGCCGGGGTAGGGGTGGGTCGGGATAGTGCGTCCGCCACGCAGTTGTCGGCCCCCGGCAGATATCGAATATCGGACGTGAATTGCCCGATAAACTCGAGCTGCCGGAGGCGACGCGGGGAGGCGGACTTACGATTTTGAAGGAGGGCGTGGGTCAGGGGCTTGTGGTCTGTGACGACAGAGAACTGCCTGCCCTCCACGAAGTCACGGAAGTGCTTGATGGCTTCGTGGATGGCGAGGAGTTCTCTGTCGAACGTGGAGTAATTTTTTTGGGTGGGGGATAGCGTTTTGGAGAAGAATCCTAGGGGTTGGGGGGTGGCGCCGGTGTGCTGATGGAGCACTGCCCCGATGGCCCAGTCGGACGCATCGGTGGTGATGGATAGTGGGGCGTGAGGATCGGGATGGGCCAATAGAGCGGCGTCTACTAGGTCCTGTTTGCAAAGTTTGAAGGAGGAGATGAGTTGGGGGGTCCAGGTAATGGGGCGGTTGTCGTTCTTTTTGGAGGGTTGGGGAATAGCGTGTATGAGTGGTTGTTGATGTTGTGCTGCGTGTTTGATGTGTCTACGGTAAAAGTTTAACATACCCAGGAAGCGGCGGAGTTCCGTCACGGTGCGGGGTTGCGGGAAGTCGGAAATGGCGTGGACCTTGTCAGCGAGGGGTTTGATGCCCTCAGACGAAACTTGGTGGCCGAGGCAGCGGACGGAGGGTTGGCCGAGGACGCACTTCTCTGTATTAACCAAGAGGCCTTCGGAGGAGAAGATGTCAAGGATCTGTTGGAGATGGCTGAGGTGTTCTTCCGGCGTCCTGGAGGCTACCAGGACGTCGTCGAGGAAGCAAAAGACGAACGGTAGGCCTCGCAGGATGCTGTCCATATAGCGCTGCCAAGTTTGTGCAGCGTTCCTTAACCCGAAGCCCATCTTAACATACTCAAAGAGTCCGAACGGGGTGATGATGGCGGTTTTCTGGACATCGGGGGGGTGAATGTTGATGTGGTGAAATGCCCGTGAAATGTCGAGGGTGGAGAATATATTAGCGCCATGGAGGTGCGACGAGAAGTCTCGTAGGTGGGGAACATTATAAAGGTCTGGTGTGGTCTTTGAATTTAGTCTCCGGTAGTCCCCGCAGGGGCGGATATCCCCATTGGGCTTCTGCACGATGTGGAGTGGAGAAGCCCAAGGGGATTTTGAGGGGCGGATGATACCGTCGGCTATTAGTTTATTAAAATGTTGTCGGGCTTTAGATAGTTGCAGGGGGTGGAGTCGTCGGGCTTTAGCTGTGATGGGGGGGCCGGAGGTCTCAATGTGGTGTTGAATGGTGGAGATGTGGGCAGAGGGGCGGCGCTGGGGGCGGTAGTTGAGGAGGAGGCGTTCAAATTGCGTAGGGGGGTGGTTTATGGCATGGATGAATCCGGGTATGGGTGTTTTTGTGGCGGGGTCGATCAGGCGCGCGTTCCGGACGTCGACCTGGAGACCGAAATATGCGAGAAAATCGGCCCCCAGGATCGCCTTCTCCACGTCCGCCACGGTAAACTCCCACTCGTACGCGAGCCCGCTCATATGAACAGAGGAGCGGTACGTCCCGTACGAGGGGATGGTGGTACCGTTGGCGGCGTAGAGAAGCTGCCGGTAGCAGCGCGCCTGACGACGGAGGATGTTGTTAGGAAATATTGATAGCGCCGCCCCTGTGTCCACCAAGAAAGGCACATTGGTTTTCCTGCAGCGCAGGAAAAGTCGCTGGTGGGTCGGGAGGGCGTTGGGCACAATTGCGGAGGTGGGTACGGTGGTCGGTGTAGGCTGGTCCGCCGTGAAGGAGACGCGAGGCGGTTTCTCGTCGTTCCGGAGGGGGGGAACGGCGGAGTCTGCAGGGGGGCAGGCCAGTTTGGTAGGAGGGGGTTTCGCCTTGTTCCGGGGAGGGGGAACAGTAGTGGTGGGCTGTGTGGTGGTTGGAGGGGGTTGTGCCCTGGAGGCGGGCGTGGAGGTTTCGTTCCGTGGTGGGGGAACGGATGCGGCGGCGTGAGTGGCGGCCGGGAGGTTGTCTGCCCTGTTGACGGGCAAGGAGGGGCGGTTCCGGGGTGGGGGAACGGCGGCGTGAGTGGCGGCCGGAAGGTTGGCTGCCCTGTTGGCGGGCGTGGAGGTTTCGTTCCGGGGTGGGGGAACGGTAGCGGCGGCGTGAGTGGCGGCCGGAAGGTTGGTTGCCCTGGTGGCGGGCGGGGAGGGTTTGTTCCGTTTGTGGTGGGGTGAGGGTTTTGGCGGCGCTGCAGGCGCGGCCGGAAGGTTGGCAGCCGTGGCGGCGGCGTAGGAGGGGTAGCGTGGCTTGGTGGTGGTGGCTGTGTGAATGCGGGCGGGGGGGGTATGCGCATGGTCCCCCCCGTGTTGGCGAGGAGGGGGGCCCGCCGGATTTACCGGCGGGCGTCTGCGTTTCCCTGCTTAGGGGCGAAGGAGCAGGGGGGTTGGCACTTGCGGGC
Organism: Leptopterna dolabrata; assembly: GCA_954871275.1. Classification (NCBI taxonomy): domain Eukaryota; kingdom Metazoa; phylum Arthropoda; class Insecta; order Hemiptera; family Miridae; genus Leptopterna; species Leptopterna dolabrata. Next base: position 23,202,409 of record OX940989.1, read on the forward strand.
CTCCCCACCGAAGTTTACGTGATAGAAACAACGGTTGGGGTGGTCCGCAGGTAGGTAGGTGGGGTTGGTGGGGCGGGTTGAGTTGGGCGCGCGCGCAGCCGCTGGGGATCGGCCTCTGCGCTGGCGGGGAGGGGATGCGTTGCGGCGCTCGGGTGAGCGCTGGCGGCGGCGGTCGGTGGATGAGTCGCGTCGGCGATCCGCCGAAAGTGGTCGACGGCCGTCGAGGGAGGGTGCCCGGCCGCGTTCCCGGGATTTTGTGCGGTCCCGGAAAGGCGGGGGGTGACGTGGCGTACGCACCTCACCGACGGCGGCCGCAGCGGCCAAATCGTGCACGGTGTCCGCGAGCCGTAGGAGGGGCTCGTCGGGACCGTCGAGATGGCTGGCAAGGGCCATCTGGATGGGGTGGGGAAGGGCACGTAACCAGAACGTGCGTGCGATGTCGGCGGTCATAATTCCTTGCAGCTGGTGTCGCAGCCGTCGGTAGAGGTGGGAGGGCTTCTGGTCGCCGAGGTGTTGAGGTTGGGAGAGGGCGGCTACTCGGGCGATCTTCGACGGCTGGTAGGTGTTGATGAGGCGGCTGCGGAGGTCGTCGTACGCAGCGGCGGCGTCGGGGGAGATATCCGAGGTCTGCAGCAGGATCTCGTAGGGCAGAAGCGAAATGATCCGGGAGTACCGGGTTTTCTGGCTGCGGATGTTGGCGGCCGAAAATGCTGCGTCTACTTGAAAAAACCACAGCGCCGGGTCGTGCGTGTAGAAGGGGGGCAGCGACAGAGGGAACGCAGCGGACGCCGTCATGACGTTGGCGGCGGCTGCGGCCGTAGCGGCGGCGGCGGCGGCGTCTGATGACGCAGAGGTCGGCGGGGAGAGCGTGGAGAAAGGGTTGTCGGCCAATGCGTCGGATGTCGCAGCGGCGGGCGGCTGCAATGTGGCTGGTCGCAAGAGCGGCGGCGTCGGTGAGTTCGGGTCCATTTCTGTAACTAAAATTCAAAAATTTGACTTGGTTTTGAATTTTAAAATTCGCAATCGGCGGGAGCGGTGGTGCGTTGAGTTGGGAGGTGAGCGTTGAGGGTTGGGCCAAGAATTGCGAATTTAAACTGACTGGTTAAAATTTTGAATTTAAAATTCGGGACACCGAACTACTTGACTGGGGCGACACATGAGGTGGGAAGGTGGTAAGGAAGAAGGTTGAGTGAACGTCGGGTTCACCACTGTGATGAATTTAAAATTCTCATCACGGTGGCGTGGAAGGAAGGTGAGTGAGTGAATTTAGGTAAAGGATAGAAAAGGAGAAAAAGTCGCAGGCGGCTGTAGTCAACCGAACATCTACGACTTTTGGAGGAGAGAGAGGTGGTGTGGAAGGAAGGTGAGGAAAAGTCGCAGGCGGCTGTAATCAACCGAACATCTACGACTTTGGAGGAGAGAGAGGTGGATGAGGGAATTTCACCTAGGCGGCTGTAGTCAACCGTTCATCTAGGTGAAGGAGAGGAAAGGAGAGGTCCCTTGTCTAGGCGGCTGTATTCAACCGATCATCTAGACAAGGGGGGAAGGAGGAGAGAGGAGAGAGGAGGTGAAATTCCCAGGCGGCTGTATTCAACCGATCATCTGGGAGGTAAGGTAAGAGAGAGAAGAGAGAGCTGGTTAGAGGAAGTGTCGAATGAAGCTTGAGCGCCAGGATCCGGGGTTATATAGTACTTGGGGGCCTCTCCCTCCAGCTCCTTGCTGGGAGCTGGTAGTGGGGCCCCAGGTTGAGTAACCCTGGGTTCTGTCGCCTGTCCCCACTCATGTCTTTATTTACGGAGCTTTTAGTTTGGCGTTTGAATATTGGTGAGAACTTAATATGATAGGAGTGTTCCCGGGAGGGACTCACGACAGAGTCCATTGAAAATGCTCCTGCGATTCTATCACCGTGTCCCGGCCGGACTCCGGCCGTGGCTCGGCTCGGTCCCGACACGGTCTAGCGTGAATCAGCCTTAAATCTTATTGAATTCCCCACTGTCGTGGTGCCCCCATTCCACTCCAATGTAAAGATACAACCAATAAATAGCAAGGAGAAAGAAGAGCTGAGCGAAGCCTCGGTGGAAGCCGGGAAGGTCTCCTCCATCAATTCCCAACGTTTCCCAACAGTGGCCGCCATTGGTAGACGGGGGTTGAGGTGGAGGCACCTTTATAAGGCCTTGTCCACACCTGTGCGCTTTCCTCTTCCCTTTCACCTTCAACACAGCGCACGGGAGAAGGAACGAGAGGCATGCAATGTTGCCAGCGTGTTGCCGGGTCAGTGACCTCGAATCCCATGGCGCACGCCTTGAGGCAAGCAAAGGGCAAGGCTTCCCGACCCGGGTGGATATTCTTTCAACTTTCCTTGCGCTAGTCAGTCAGTAGTCACTGAAGTCAGTCCAATAATGTGTGGTACCCAGTTTCCAGTGAAGGGACATTATTGTTTATTGTTGATGATAGGACCGCTCCCGTGTTGTGGGATGTTAATAACGAAAATTATGCGAATAGAGTTAAAAGGGGGGGGGAGGATCACGAAAAACTTCCTCATCCACATGATAGGAATTTTTTTTCTTTCTCAAGTTTGTTTTACCTGGAAATTGGGGAAAACGCTACAAAAATCGCCATTTTTTATGGTTTCCTTCAATTTTGGCCCCCCAAAAACACTAATTAGGCTCCAATTTTTTTTTTTTAACAAAAAAATTAACTTTGATAATTGATAGTGCCACTTAATTTTCTTGATTCACCTGTTGACTGTTGCTGTTTGTTGTTTGTACTTCTAGTGGTATTATACAAATTTATGGTGATTTCAGACGATTTCCCAGGTTTTTGACTCACAAAAAATGAATTTTGAGAGCTGAACTTTCATCAAAACCTCAATCATTCACTCTTTGGTCAAAATCAACTTCATATTCGGTCTTCTGGCTCTAAAAAACATGGAAAATGACACCTCACAAGCTCTTTTTCAAAAAAGGGTGTATTCCGATAGAGCTGCCGAGGTTCGGAAAAAGGCCCAAATGTGTCCGGAAGAACGACCATTTTAGACCAAATAAGTATTTATTTTTTTTACTTCAAAATATGGCAAAATACATATGAGTTGACTTAAAATCACTTTTACCTACTTTTTTTAATGAAAGGGAACTTTGTCTTCAAGTTGTCGTTGAATTTACAGCTTCGCTTAGGCATTGCGCATCGATTTGACAGACATGAAGGGAAACACAAAAATAATGCTGAGCTCACTGATAACCTCAAAGCGGAATGGACGGTCACGTGTTTTATCGAGTCGATCTGCTCTCTAGCGGGCACTGCCTCCAACTCCAACATTTCCCGTTCGTCAGCGACAAATTTCCCGTTTTCACAAAACTTTCCCACTTTTACAAAATATTATTAAAACGCTGCAAATCCCTGCACAACGGTTTATTATTTTGTACAGAATACCCTTCTGTTACAGATCACAGCTCTCTGTATAGATAACCCGCCTGTATAATATAATATTTCCTATTCTATACATATTATGTAGATCGCAGACCCTCCGTAGGTTAGTACGTAACCCCGTACTCGTTACTAGGTACCTACCTAAATCACGAGTTAAATGTTGCTAAAATAATTCTGTCGATGACAAACAGTACCTAACTAAAATGGCGAAAAGGAACGCAAAATATTGAAGTTCTGAAGGAAAATTTTTGATGTGGAGAGAAATAGATGCCCCTTCTGCGTAGATCACTGTTTTCTGTGGTCAGTACCTACCCTCGTGGTCAAGTATAATGAACCGTTGTGTAATAACTTGCCCAGCAAGTTGCAAAATGACCGATCAACAAAATCCAGCCCCTTCTTGGTAGATGAACCGTTGTGTAATAATTTGCCGTTGCGTAATAATTTACCATTGTGTAATAATTTGCCCATTAATACTTCAAAGTTTGTTCAAGTTTCACAAGTACCTACCAACAAAATCCAATAGTCCATCACTCATCAAATGAAATAACATCGCACAACAACCAACTCGACTTCATACAGCCATCCTTGATTATAATCAGGTGCTCCCTAGCGATGATATCCGGGCCGGATTTACACCGTTTGATTCACGCTCGTGTTGACGAAGCTTTTTGGTGCACACGAACGGCTGGACGTGCAATGCTCCGGGTGGTCTCAAAAAATTGTATAGCTCAAGACAAATTTAATAACGTAAGAAAAACCACAGTCATGCAGCATGGCTATAAGAGCGAATTTTCGAAGTTTTCGGCATCTTCCTCCTCCGCCTAAAATTTTCTGAAAATTAATTTTCGGCCAATGTTTTCCCAACTTGATACCATACAAAATTAAAACAGGAGTAGTTTTACGCAAAGTAAAATTTGGGGTGGAAGGAGGGGGAGGGGGAAATCAAAAATGTTTTGAATACCAGAAGAGTAGGTATTGGGTACGTAACAAATTTTTTGTTCCATTTTTTGCCGAGTAACACCTCGGTTTGTAGATTTTCCAACGCTGAACACGATGGTGAAGTCAGAATTGCGATATCCCATTCCGTTATCAGATTAGAGCAGACGAACCAGGAAGAACATCTCAAGAAATAACCACGTTCCTTCATCTTCAAAGTGCTGCAGTTTGAGAATGGAATGAGATATCGCAATTCTGATTACACCATCGTGTTCAGCGTACAAAAACCTTTAAAATGAGGTGTCACTTGTCAGACTTTTTCATTTTGGGAATTTATGGGTAATTTCCCCCCCCTAAAACTCCCCAAAACTCCCCCTTAGGGTGACCCGATTCTGCCCATCTTCGAACTTAGCCTGTCGATTGCCAAGACAGATTTTTCGTGCAAATTTGAACTTTTTATCTCAATTCTTTCGAGAGTTATCGTCTGGAATGACACATACATATATAAATATATAAATATATATATATATATATATATATATATATATATATATATACACATATAATTTTTGGTGTCTTTCGGCAGGGAATTCAGGATGGTCTGAAACGGATTTTGGTATAAAAATCTTTCGGAAATTCGAGTTTTAAAAATTTTGGACTGAGAACAATAGCTTCCTTTTCTTCGAAAATTCGCTAAAACCATAACCTTCTATCGAAAGCTTTCGAGCTACGGCGTTCTGAAAATTTCAACCCCTATTTTGAACCCCTTAGAGATGACTGACAGTAACGTCGAGCTTCGAGGACCAAATAAACCCCGAACGGGACCTATAACCCGAATTTCATCAATTTTGTTCCATGGTAACTAAGAAAATTGGCCAGTACGGCGTACAGACAGAAATTTTTTTATTGCATTTTCGGATTCTACATACCTTGAAACGTAAACCATCAAATTTTGAGGGTGGGTTAGAATTTTTTTTTTTCATGCTCGATTCCAAAGGTTCATTATTGAAAATAATAAACCAAAAAAGTTGTCAAAAAGTTGGTGGTTGCCCAAAACAGGACAGAAGCAGGTCCTCGCAGAACATTCCATGCAAAAACAGGACTGTCCTGTTCAAAACAGGACGTCTGTTCACCTTATTTACGGTTCATGTTTCTTTATAGCAACACGATTCCATGGAATTCATGTTATTATTGGTACAACTATGATCCTGTTTCGTCAAAACAAGTAAAGACAAACCTGCACAAACATCAGCATTCCAAAAATTTTTCCTGCTTCCTAATACAACTCCGTAGGGTCAATATCAAGTTTCCACTAACTGCTAACTTACCAGCTTATTTAATGGGCTTGTAACCGTTGTTAGTGTTGTTACCTCACATGGGACCACTGATCCGTACGTGTGAGTCACGGAATTCCATACAGAAGTTATCCAACTTTTGGCCCTGAAGAGAAATTTGTAAGCCGCCCAACACTCATTACAACTCTTCCAAGAGACTCTGTACCACAAGCCTGACGCATTCAGAAGGAATCCGTCAATCCCCGAATGTCTCGAGAAAACTTATGTAACAGCGTTGCTGACCACCGGGCTTGTGGGGGGATGACCTTATTTTACCACCGGAATCCATGGAATTCAATCTCCTCGAAATATTTCGTATCAAACAGGCTCATATTGCTGAAACCCCCGACTTCTACGGTCGGATCTCTTAATGATGGTCCGTTTGTATCGAAGTTGCCCGTAAGCTGGTGTCGAACAGGTGTTGGCCAATGTTTTTGGGGTTGTGATGATTAATGTGAAACCTTCAGTGGGAATGGCGCCAGGAGAACCAGCCAACAAGATCTGGAATGTGTTCATTCGCACGAAGACTTCATCGAAATTGAACTTGAGTATTAGACGGAGAAGGTGGCGAATATAAATACGGGGTTTCGGAAACAGGTCTGCAAGAAACGAGGAATCGATTTTCCAGGTCATTTCCGGTCGAAAATGTCTCCTAGTAAACCCGGACGGACAGAATTTTTTTAAATTCCATTTTTGGATTCTACATACCATAAAACGGAAGCCATCAAATATGGGGGGGGGGGGGGGTTAATTTTTTAAAATTTAAAATGCTCGATTCCGAGGGTTCATTATTCAAAAATAAAACCAAAATGTCTGCCCGTCCACCGTACTTCGCACTTTTCTTAGTTACCTACCACGAACCAAAATTAATTAAATTCGGTTTGTAGGTCCCATTTGGGATCTAGTTGGTCCTCGAAGCTCGGCCTTACTGTCAGTCGTCTCTAAGGGGTGAAAAATAAGGGTTGAAATCTCCAGGACGCCGTCATCTCAAATTTTTTTACGGTTTTAAATAGTTCGCGAACTTGGGAGTTTTTTAAGACCACCCGAAGCATCGTACGACCAGTCGTTCGTTCACAGTAAGGCCCAGAAGTTTGCATCGACAGGCTTTTTCAACAGGATGGTGAATGAAATTGTATACAATCAGCCCCAATATCATCACTAGGGACGCGCTAACAATCGGGAGTTGGCCCGAGATCATCATTGCTGGGGAGCACATTATTATATTCACGGAGTATGAAGTCGAGTTGGTTGTTCTGTGATATTTCATTTTGGAAAAAGATGGCTCTTTTGGGTTTTATTGATCGGTACTTTTGCAACTCGAGCAAACGTTATGCTTCATGAATAAAAACAAATAATTATAGAATTATATTGAATCTCGCGCATTTTTATAAAACTGCAATTCTCGGGCCAGCTCCAGTACTCGATTAATGGCTTTCTCGGGAAGCCCGAGGGTAGGTAGTATTTGCTACAGAAAACAGTGAGTGATATACGCAGGTAAATAATAAAACGCTGTGTAACAATTTGCAGCGCTTATTAGTTTGCTATTTCAAAAAACTATCAAACTCAAATACTCAAAAAACGTTGAAAACGTGTTTTTTGCGAAAATGGATTAAGGTCTAATTTGTGGTGCATATATTATTATATTCGTCAACAACATATTTACGAAATTTCGTGTGAGACCTGTGACAGTGGTGGTGGGCTCTCGAGAGTCCCCCTCCTAGACCAGCGAGATTATCACCGGTTAAGAAGGGATATCAATTAGGCTTCAGCTCATCGATCCCCGTCTCCACAGGACCAAAAAACGACTCGAGATCAGCCACACTGTCACAGACCACCAAGTATCTCTGTTTCGACAAACCTTGTCAAACGAAACGACCCACATACAGTGGTGGTGGGCCCTCAAGAGTTCCCCTCCTGGACCAGCGAGATTATCACCGGTTAAGAAGGGATATCAATTAGGCTTCAGCTCACCGATCCCGTCTCCACCAGACCAAAAAACGACTCGAGGACAGCCACACTGTTACAGACCTCCAAGTATCTCTGTTTCGACAAACCTTGTAAAAAGAAACGACCCACATACAGTGGTGGTGGGCCCTCGACAGTCCCCCTCCTAGACCAGCGAGATTATCACCGGTTAAGAAGGGATATCGATTAGGCTTCCGCTCACCGATCCCGTCTCCAGCGGACCAAAAAACGACTCGAGAACAGCCACACTGTTACAGACCCCCAAGTATCTCCGTTTCGACAAACCTTGTCAAAAGAAACGACCCACATACAGTGGTGGTGGGCCCTCAAGAGTTCCCCTCCTGGACCAGCGAGATTATCACCGGTTAAGAAGGGATATCAATTAGGCTTCAGCTCACCGATCCCGTCTCCACCAGACCAAAAAACGACTCGAGGACAGCCACACTGTTACAGACCCCCAAGTATCTCCGTTTCGACAAACCTTGTCAAAAGAAACGACCCACATACAGTGGTGGTGGGCCCTCAAGAGTTCCCCTCCTGGACCAGCGAAATTATCACAGGTTAAGAAGGGATATCGATTAGGCTTCCCCAAGCGACCCCGTCTCCACCGGAAGAAAAAATGTATCGAGAACAGCCGCACTGATTCAGACCAACAAGTATCTCTGTTACGACAAACCTTGTCAAACGAAACGACCCACAAACAGTGGCGGTGGGCCCTCGAGAGTCCCCCTCCTATACCAGCGAGATTATCACCGGTTAAGAAGGGATATCGATTAGGCTTCCGCTCACCGATCCCGTCTCCAGCGGACCAAAAAACGACTCGAGAACAGCCACACTGTTACAGACCTCCAAGTATCTCTGTTTCGACAAATCTTGTCAAAAGAAACGACCCACATACAGTGGTGGTGGGCCCTCAAGAGTTCCCCTCCTGGACCAGCGAGATTATCACAGGTTAAGAAGGGATATCGATTAGGCTTCCGCTCATCGATCCCGTCTCCAGCGGACCAAAAAACGACTCGAGAACAGCCACACTGTTACAGACCTCCAAGTATCTCTGTTTCGACAAATCTTGTCAAAAGAAACGACCCACATACAGTGGTGGTGGGCCCTCAAGAGTTCCCCTCCTGGACCAGCGAGATTATCACAGGTTAAGAAGAGATATCGATTAGGTAGGCTTCCCCAAGCGACCCCGTCTCCACCGGAAGAAAAAATTTATCGAGAACAGCCGCACTGATACAGACCACCAAGTATCTCTGTTACGACAAACCTTGTCAAAAGAAACGACCCACATACAAAAAGTTACTGTGATAGATCCAAATGAAGAACTACGAAAGTTGTAGCTTTTTTTCTTGTGGAGGTCTCGTCCAACCAATCAGTTGACCCCCATTTCAGACACGTGTCCGTCCCGCGAAGCGCTTTCGTAACTCGAGAACATCCCCGAAGGTGATGGTATCTCCACCCCGGAGAAAATATCATCTTTCGTGCGGCTGGCGCCCGATTATCGACAATGCAGCGGCGTTGAGGTAACCCCGTTTCTCGCACGTAATAGCCAACCTTTCACTGGGAGGCACCTGTCCGTCAAACGATGAGCCCGAAACGAGCTGGGGACAGAGTGGAAACCTTGAAAGAAGCAGAGGATTTCGGATTTTCACTACCAAGTACCAATAAATAATATAATCAGAGTAAAAGTAAAATATTCATTTAATTTGGGCAAAATTAGGGATCAGCTGCAGATGGAGTATTTATCTATTCATATAATACGTAAAAATGCGACGAAACTTTGTGAGTTGTTGTGTTCACGCCCTTGAAGGTTTCTGCGTTCGCCCTGATCAGCTGAGTGAGCTCTGAGAGCAATTTCTGTCCTTTCCAACCTGCGAGGCTCAAATTTGGAACGGAGCTTCTGTGGGACTGAGGATGACAAAGTGGGTCTCTGCCGTGATCAGCTGAGCGAGCTCTGAGACCAATTTCTTTCCTGTTCGACCTTGTGACGTTGGCTGTTCTCGAGTCGTTTGTTTTTCCGGTGGAGACGGGGTCGTTTGTTGAAAGCCTAATCTATCCCTTCTTAACCGGGGTTAATCTCGCTGGTCTAGATGGGGGGACTCTCGAGAGTCCACCGTCACTGCCCTCACTCTGTCACACGGTAGTAGAGCGTCGTTTGGTAGTATGCGCTGAGTAATTCACCATACTCCATCCAAATTTTGTGGGCTTTCCAGAAGGATAATCCCAAAGGTTTCCAGAAGAATTCCTTACCAAACATCCTGTCCCTTTGATAATGCATAAAACTATTGGTTTCCCCACCCCCTTAGCCACCCATACTGTCAGTATAATTAAAATAATATTGAACTCATTAATCAGCTGATAAAGGATGTGTCCCAATTTACAAGTCCCAGTAGTTTTTCCATCCTAACGATGGAGGTTTATCACCGAGAGGGTGCCCAGATGAGCACAATTCACTGGACAACAACCTCTGACAAAAAAAATTTTCCGCCAATACTCGTACGTAGGAGCTTTGTTCTCCAACAGTAAATATTATTGAGGTAATAAATATTACGATGGAGGTTAGTCATCTTGAAGTTGTTCAGATGTCTTTTCCTGAACCAGAACTTCATACTACTTTTCAACCCTTTTCCCTTTCATACTTCTGCTATCCAGAACTATGCCATGTGGGAAGGAACGGTGGCTGTTCTCGAGTCGTTTGCTTTTTCCGGTGGAGATGGGGTCGTTTGGGGACTCTCGAGACTCCACTGTCACTCTCCTCACTCTATCACAGCCTACGAGGCTCAAATTTGGAATGGAGCTTCTGTGGTACTGCTGGGTAAGGATAACAAAGTGGGACTCCGCTGTGATCAGTTGAGTGGAGAGTGGAGAGCAATTTCTTTCCTGTTCAACCTAGAAGGCTCAAATTTGGAATGGAGCTTCTGCGGTACTGCTGGGTAAGGCTGACAAAGGGGGTCTCCGCCCTGATAAGCTGAGTGAGCTCTGAGACCAATTTCTTTCACTTACAATACTCAAATTTGGAACGGACCTTCGGTGGGACTGCTCAGTAAGAACGCATTGGTTCTTTGGTTGGCATTGCAACGCATGCCGGGTACAGCTGGTATTTAACAATATACCTATCTTATTAAATACTAGCTGTCCAATAGCCCTTTGGGTTCAAGCGTCCAATGGTACGTGCTACCACCATCTGGTGTTTTCGATCCCCCTTTGCAAGAAAGCCAACCCTGAACAATTGTCCGTCGATCTGATAAAACATGAAGCAGTGTTTCAAAGAATTCTCTGAGAATCTGAAAGTTGAAAAATGTTCAACTGCCCAATACCAGCAAATGCCCTACCTGCCTGAACGAAACCTCTGGGAATTCCCCCTTATTTATCAGTCTCTCGATTGTGACGCTCTACAAGACATTAGACATTAGTTCTTCCATGTTATCATAAGTCCGACGTCTACAGAAGACAATCAAGCTGTGAACTTCCACTCATAAATGCACCAACTGGAAAGAATCCGCCATAGATTCCTCTGTTACGTTGCATTTAAGCTTCACGTTCCCCAAGATTCAGTGAGCTAAGTCGCTCTAAACGAGAAATGCCAAGCAATGGACCTTAAAAGATCGAAGATGTCTTCTTCATCCAGTCATTAGCTGTAGTAAGTACGTCGTAGTTTCACATATTTCCTGTTGGAAAACCCTACCTAGCAAACACTAGGAGCACTATCCTCACTAACTTATATTTTCGTATTTACACGCGGTCAAAACTGTAATCTTTTCGCATATTTATATAATAGGTAACAACAACACTCTTAATCATGTTATTATAATGTACTATGTTTTATACTATATTTGGCTTGTCCGTACTGTAAATAATAAAACTAAAATAATTCCATTCAGCATGCTTTGGGCTCTGAATATTCTCTGACCTTCCGGTTTCAAAATCGTGATTCTTTCAAAGTCACTCAGATTTCTGGTCACTCTTTACCACCCCTGCAATGCTGCAGGTGTCAATAGTGGCCTAAGAAGATACCTACTGGTTGTTTTGAGATCGAAATATTAAGGAGAAATCAGTATGAGCTTAATATTCTGAGGAAAGGGATTCGTAACTGCGTACTTCTCGCATCTAAAGGTTTCATACCTAAGTTGTTATGGGGTGGCACTGGTAGAGTTCAGTTTTATCGCTTAGACCGAACTGAACCAGATTAATAGACTTCGAGTCAGAAATCTTAAGCACACTAAGATGGATGTAAAGTGTCACGAGAGGCGTGAGGGAGGATGTGCCCGGTTTGGTTATGGGCGGACCACCACCATGCCCAGGATCTTTTTGGATGTGTGTGTCGGATTTGGTTATGGGCGAACCACCATTCCCAGGATCTTTTAGGTTAGGAGAGAGATGAGGAGCTAGGAGAGAGAGAGAGTAGTCAGCGACTAGAGGAGAGCATAGAATGAGGTGACAGGCGTAGCCGGCGGGTATTTATAGAGCCCACTCCACTCCACTCTGGTCAGGAGGACTAGTGGGGAGTGAGTGGGTCTATGCGCCTGCGCCCACCTAGGTCACCCCTCCCGTTGAGTTTATTACTTTGGCAACCTTACAAGGTATGATGGTCTGGGAGGACCACGACGACACACACTTTATTTACATATATCTCCCATCAATACCCCATATATGTAGCAAAGCAGAACAAGATTTTAGAATGTTTGGTCGAGTCACAAATTTAGTTTGAATTAAGCGAACGTGAGGGAAATGAGGCATTTTTCAACCTTAGGATTCCAAACATGCGTTTTAGAAATTTTTTAGGTTTTTCATGATTCAAAATATGCTTTTCCAATTTTCCAGGTTTGTCAACGTCCAGAAGATAGAGGAGGAAAGAGAAGAGACTTGGTAGTCGAGACCCTGAAAGAAGCTGTGAGTTTACAAGTCGAACTAACAATAACAAATCTGAAAATTTCCAATTAGAGCCATCTGTTTTGGACAAAATCAGGGGGCTGCTGCAAATAGAAGAGAGCAGTTAAGTCTGGTTTAAGGTTTCGAATTATTACATGAAGATTACAATAACAATTAATGAGACATTTCTCAACTTAGGGATCAAGTTTCCTCCGGAAGGTCCAAGTAAGGATAATAAATCGGTTGCCCGGTAAATACTGGTGACTCTGGTGGAAGCAGGAGGTTTTTGAATTTGCCTGAAGAGTCAAATTGGACAAGATTGTGGGGGAATTGCTGCAGAAAAGGCAATTTTTGCGCTTCCACATCCTTTTTGCGGTTTTTGTTGGTAACATTGACGTATATTCCCCACTAGCCCTGTTATAGCGTGACAAATAGAATATCTCCAGGGTGCATAGTGGACTTCGATGCATATTGCTTCCTCGTTTACTATTATGTGGGCCAAATTGGACAAGATTATGGGGGAATCGCTACAGAACACTAGGCAATTTGTGCGCTTCCGCATCCTTTTTGCGGTTTTTGTTGGTAGCAGTGACGTATATTCCCCACTATCCCCGTTGTAGCGTGACAGACGAAATATCTCCAGGGTGCATAGTGAACTTCGATGCATATTGCTTCCTCGTTTACTGTTATGCGAGCCAAATTGGACAAGACTGTGGGGGAATCGCCACAGAAAACTAGGCAATTTGCGCGCTTCCGCATCCTTTTTGCGGTTTTTGTTGGTAGCATTGACGTATATTCCCCACTATCCCCGTTACAGCGTGACAAACAGAATATCTCCAGGGTGCATAGTGAACTTCGATGCATATTGCTTCCTCGTTTACTGTTATGCGAGCCAAATTGGACAAGACTGTGGGGGAATCGCCACAGAAAACTAGGCAATTTGCGCGCTTCTGCATCCTTTTTGCGGTTTTTGTTGGTAACATTGACGTATATTCCCCACTAGCCCCGTTATAGCGTGACAAACAGAATATCTCCAGGGTGCATAGTGAATTCGATGCATACTGCTTCCTCGTTTACTATTATGCGAGCCAAATTGGACAAGATTGTGGGGGAATCGCTGCAAAAAGTAGGCAATTTGTCAGCTTCCGGATCCTTTTTGCGGTTTTTGTTGGTAACATTGACGTATATTCCCCACTAGCCCCGTTATAGCGTGACAAACAGAATATCTCCAGGGTGCATAGTGAACTTCGATGCATGCTGCTTCCTCGTTGACTATTATGCGAGCTCATTCTTCGGTGTCGGTCGTGAGATATTTTTCTCATTTTTACCTCGTGTCGTATGGGACCAGGAGTCTCATTGACTGGGCGGGGGAAGGGCTGGCAGACCGTGTAATCGTTGGAGAGGAAGAAAGTGTTACATCACCTTCCAACTCGTATCCAACTTCCCAAACAGCTGGTTCGAAGCCTGAGGTGTTTCCTCCGTTCCTGGACAACTTCTCGCATTCTCGATTGAAGAGATCCAACGGAACAGCGATATTTCAGTTGCGATAGGCAGTATTTTGTAGTGGGCCTTCGATGTTGAGAATACTCTCCCAGTTATTGCTTCCGAGTCAGCAAGGCAGTGGAAGCTTTGTTTTCACTTTCGAAATGAAAAAATTGTTTTGTGCTCCAAAATCCAAATTTCTACCTGCATTTTGCATTTCAGGGCCTCCTGAACAAATTTGGTTTCGTGTCTGTCTGACCACATTTCCTTACCACAGCCATAACTTCCACAATTTTGATCCGATTTCAATCAAATTTTCAGGAATTGTGTGGGTTTAGCGTTAGATGGTCCCCTATCAGTTTCATCGTGATCGAATCAACGGCAGCCTCTGCGCAGGCGCGAACGAGTTTTTCTTGTTACGGTCATAACTCCATCAATTTTGAACGGATTTTGGTCAGATTTTCAGGGATGATGCGGATAAGGTCCCTCGAGGTCTCATATGACATTCATCATGATTGAATCAGCGGTGGCAGTGGCACTGGCACCACGTACATTCCAAACCTCGAGCATTCCTGTCCATCATCTCTATTGCTCTCTATGGCTACGGAATTCCATAATAACGTTTAAATCTTTTTTGCCCCCGTGCTTTGTATTGCCCAAAAATAACGATTTTTTAATTTTTGGTTGCCCAGCATTCTATCGCCAGTTAAAAATGGTTCCCTGTCAATTTCATCTACACATCACCATCAGAACAGTAGTATCTACGCATGCGCACACATTCCTCCTACGCCCTTATTTCGGTACCTGCTACACAAATCACACTACCTATTACTAAAAAAAAATCGCAATCGGTTCTGCTTTGCCGGTTATGACAGAAATCACAGACTTCGGATCTTATTTATAAAAAGCTGCAAATCCCTACACAACGGTTTACTATTTTGTACAGAACACCCTTCTGTATAATATATGAACTATTCTATACATATTATGTAGATCGCAGACCTTAGTACCTTCCTAAATCACGTGTTAAATTTTGCTAAAATAATTCTATCGATGGCAGACAGTAGGTAAAATGGCAAAAAGAAACGCAAATAATGAAGTTCTGAAGGGAAACAGTTGATGTGGAGTGAAAAAATATTCAGTCCCGGTAGGGTTTCGATCTCGGGAACTTTAGAGTATCAGTTCGTCAGTTAGACCACTACGCTATATAACCCAGGTAGCAAAAGACCAGTGATGTGCGCTCAACGCAGCTTGATGCCTGCACACACCCTGCTCTTTACGGCAAATTGTACAGCAAATTTTATGGCGACATCGTAGAATGCTCCGGAAGGTCTCAAAAATTCAGAAAAAAATTAAACTATCTAAAAATGCGAAAAAACCCCACACCTCAAAATAAAATTTTCCGAGATAGGGATACTCTGGACATATCAACCCCTATTTTTCACCCCTTAGAGTTGAGTGACAGTAACGCCGAGCTTCGAGGACCAACTAGAGCCCAAACGGGACTCATATACCAAATTTGGTGAATTTTGGTTCATGGGAACTAAGGGAAAAGCCGCGTACGGCGGACTGAAGGAAATTTTTGTATTCGACATTCGCATTCCACGTCCCTTGACACGTAAACTATCAAATTTTGAGGGGGGGGGTTAACTTCTTTTTTTTTTCATGGTCGATTCCAAAGGATTATTGTAAATTATATTTTTATTGAATTTAAGAAATTTTTATTATTCATGAAATATGAAAGTTTTATTCATGAATATTATGAAATAGTCATGAAAGGTTTATTATAAATAAATGAAAATAATAAACCAAAAATAAAACGAAACCGCTTGATACAGCGCATGTTGCACACTGTTCAAATCAGGACAGCGGTAACGTTTCGGCGCCAGTGTTTTTCGACTCATTATTAACCCATTTTTGGATTCTGCACGGTTCCCATTCCGAACGCACTTTGCACACACGACCGAGCGATTCGTTCACGAAGGGCCGAAATTTTTCTTTTTCACCGACAGAAATGCGCAGAAAACCTCGTCACACATTCTGTCGTCTGGTTTGGGGCACAGAGCGAATCGGATGATTTCGAAGTTGTAGAAATCTCTGAACCGTTTTCTAGTAGTTTTTCTACTTGAGTCTCGCGGCGGCCTATTGTTGAGAGGGCAGCGGCCCGTTAAATGGGGTCTACGCACGTATTTATTTTATTTTTATTTATTTTATTTTATTTTTTTGAATGAAAGTGCATTCCATGCTGAGAATTTTGACACCAACTACACTTTCCTGCGATATGTAGTTATTTTTCTATGATTTTTCAAAAATCCCGGAGATTCCTACGCCATTGCACCACTCTCGGCCACTGTGACGTGGCAACCGCTGGAAACTTTGAAAAATCATAGAAAAATAACTACATATCGTAGGACAGTGTGGTTGGTGTCAAAGTACTCAGAATGGAATCCAGTTTCATTAAAAATAATAATATTTAAACCGTTTTTGTGACCCATAGGTACGCGTACCCCATTGGCAAAACAGTTTGATGCGTCGTTGGCATCGTCAGAGTCTCAGGCGATTTGAGGGTATCTGAAGCGTGTTGAATTGAAATTTAAATTGCATATTTTGCTCGTATTAATTATATATATATTTAAATGAAAGTAGATCCCATGCTGAGAATTTTGACACCAATCGCACTTTCCTACGACCTGTAGTTATTTTTCTATGATTTTTCAAAAATCCCGGAGGTTCATACGTTATTGCACCACTGTGACGTGGCAACCGCTGGAAACTTTGAAAAATCATAGAAAAATAACTACATATCGTAGGACAGTGTGGTTGGTGTCAAAGTACTCAGAATGGAATCCAGTTTCATTAAAAAATAATAATATTAAAACCGTTTTTGTGACCCACCATTGGCAAAACAGTTTGATGCGTCGTTGGCATCGTCAGAGTCTCAGGCGAACTGAGGGTATCTGAAGCGTGTTGAATTGAAATTTAAATAGCATTTTTTGCATATTTTGTTCGATTTCGGATATTTTTGCATATTTTGGCCGTTTTGTGCATATTTCTGCATTTTTAATCGAAATTGGGGAATTTTGAGAGGGGTGCACTCTGGCCTCTCATCTGGCCTTACTCCAGGCGAACTCTAAGCATTGAATTTTTACCCTGTGAGGTCGTTTTCTGCCTTAAAGTTGCTCCTCACCGACAACCGTAGGAGATTTACGGTTGACAATTTGGAAAAAACCAATTGTGATCCAGTAAAATAATTGTGATAGCGAGTGACTTTTTTAAAATAAATTTAAATATTGTAGGTAGTCGAGAAAAAAAGGAGTGTACATTTTCTTCCTTGATCTTTTTCTGTAATTTTTTTAAGGACGCGATAATAACTGGAACAACATAATGTATAGACTACCTGTACGTCTAACAGCAAAATTTAGTTCATTTTAGAAATATTTTTAAAAAATTTAAAGGTAATTTGGCTTGGGGTGCATATTTTGGCGAAATTTTGTGCATATAATTCCAGTCCCTAATGATCATCTACGTCACTGGGGGAAACCAGCAGATTGTTGACCCTCACTTCGCAATCCGCACCTCTCTTTGCCCGTAATGACAAACGGATTGCCAAGTTGGATGGTTCAAGGCCGGGTGAAGGTATTGAGTCGCGAATATTCGGGACGTTGGCCAATTCGGGACTCGAAAGCTGGCAGGATAATAAGAGGAATTTTTTAATAGCAAGCGAATAGTTCTTTCTTCAGATCAAAATGTGTGAATTTTTCCTGATAGTTTTGAATAATTGATTAGTTGAAAATAAGGTAGACTTATGGATCTACTTTTCTATGCATGAATTTTTAATTGCATTATTGGAAGAGTATGTATTATTTTTGGTAAAGAGAAACCCTGTAGTCACAAGGGGGCAGGGCTATGTTAATAAATGCATGGGGAAAAAAAGAAAAAAAATCAGTCATGCAGCATGACTTAATGAGCGAATTTTCAAAGAAATATTCGAATTAATGGCTATGGTTTTGAATAAAGGAAAACTTCGGTCTAAAATTTGGTTTTCTATGTATATTCTCTTCGTATTTATTTTAATTTGTACGTTTTGTCCATCCTGATTCTACCGTTTGTTTATTACGTAATTGTACTAAGTGCTTATTTATTTGATCGCTGTGGGTAAATTCAAGGAGTTGTACTAATCGTTTGCCTCCCCCTTTTTTGCTTCGAACTCTCGTCTTCAATTAATACTTCTCACATTTTTCAATCTGACCACTCTAAGGGGGTGGGGGTAAGAGTTTAAAGATTATCCTAGTTTTGGGTAATTTTTGCGCACTTTAAATGCTCTAATTTAAGAACGGATTTAGATATCTAAAATCCGATTTCACTATCGTGTTCAGCGTGCAAAAACCTTTAAAATGAGGGGTCACTTGTTAGAAAATAACATTTTGGGGATTTTTGGGTAATTTTTGCGCACTTTAAATGCTCTAATTTGAGAACGGATCAAGATATCTAAAATCCGATTCCACCATCGTGTTCAGCGTGCAAAAACCTTTAAAATGAGGGGTCACTTGTTGGAAAATAACATTTTGGGGATTTTTGGGTAATTTTTGCGCACTTTAAATGCTCTAATTTGAGAACGGATCAAGATATCTAAAATCCGATTCCACCATCGTGTTCAGCGTGCAAAAACCTTTAAAATGAGGGGTCACTTGTTAGAAAATAACATTTTGGGGATTTTTAGGTAATTTTTGCGCACTTTAAATGCTCTAATTTGAGAACGGATCAAGATATCTAAAATCCGATTCCACCATCGTGTTCAGCGTGCAAAAACCTTTAAAATGAGGGGTCACTTGTTGGAAAATAACATTTTGGGGATTTTTGGGTCATTTTTGCGCACTTTAAATGCGCCAAAACCCTCCTTAGAGTAGGCCAATTTCGCCCATCTTCGAACTTAGCCTTTCGATTGCCAAGATAGATTTTTTGTGCAAATTTGAGCTGTTTATCTCAATTCTATCGAGAGTTATCGTCTGGAGTGACACATATATAAATATATATATATATATATATACATATAAAAAAGTGTTAAATTTCAGGAATCGTTTTAGAATGGTCTGAAACGGATTTCTATGAAGAAAATTTCCAAAAATTTATATTATTTAAATTTCGAAGCCATTGCAATAGCTTCATTTTCTTTGAAAATTCGCTAAAAGTTAAAATTTCCAGTCATGCAGCATGGCTATAAGAGCGAATTTTCAAAGAAATATTAGTACTATTGTGTAAAAAGATGATATCGCGAGAAACCATACAAATTTTTGTAAAATTATACCGTTTTTTCATGTTTTTAGCAAATTTTTGACTCTTCGACCCACTCTTTTTTGAGAATAAAATTTTTTTATCAGCGAAATCGTTCTTTCTGTCGTGAATCACCATCCTACACAACTTCAGGTGAATTAATATTGATTTTACCCAAAGAAAAACGGAGTTAGTGAAAGGTTTTCTATTTCCACTAATACACGAAAAATACACTGTTCTACCGGTTTCGGTGGTGAGACCATCGTCAGTAACAAACAATTACATCAGCGACAGTAACATAAAAGTAACAAACAATAAGTTATTATGTTATGACGAAACCGGTACAACAGTGTATTTTTCGTGTGGAAATAGACGATCTTTCAGTAACTCTGTTTTTCTATGAAATGGGTTTCCACGATATCACCGCGACTGATTTGGTTCGTCGATTGCAGCCCTTAATAGCAATTTTGAGGCCTTAATACCAACAAAAATCGAAATTTGACCCCTATTCTGCATGAAAAACAGTTGAAATGGTATTTTCTTGTCTTTATTCACCCTTCCCACACCCTTAATACTCACTTCCATTGATTTCATCAACTGTTCGCGATTTTAGCGTTTTTACCCCTAAAAATTCGAATTGTGACCCTCTTAGAATTTTTGAAAATTTCTCATCATCAAACTTTTTGTTTGGCAATAAGAACAGTTCGGAGAAATTTGGAATTTTAACATGTACCCCAGGTCGTCTGGAGTGACACAGATTAATTAATTAATAAATATATATAATAAGTTGATTATACAGGGTGGATGGGGATCAGTGTGAAAATTTTTTACTTAAAAAGACTGAATAAAGTAAAACTGCACCTTAGAAGATAAAACAGATTAATTTTGTTCGTAAAAATGCCTACTTATTTGAAACCCATTACCAAGCGTCAAAAACCTCGACTTGCTTCGGTTTTTTGCATTCAGACGAGGTTTTCTCGACCAAATAAAATAGTAAAAATTGTTTTTGATATACCATTCGAAAGCTGACCTTTTGGCGCATTTTTTAAGCTACAGGCACCTGATCAAATGCAGATTAGAGTGGAGTACTGAACGTTTGAAAAACCTTCTTTTTTCAAATTTTCTTGAAGTTTGCTCTGTAGAGTGATTTTTCGCCAACTCGATGTGAGCAAAAAAAATCGGTTTGGCGCTTGAAAGATAGGAAATTTAACGCACTTTCCAACGGTATCCTCAACTTTTACTTTACATAATACTGTTTGTGAGTTATAGCCGTTTTGCTGAGACAAGGTCGAAAACACGAAAAAATCTTAGAAGTGAAATAACTCAAAAACTAAGCGAGATAAAAAAAATTGCTTTGAGGCACTTTTTGTTGGAAATTGGTTGTAGAATACGTGGGTGAAGTACTGCGCACCTTATCTGATACACCCTGTATATATATTATGTAGATTGCAGACCCTCCGTAGGTTAGTACCTAACCCCGTAATCTTTACTAGGTACCTACCTAAATCACGAGTTAAATGTTGCTAAAATAATTCTGTCGATGACAAACACTAACTAAAATGGCAAAAAGAAACGCAAATAATGAAGTTCTGAAGGGAATTGTTGATGTGGAGTGAAATAGGTGCCCCTTCTGCGTAGATCACTGTTTTCTGTGGTCAGTACCTACCCTCGTGGTCAAGTATAATGAACCGTTGTGTAATAACTTGCCCATCAATAATACTTCAACGGTTGTTCAAGTTGCAAAAGTACCGATCAACAGAATCCAGCCCCTTCTAGGTATATGAACCGTTGTGTAATCATTTACCGTTATGTAACAATTTACCGTTGTGTAATAATTTGTCGTTGTGTAATAATTTACCACTGTGTAATAATTTACCCATCAATAATACTTCAAAGTTTGTTCAAGTTTCACAAGTACCTACCAACAAAATCCAATAGTCCATCACTTATCAAATGAAATAATATCGCACAACAACCAACTCGACTTCATACAGCCATCCTTGATTATAATCAGGTGCTCCCTAGTGATGATATCCGGGCCGGATTTATACAGTTTGATTCACGATCGTGTTGACGAAGCTTTTTGGTGCACACGAACGGCTGGACGTACAATACTCCGGGTGGTCTCAGAAAATTGTTTAGCTGAAGACAAATATAACGTTAAAAAACCATACCCTTCTATCGAAAGTTTTCGAGCAACGGCGTTCTGAAAAGTTCAACCCCTATTTTGAACCCCTTAGAGGTGACTGACAGTAACGCCGAGGGTAACTAAGAATAGTGGTCAGTACGGCGGACAGACAGCAATTTTTTTTATTGCATTTTCGGTTTCTACATACTCTGAAACGTGAACCATCAAGATTTGAGGGGGGGTTAGAATTTTTTTTTTTTTTTTCATGCTCGATTCCAATGGTTCATTACTGAAAATAATAACCAAAACTACAGGATAAAAATAGAAAAGTCCATTTCCACGTAAACTAACAAACTGTAGACCGGTTTCGGTTGTTAAACCATCATCAGTACACAACAGAATCCTATCTCTATCTATACATATAATAAAACAGTGTCTGTTTGTCTGTTTGTTTGTTTGTTTGTTTGTCTCGGCATCAATTGAGAACGGCTGAACGTAGAAAGTTGCGGCTGGTACCATTTGACGCAGAATTTATCTGGGAAGGTTTATGAAAAATCCGCATTTGAATCTGTCCATCCGTTGAAACGCTATGAATGAAATACTACTAAAAAACGTGTTATAATCACTTCTATGAGGACGTTTATGCTTATAATAACTTTGAACGGTTGGACGTAAATCCGATTGTAATTAGATTCTGGATTCAGCTCGACGAGTACATTCAAGTGGTACTTCAATCAGGATGTTAGTGGGAGGGGGGTACAGGTTATGAGAGAGGGGGGGGGGGGGGGGTCTACAGAAATTTCAAAACTACTTGACCAATTGGAGTGCAACTTTGGGAATTTGTTGTGTGAACATTGAGGAATGTTTCTAACCAGGTAGGGAGGGTTCATAGGATACGGGGGGGGGGGGGGGGGTTAAAGGCAGTTAGGGTTGGCATTGGGGAAGGTTTCTGATCAGTTGAGGAGGGGGGGATACAGGCATATTAAAATACATGACCGTTGGCTCCATTTATTTAAATCGCAGCAACACGCGTCGGTTCAAATAGTATAATATATCATAAAACTGTTATGAGTGGGGCCTGTCCTAAAGGGGGTGTCTGTTCTGCCGTTGCGAAGCGCGGGTACACAGCTAGTCCCTACTATCCCTACTATATTATAAAAACGAATCTCTGTCTGTCTGTGTGTCTGTCTGTCCTTCTATGCACGGCCAAACGGCTCGACGGATATCGACCAAATTTGGCACCAATATCCAGTAGGCTCCCAAGTTGTGCAACGTCGCATTTTTAATTCCCTGACCATAGCGGAACTATGGTCGACCATGGTCAACTTCGTTAATTGAAATGGTAACCCCTATTTTTTATCGCGTATTCGTAATCTACGTGAAATTCTATCTACGATCGACCCTTCAGACTACCCCCGCGGTCGACCATAGCGCATCCATGGGCCCCTCCATGGTCGAATCCCGAATTGCTCAACGGATATCGACCAAATTTGGCACGAATATCCAGTAGCCTCCCAAGTTGTGCAACGTCGGAATTAAGTACGATACTGCGTACAGCGAATCTCGGATAGCGAGCGAAGCGAGCGGTCATGCTAGTTCAATAGAATTTCTATTGTGCACTGATGATGGTTTAACAACCGAAACCGGTCTACAGTTTGTTAGTTTACTTGGAAATAAACTATTATATTTTTTTCCTGTAGGTTTTTTTAAGACGGTTGGTTTGTTCAACATCGAATGCTGCAGGTTTTGAACGGATGAGTGCATCAACTATTGATGGTGATGTGAAGAAATTCCAAAATAATGAAAATGGTCCTCGATTTTTCAACACTTGAAAATTGCAACTTACAGGGAGACGTCATGATTAGGACAAAGAACTTCGTATCCCAACCGTAAATGAAGTCATCAAGACGCAAGCCATAGCCCATCACAAGCGGCTACAAGTTCACGTCAATGAAGAAGCTGTCCAGTTGCTCGACGTTGACAACCTACTCAGACGTCTCAAGAGAAAGAAGCCTCATGACCTGTGGAAGTGAGTGTGGGTGTTCTCGCGATAACTAAAGCCGTTCAGTGAAAATTCAGTGAACGTCGCACGTGCAACACTTAGCACTTCTAACTTTCAAAAACTTCAGGAACTTAGTTCAGTACTTAAGTTTCGTTATTTCAGCATAAATATATGTCAGAAATATGTTGCTAATAAGTGTTACTTGGTGCAATAAATCATTTTCAGAAAAAAAAAAAAAAGATTAGGAGAGGCTGTCTCTGTGAAAGTCCACAGGTGCTGTCAACTGCTTTTTGAACACAGCGTTCGTCCGATTCGTAAAGATGAATCCATCGAAATCAACAGGTACCTTCAAATATTGAATAATTAAATAAATAAATAGTGAATTGTACAACATTTCAATAATTCGAAGTCCGTCAAACCCGCCCTTCCCCGAAACGACAATTTCCACACCCATTTCGAAATACCCGCCCAGAAAAACCAGCTCACTTACAGACCATGTTTGCCAACCGTACAAATTGTCCCGAGTATGGCGAAGGATGAAAGAGAAACATAATGGGGCTTCAAGAAAATTACTTGTCGTCAATTCGACATCCTGCGCCAGGGAGAATTGGCGTCAGTAGAAGGTAAAATATTGAAAGAAAACAAACCTTGACTTTTTTTTTCCTTCGTTTTCTTGGACACTGACCAGGACCTTTTGTCCGCCTCAGTCGTTCTTCTGAATGGGAAGGATTTTATTGGGTTTGTTAGCCGTTGGGGGCTGCAAACGCTGGATGAGTGGTTGCAATTTTCTCGTGGGTAATTGGACAATCATAATTTTCGCGGAGATGTGACGCTAAAAACGTGAATAGCAGTATTGCAGTATGGCACAATGGGGACATTTCCAAAGCAACTATCCTTTCAAATGGGTAGTTGGTAAGTATTGGTAAGTACCTGTTTTCTTGCAGTTTTCAAGACTGAAAATGTTCGTTTGAAATGAGGAGAAGGTAAGAACTTGAACTGAACCAAGTAGTTCAAGCTGCAGTTTTCGGGTTTTTGTCCATTCTGACCAACCAGGAGCAGATTTCCTCAAAATTGTACGCCTGAGTTTTAGGTAGGGATCTTACCTTCCACTACTGGAAACACCAATCACCTCCAATCATTATCCACGGAAAAATTTGATTTAAGAAAAAAAAAAAAAGAATTGCTATCAAAAAGAATTGCTATCAAAAAGAATTGCTATCAAAAAGAATTGCTATAAAAAAAGAATTGCTATCAAAAAGAATTGCTATAAAAAAAGATACTGTTATCAAAAACTCACAAATTAATGGTTTAATTCCTTCTGAAAATTTGCAAATCACAACTGGCCTTAAAGGTACCTTCCATTTGGAAGGTCTTACCTACTTTAGAACGTAGTACACACCTATTTAATAGATAATAAATAATAAATAATGAAGTATTTTATTAACAATGTTGGGTATAATGCCAAAATATGTTCCAATACGAAACGGGTAAAGCCTTGCACTCAAGGGGGATGCCCCGAAGAACCTGCAGGGACTTGCCCCGCTTGGTGTGTGTGGTGCGCTTGGGAATGGCGCGTCAGTAAGGTTACGTGAAGCGAATTGAAGCAAAAGTTAATCCACAACATCAAAGCTTAGCTACAGTACTATTCATCGATAATTTGTTGATGCATTTGGTGCAACCCAATCTCGCACGATTTTGAACTGAAGTTTCGAGAAAATTAAGGTGAGTCGGGGCAAGTGTGTTTTGGGGGTAAGTGCATAGTGGAGCTATAGCAGCCTGAATATTGGACTTAGGAGCTGCCACCTGTTGAGGACTTTGCAAAATAACCTGTTCTTTCGAATGCTAGTCGATGGAGTGCGCTACGATCATGTATAACCTGTCGGGAAGGTTATAACCTGCCACATTTCAGATCTCCTCGTGGAGCCAACTTAAGGCTGATTCACGCTAGACCGGGGCGGGACCGGGCCGAGCCACGGCCGGGGTCCGGCCGGGACACGGTGAAAGAATCGCGGGAGCATTTTCAATGGACTCGTTCACGCTACACCGTGTGGAGCACGTGCCGAGTCCGTGTTTGACCCGTGTCCCGGCCGTGCCCTGGTGAGAAAGGGGGCTGGGCATTCTTTTCCCGGACCCGGACTGGCTCTGTCCCTCAGATTGGTTGCATCTGTAGTCAAAGAGACACTGCTAATCGCTCAGTAGGTGAAATGGGCACCTGAAATGGTGTCTTCTGTTTCGTGAGACCATCTTTTACTTTTAGAAGTAACACTGAAACAGTCTTTGGACATTCGAAAGTAACCAAAGAATTTACTGTAACCGTCCAACAGTTAGGTATTTATACAGGGTGATCCGCTCGTAGATGCAAAAAATTTTTTGCGCAACACTACATCAAAAATGGAGTAAAATGCCATCAACCGTCCATTTTTATCTCAATCCGTTCTCGAGATATGATTTGTTAAAGGTTTTTTCAGGAAAACCGTGTTTTTTCCCTTTTAAACTCAAATTTCTCCGCTTTACCTCATTTAATTTTCCCTTTTGACCTCATTTTCGGAATCAGCGTTAAATTTTCCATGCGCATGTTGTACTTCAAGTCCTGAAAAATACCATCTAGAGACCACAACAACAGCTCAAACATTAGACGAATTTGAAAAAATAAGCCAGTTTCCAGGATTTTTTTCGGAGGCGTAGTAACGTTTTTAAAATTTCAGAAATTTTATTTTTTCAAATTCGTCTAATGTTTGAGCTGTTGTTGTGGTCTCAAGACTTGAAGTACCCCATGCGTATGGAAAATGTATCGCTGATTCCGAAAATGAGGTCAGAAAGTAAAATTAAATGAGGTAAAGCGGAGAAATTTGAGTTTAAAAGGAAAAAACACGGTTTTCCTGAAAAAACCTTTAAAAAATCATATCTCGAGAACGGTTCGAGTTAAAAATGTGCGGTTGGCGGCATTTTACTCCATTTTTGATGTAATTTTACGCAAATTTTTTTTGCATCTACGAGCGGATCACCCTGTATAGCGTAGCAAATTCTCCCTCCAACTCCCGGTTTCGCCAAATTTGATGCCTTCTTGAAGAATTCTGAAGTCCAGCAACTTGTTTACCTATCCCTTTCCTCTTCATCAAGTGCAATTGCAATCGCTGCTAAATCTTCTTCGGAAAAGTTAATTTTCGAAGCACAAATTTTGACTAGACACACTCGGCCACGGCCCGGACGGAACTGACACGGAATAGCATGCATGGAGGCTCGGCCACGGCCCGGTCTCCACTCTGTTCCTATGGCCCGGTGGAGGCCCGGGCCCGGCCCGGACACGGTGCAGCGTGAATCAGCCTTTAGAGACAACAAGGATCATCTGAAAACATCAGTTCCCCCAAAAGATTTTGGCGAATTTTTTGTGATGAGTACAAACCCTGACTGATATTCTTCAAATGTAAATCATGAGGATTCCGATAAGTTCTAAACTTCAGGATTTAAGCCCAGGTCTGCACTTCCCCCTGCTTTTATGCATGCTTGGGGCAAGTGCGGATGCAACAGGTGGGGGCTTGTGCAGACTGCTCTGCCGTCAGTCAAATGACTTTTAGTCAGTCAAATTAAGTTTTTTTCACATTTTTAAAATATTTTTACAATAAAAATGACTTTATCACGTTGACTTTTTTCCTCTTTTTCTAGCCCACAAGGTTTCAGGGGGTTAAAAAGTCTATAAATCGGTAAATTCTGGGCAAAATTTAAATTTTTAAAAATCAACAGATTCTGCAAAACCAGGAGCTTCACGCACTTGCCCCTAAACGACCATTTCGTCCACTATGTCTAGATGGGAGTTGCGGTACGCACTTGCCCCATTCCACCGGGGCAAGTGCGCAAGTGAGACTTCGAAAAGTTTCATGTTTCTGAGAAGTCGAGTTTAAAGTTTTAGTGATTTTTTAATATACACTGTGAGAGAGGAAGGTCAACGATTGCAAAAATCTGTACATTTTTATCATCAAGTGGTGAATTTCTAGAGCCACCCAAAGTCAAACTTTCAATTTTTTGGTGCACACTTGCCCCGACTCTCCTTACATCAAAAACGTGAATAACAAATTTATCTAATTTTCTTGGCCTGCAGTGTTCCCAGACGCCTTTGCTTTGTTAACCGAACACCTGTTGCAAAACCCCAATCTGCTACCTGGTGACCAGTTCTCAAATCAATCGCGGACTGTTCAAAAAATCGATGCAGGTCTTTGCCAGGACCTACCCTATGGCAGTTCAACTCGATCATTTGCTATCGAGACGTCTCTTGTCTCGAACTTTCCGGTTCTGTTAATTAAGAACAACGGCCGGTGTCTCCAATCAATCAGGTCCATCACCTCTTAAGAAAGAAGTTAGGTAGTGATTGGATGGATACTGTAAGATATCTTATAGCATCCATCCATCGTTGAAGCGGGTTTCTGTTTTCTAGACGCCAGTCACGCGCTGAGCAGACCAGCCAGGGATATGAATTGTTCAAAAAACGTGCTGAGCAGTTGAATGTTCCAATTATGGAGTGCCTGTGTATTGATGAACGAATTTGCGAAATATGGCACTCTCGAACGACCCCCCAATACAGTTCAAATACTTCAACTAACACTGAACTAAAAACTGTCCACAATTTTCACGATTTCCAACCGTCATCAAACTCAAATCCTTCTCGAAACTCATGGATGGTTTCTTACAGTTTCCTAGGAGTCAGCTAACTGTCAGAAAAAGCCATTGCAACGTCATTTTTAGCGGGAACTCGGAAATTCAAATTTCACACTCGTTTTCTGTCGAGTCTTTCCGAAAAATAAACAACTTATTATGTGGCCAACAAGTGGTAATTTACGTTATTGAACAGAATTTGGCCAAAAAAATGAGAATTTGTAACCCACGAAAACTGTCCATTGTTTGAGCCCGTACGGGACGCCTAAAAATCTCGGTCTCATCTCAAATTGCCGGCTCAAATTTTTGTTCAACGAGCTGAACAAAACGCAAAAAGAAAATATGGAAAAAACCTCATTTTGAGGAAGTTATGACAATTTGAAATTCCAACATACGTACGCACGGAGCGACATCTAGCGGAAAACCGTCTAGAAACCCGTTCTCAGCACTTCTGAACAAGATTCCATGGTTTTCTGGAATACCTATTTTTGACGGTATCACCGCACTTCCATTCCTATACAGGGTGGGAGGTAACGGGGTGGTTTACCCCTTTTTTCCGGCTTATTTCTCCCTCTAGAAAAAACTCTAAAGACGCCTACCCCCACTAAATCGATAATTCTCTATCGATCTAGCCTATCGCCAACTGTCCAGAAGTGTCTGACCGGGTACTACCTTCGTTATTTCAAATGGGAACCCCCATTTTTTATTGCAGATCCGAATTCTACGCAAAACTTCATGAATAACCATCGATCCAACTCCATTTTTTACGCCACTTCCAAAACTGGCCAAAATTGTACAATTTTAGGCGATTTTCACCGACTTCAAGTGTGGCACATGACTTCCGACTGTTTTTTCACTCTGAATTCAACGGTAACAATTATTTCGAATTTCGAGTGCATTTGAGGATTTAAATGCCAATATTTTTGTCAACATGTGCGTTAGGAGCAATTTTAACGCTACGAATTTTATCGCTGGAATTTGAAACCTCAAATGCACTCGAAATTCCAAACAATTGCTAACCGTTGAATTCAGCGTGGGAAAAAACAGAAGTCATGTGCCGCACTTGAAGTTGGTGAAAATTGCCTAAAATTGTACAATTTTGGCCAGTTTTGGAAGGGGCGTGAAAAATCGAGTGAGGGGTCTTTTATTCATGGAATTTTGCGTAGAATGCGAATCTGCAATAAAAAATGGGGGTTCCCATTTGAAATAACGAAGTTAGTAGCCGTTTGGACACTTCTGGACAGTCGGCGATAGGCTAGATCGATAGATGATTATCGATTTATTGGGGGGGGGTAGGCGTTTTCAGTTTTTTCTAGAGTGAGAAATAAGCCCGGAAAAAGGGGTGAACCACCCTTAACCTCCCGGCCAGTATAAACATGGAAGTAAAACCAAGATACGCTGCAGTACCACTGAAACTTACAGTTTTGAGAATGAAGGCCTCAAACTCCCTCAATCGCGAAGTTGATCAATTAAGATTTTCCACTTTTCTTGGTTGATTTAAATGCTTAATGAAACTTTTGTTGATTGCTGGAGCACAGTACTGATCTAAAATGAATCCAAAAATCGCTAAAAGGCTTCCGCAAACGGAAATGACAAGCGGAATGAAACATTCGACGTTTTTGCTGGTAATTCTCAATTACACTTCCCACCATTCATAATTTTTGTCTCGTTTACGCGGGAAGTTGTTGTGGGTTCTGTTGTGACGGTCCGTTGATTATTTAGAAGGTCTAAACAGTTATGACCTCGTGCGCGAACGCTCGCGTACAAGGAGCTCAAACTAGTGGAAATTGCGGGGCAACTGATTGTTTTCTGGTAGGATTCGCGTTGCGTTCTGAATAATTCAACGGGAAGGCCTTTGGGAACGTCTCAGATCGGCCTTTCAAGTTTTGGTACCCAATCTTTACGGATTCGAACAAATAAGCAATTGAAAATAATAGAACGCATACCTACGACAAATTAGCAATTTTTTTGGAATTTTTGGCTTCGTTTTGGTACCTACTAAAACCATCGATATAAGAGTAGAATAGGACTGGGCGAGCTGAATATGAGCTTTTAAAAGTTCCAATCATGCAGCATGGCAATAAGAGCGAAATTTCAAGGAATCGAGCTATTTTGTAAAAAGATTATACAGCGGAAAACCATACCATTGTTCGTAAAATTGTACAATTTTTTCGTGATTTTAGCAATTTTTACCTATTTTTGACCCTTATGAAGTCAAATTTGACCCACGTCGAATGAGTACCTCTTTCTGTCGTGAATCACCATCCCACACAACGTCAGGCGAATTAATATGGATAAAAAAATTAATTTTTAACCCCGAAAATCCAAATTTGACCCCTATTCTGTAAAAAAAAAAACCACAGTCATGCAGCATGGCTATAAGAGCGAATTTTCGAAGTTTTCGGCATCTTCCTCCTCCGCCTAAAATTTTCTGAAAATTAATTTTCGGCCAATGTTTTCCCAACTTGATACCATACAAAATTAAAACAGGAGTAGTTTTACGCAAAGTAAAATTTGGGGTGGAAGGAGGGGGAGGGGGAAATCAAAAATGTTTTGAATACCAGAAGAGTAGGTATTGGGTACGTAACAAATTTTTTGTTCCATTTTTTGCCGAGTAACACCTCGGTTTGTAGATTTTCCAACGCTGAACACGATGGTGTAGTCAGAATTGCGATATCCCATTCCGTTATCAGATTAGAGCAGACGAACCAGGAAGAACATCTCAAGAAATAACCACGTTCCTTCATCTTCAAAGTGCTCCAGTTTGAGAATGGAATGAGATATCGCAATTCTGATTTCACCATCGTGTTCAGCGTACAAAAACCTTTAAAATGAGGTGTCACTTGTCAGACTTTTTCATTTTGGGAATTTATGGGTAATTTCCCCCCCCCTAAAACTCCCCAAAACTCCCCCTTAGGGTGACCCGATTCTGCCCATCTTCGAACTTAGCCTGTCGATTGCCAAGACAGATTTTTCGTGCAAATTTGAACTTTTTATCTCAATTCTTTCGAGAGTTATCGTCTGGAATGACACATACATATATAAATATATATATAAATATATATATATATATATATATATAAATATATATTTATATATATTTATATATATTTATATATATTATAATATATTTATATAAATATATATATATATATATATATATATATATATATATATATATATATATATATATATATATATATATATATAATTTTTGGTGTCTTTCGGCAGGGAATTCAGGATAGTCTGAAACGGATTTTGGTATAAAAATCTTTCGGAAATTCGAGTTTTAAAAATTTTGGACCGAGAACAATAGCTTCCTTTTCTTCGAAAATTCACTAAAAAACAACTGAAATGGTATTTTTATGTCTTTACTCACCCTTCCATACCAAATTGTGATTTTATATCCGTTTTCCGCGATTTTAGCCATTTCTATCGATTTTTGACCCCAAAAAAACTAAAATTAGAATTTTGGAAAATGGCTCATCTTCGAACTCATCTTTTTGTCTGGCAATACGAACATTTTGGCGAAATATGTAATTTTTAACATGCACCCGAAGTCAGATATCGTCTGGAGTGACAAATAAATAAATATATGTATAAAAAATATACTCTTGTACATTTTTTTTAAATCTAGGGATGAATTTAGGATGCTCAGAAACGGATTTGCCTATACAAAATTTACAAAAATTAATGCTCTGAAAATTTAGTACCCACTGCAATAGCTTTATTTTCTTTGAAAGTTCGCTGAAACTGCAAAAATTCCTTTCAGTCAATTTTTTCCGGCGTAGGGACAAACGTGATTTTCTATAAACGACTCGTTTGGTTTCAATTACGCCGATCCGTCAATGCGAATTGCCGGAGTTGAGAAATACACGGAAGAACAAACCTCGTTAACCACAACTAATAACCCTTTGAGCGCAACCCCGGTCACCGGAGGGCGTAACGCGATCGCGAGCATTTGAAAGGTAGGAAAAAGGCGCAAGCGATTCAGGTCAAACGGTTCGCTGAGCTTCTTGGCGCCTGCGCCAAAAGTTGATGAGCTGGACGCCCCATTGACCCTCGACGCATTACGTGTGCGCATTCTTGAAAAGAAAAACAATATGCAACAACACAACAACAACAACAACGCTGCAAAGTCCTTGTCACATGGATTTATTATTCTATTGGACATACGTACAGAAATTTTGGCTCTTCATTTATTGTTTCTTTCATGTGCAATTATTGAAATGGCTATTTTTGATGGTCTCCACCAGTTTTGGCCCCCAAAAACACGAATTAGGCTCGGATTTTCCAAAGAAAAACGGAGTTATTGAAAAATAGTCTATTTCCACTAATACACGAAAAACGCAAAAAACACTGTTATACCGGTTTCGGTGATCAAACCATCGTCAGTAACACTGTAACAGTGTTACAGTGTAACAGTGTTACTGACGATGGTTTGATCACCGAAACCGGAATAACAGTGTTTTTTGCGTTTTTCGTGTATTAGTGGAAATAGACTATTTTTCAATAACTCCGTTTTTCTATGAAATGGGTTTCCACGATTTCGTCGCGAGTGATTTAGTTCGTCTCGGATTTTCCTTTCAACAGATTATTTTTGATCACTGGTAGTGCCATTTAATTGTCTTGATTCACCTGTTGATACTACTTCTAGTGTTATTATACAAATGTATGGTGATTTCAGACAATTTCCCATGTTTTTGACCCATAAAAAATGAATTTCGGGAACTTAACCTTCGTTACTAGCTCAATTCTTCACTCTTCGGTCAAAATCGACCAAATATTCGGTCTTCTTGACCTAAAAAAAAACATGGAAAACGATACCTCACAAGCTCATGTTCACTAAAACCTCAAAAATCTTTCGAAAACCCATATTTTTACACCCATTTTTCTCTCATAACACCCCCGGGTGTATGCCGATCGGGCTGCCGTGTTTTGGAGCACAACTAGGAGCCAAATGTGTTCCCAAATGAGGACCCGAACTGTGTACGGAAAAACGACGATTTTAGACCAAAATTTAACGGAAATTTAAGGCTGAAACTTCTTTAGAACCACAATTTTCCACTCTTCGGTCAAAATCGACTTCATATTCGGTCTTCTCGTCCCAAAAACATGGAAAACGATATCTCAAAAGCTGATGTTACTAAAAAAATTACTGAATTGACTAACTTTGAACTTAAAGGGTTTGCGTACATACACACTTACGTAGGGTAGGTGGGGGCAAAATTTTTGTGGGGAAAAAGGTTCCACTAACATTTTAAAAAAAACCACAGTCATGCAGCATGGCTATAAGAGCGAATTTTCGAGGTTTTCGGCATCTTCCTCCTCCGCCTAAAATTTTCTGAAAATTAATTTTCGGCCAATGTTTTCCCAACTTGATACCATACAAAATTAAAACAGGAGTAGTTTTACGCAAAGTAAAATTTGGGGTGGAAGGAGGGGGAGGGAGAAATCAAAAATGTTTGGATTCCCAGAAGAGTAGGTATTGGGTACGTAACAAATTTTTTGTTCCATTTTTTGCCGAGTAACACCTCGGTTTGTAGATTTTCCAACGCTGAACACGATGGTGAAGTCAGAATTGCGATATCCCATTCCGTTATCAGATTAGAGCAGACGAACCAGGAAGAACATCTCAAGAAATAACCACGTTCCTTCATCTTCAAAGTGCTCCAGTTTGAGAATGAAATGAGATATCGCAATTCTAATTTCACCATCGTGTTCAGCGTACAAAAACCTTTAAAATGAGGTGTCACTTGTCAGACTTTTTCATTTTGGGAATTTATGGGTAATTTCCCCCCTCTAAAACTCCCCAAAACTCCCCCTTAGAGTGACCCGATTCTGCCCATCTTCGAACTTAGCCTGTCGATTGCCAAGACAGATTTTTCGTGCAAATTTGAACTTTTTATCTCAATTCTTTCGAAAGTTATAGTCTGGAATGACACATACATATATAAATATATAAATATATAAATATATATATAAATATATATATACACATATAATTTTTGGTGTCTTTCGGCAGTGAATTCAGGATGGTCTGAAACGGATTTTGGTATAAAAATCTTTCGGAAATTCGAGTTTTAAAAATTTTGGACCGAGAACAATAGCTTCCTTTTCTTCGAAAATTCGCTAAAAGCAGAAATCTTGATGAGAAATCAAGTAGATTTTCGAGTGCTTTTAGACGTATGATAAAATGTAAGCGGAGTTTCGGGCATATTTCCCTGATTTTAGCCAACGATGCATTCTTTGATGACATGAAGAACACAGACACTCATTCAGTGAAATTGGAAAACCATCGACGAACTTCGATTTGGAGCGAAATTTTACAGGAAAGCAGTTTTAGTGAAGTATTTAGATAACATAACCAATCGGTAGATAGCAGTGGCGTAGCCAGGATTTTTGAATGGTGGGGGGGGGGGTGAATAGAAAAAAAATTCCTGTCATGTAGCATGACAGGAATAAGAACGAATTTTCAAAGAAATATTCCTGATATTGTGTAAAAAGATGATATAGCGAGAAAACACCACTTTTCTTAAAATTAGGTATATAATTTTTGTGATTTTAGCCATTTTTACCGATGTTTTTGAGAAAAATGGTTTTATCATCTAGGTAGTCCCTCGGCCGTGATTAATCATCCCACACAACGTCAGGTGAATTAATATTGATTTTACCATTAATATAAATTTTTTACCCACCGAAGTCAAAATCTGGCACCTATTCTGTGTGAAAAACAACTGAAATGGTATTTTTCTGTCTTTACTCACCCTTCCATACCACTTCCAGTGATTTTATAGCAATTGTTTGCAATTTTTGCCGTTTTTACCGACTTCTGACCCCTAAAAACTCCAATTTGACCCACTTGGAATTTGAAAATTGCTCATCTTCGAACTCATCCTTTCGTTTGGCAATACAAACGTGTTGGATGTTCCTACTGCCAAACAAAAGGATGAGCGATTTTCACAAATTTGAAGGGGGTCAAATTTGAGTTTTTAGGGGTCAAAAATTGGTAAAAACTGTTAAAATTGATATATAAAATCACTGAAAGTGGCATGGAAGGGTGAGTGAAGACAGAAAAAAAAACCACAGTCATGCAGCATGGCTATAAGAGCGAATTTTCGAAGTTTTCGGCATCTTCCTCCTCCGCCTAAAATTTTCTGAAAATTAATTTTCGGCCAATGTTTTCCCAACTTGATACCATACAAAATTAAAACCGGAGTAGTTTTACGCAAAGTAATATTTGGGGTGGAAGGAGGGGGAGGGGGAAATCAAAAATGTTTTGAATACCAGAAGAGTAGGTATTGGGTACGTAACAAATTTTTTGTTCCATTTTTTGCCGAGTAACACCTCGGTTTGTAGATTTTCCAACGCTGAACACGATGGTGAAGTCAGAATTGCGATATCCCATTCCGTTATCAGATTAGAGCAGACGAACCAGGAAGAACATCTCAAGAAATAACCACGTTCCTTCATCTTCAAAGTGCTCCAGTTTGAGAATGGAATGAGATATCGCAATTCTGATTTCACCATCGTGTTCAGCGTACAAAAACCTTTAAAATGAGGTGTCACTTGTCAGACTTTTTCATTTTGGGAATTTATGGGTAATTTTCCCCCCCTAAAACTCCCCAAAACTCCCCCTTAGGGTGACCCGATTCTGCCCATCTTCGAATTTAGCCTGTCGATTGCCAAGACAGATTTTTCGTGCAAATTTGAACTTTTTATCTCAATTCTTTCGAGAGTTATCGTCTGGAATGACATATATATATATATATATATATATATATATATATATATATATATATATATATATATATATATATATATACACACATATAATTTTTGGTGTCTTTCGGCAGGGAATTCAGGATGGTCTGAAACGGATTTTGGTATAAAAATCTTTCGAAAATTCGCTAAAATACCATTTCAGTTGCTTCTCACACAGAATAGGCGTCTAATTAGGATTTTTTGGGGTCAACAATTGGTATTAAGCGCTAAAATCAGTATTATTCACCTGAAGTGTGGAATGGTGACGGTGAGGGACTATTTCGATAAGCATTTTTGTCAGAAAGAGCGGGTCAAATTTTTGGGACAGATCGTTCGTAATCAAATAAGCGTAATATTATTCACTGTTTAATAATGTTTGATTTATCGTTTAACCTGTTATTGCTGTATAATATAATATATGTTTGTTACTTTCGTGATTGCTATCATTGTTAAGATTTAATTTTAATTTGTGATGAACTTTTCGAGCCATTGGGGGCCCCCCGGTTACGCCACTGGTAGATAGCATATTGGACGGGTACCCTGGAAGGTAGGTGTGTACAAACATAGTAGGTATGTTTGTATACATTGTCTCAACTAATTATAAATTTCGACTGGATGAACCACAGATCGGGATGAAGTTGTAAATATTTAAATCGTTTCCACTGCCGTCTATAACCGTCGAATTTGAATGAATTTTTCCGTGTCAGGGAGAACCAGATGCATCTTGAATGCCCACAAAGTCGCCATTAACAGCTTTCGCTTTGCGCGACCTTCCTCCAGAGGAACTTGATACCTTCCAACATTAATGACTACGTTCGAACCCGCCATTTTACACGTTCGAACCCGCCATTTTGAGCTTGTTTTGACAAGTTTTATGCTTGGGGAGTCCTACACCTTTGAATTAGTAACCTTCCTTCCTAAGGAACAGGTCATTACATGCACGAGAGGTGCGAGTACCTTCCTGTTGCAGCAGGAACCCCCTACGACCATTCGTAAATATATATTTGTTTTTAAATTAACCGAATGACCGGTGCGTTGCACAGTACAGGACTATCATTTCTTATAATTCCCCTAATGGAATAACAGAACAACAAATCCCATTTATTTGTATGATCACTAGGAATTACTACACTATTACTATTATTATCTTTACCTGTATTAGCAGGAGCCATGGTTTATATTATGTCATTTTTATAGCGTCTGTGATTTTTACGATGTCTTATAGAATTCGTTTAGTAAATTATTTAATATTTATAGGTACGGGAAATTATGTGTTTCAATTTTATCATGAAAATAGCATTATGATTTTTCGCCTAAAAGTATTTTGAATTCTTGGTATAGACATAATAATTCTTAGTTGATAATTTTGTTCGATTAGGTATAATTCAGTATATTAGCTCCAATTGCAGGTTCTATAACCTTAGCAGGAGTACTTTTAAAGTTAGGGGGGGTATGGTTGATATCGTGTTTTTATCTTTATAAACAATTATGAAATAAATCATATTTTTATTTCGTTAAGAATTTTTGGTCTTAAGACTCCTATTGACATCGCCCGTCGCTCTCAATATAATATTGATATGTCGTAACAAAGTGGATGTATTGGGGTATGAATGGTTGGATGATATAAATATGTACTTTGTTATTATTATATTTAAAAAATTGATTTTTTAGTCAAAAAGCTAAAATGATCGACGACGAGAAGAAAATGAAGGACGAGAAGACCCTATAGAACTATAGACTATAGAACTATAAAATCAACTATCCGAGTATTATTAACATCCTCAGATG
Source organism: Leptopterna dolabrata (assembly GCA_954871275.1). NCBI lineage: Eukaryota > Metazoa > Arthropoda > Insecta > Hemiptera > Miridae > Leptopterna > Leptopterna dolabrata. The sequence goes on from OX940989.1 coordinate 23,240,021, forward strand.
TTATCCATTCTTGAGCACAAACAGAAAAAGCTAAAAAAAAACTAATACAAGATAAATATCTCCTACAAAATTCATAATAAAAGAATCATAAAAATAAAAACAACACCAAATATTCTATACACAATAAAGTTCAAAAAATATGTTTACGAAGAGAACAAAAAACTAATTAGTTTGGTAGATGAAATTTTATTTATTATTTGGGATTTTATGATTCTTATATAAAATATATTAATATTTTTTCCGTTTTAGCCTCTTTTACTAAAAGTGCAGGAAAGTGCAGTATTCTGCAGTAAAATTATTGAATAAATTATATTTTTATTTCGTCAAGACATTTTGGTCTTAGAAAAGAGCACTGATATTTGCTCTAAGTTATGCACACATCGCCCGTCGCTCTCAATATATATATTGATATAAGTAGTAACAAAGTAGATCTACTTATTGGGGTATGAATGGTTGGATGAAAAATGTATTTTCTTATTATTATATTTAAAAAATTGATTTTTTAAGTCAAAAAGCTAAAATGATCTTAGAGGACGAGAAGATCCTGTCGAAGTATAGACTATAGAACTACAGAACTATAAAATCAACTATCCGAGTATTAGTAACATCCTCAGATGTTATTCATTCTTGAGCACAAACAGAAAAAACCACAGTCATGCAGCATGGCTATAAGAGCGAATTTTCGAAGTTTTCGGCATCTTCCTCCTCCGCCTAAAATTTTCTGAAAATTTATTTTCGGTCAATGTTTTCCCGACTTGATACCATACAAAATTAAAACAGGAGTAGTTTTACGCAAAGTAAAATTTGGGGTGGAAGGAGGAGGAGGGGAAAATCAAAAATGTTTTGAATACCAGAAGAGTAGGTATTGGATACGTAACAAATTTTTTGTTCCATTTTTTGCCGAGTAACACCTCGGTTTGTAGATTTTCCAACGCTGAACACGATGGTGAAGTCAGAATTGCGATATCCCATTCCGTTATCAGATTAGAGCAGACGAACCAGGAAGAACATCTCAAGAAATAACCACGTTCCTTCATCTTCAAAGTGCTCCAGTTTGAGAATGGAATGAGATATCGCAATTCTGATTTCACCATCGTGTTCAGCGTACAAAAACCTTTAAAATGAGGTGTCACTTGTCAGACTGTTTCATTTTGGGAATTTATGGGTAATTTTCCCCCCCTAAAACTCCCCAAAACTCCCCCTTAGAGTGACCCGATTCTGCCCATCTTCGAACTTAGCCTGTCGATTGCCAAGACAGATTTTTCGTGCAAATTTGAACTTTTTATCTCAATTCTTTCGAGAGTTATCGTCTGGAATGACACATACATATATAAATATATAAATATATATATATATATAAATATATATATATATATATATATATATATATATATATATATATATATATATATATATATATATATAATTTTTTGTGTCTTTCGGCAGTGAATTCAGGATAGTCTGAAACGGATTTTGGTATAAAAATCTTTCGGAAATTCGAGTTTTAAAAATTTTGGACCGAGAACAATAGCTTCCTTTTCTTCGAAAATTCGCTAAAAGCTAAAAAAACTAATACAAGATAAAAATCTCTTACAAAATTCATAATAAAAAAAATCATAAAAATAAAAACACAACACCAAATATTCTATACACAACAAAGTTAATAAAATATGTTTACGTACAGAACAAAAAACTAATCGTTTGGTAGATGAAACTGTATTTATTATTTGGGATTTTATGATTCTTATATAAAATATATTATTATTTTGTCTGTTTTAGCTTCTTTTACTAAAAGTGCAGTCAGTATAGCATTTATTTGATCCACCTAACCTTGTTTGACAAAAATGTTAATTGATTTATTGTCAAAATATTCATATTTTTCAACTAAGCTGCCGTGTGAAGGAAGAACGACTCGACTCAAAAATTGTCGAAAATTGGATTTTCACGTAACCCCCCTAATTTCAACCCCACCTTTTTGATGGTCAAATCGAAATTCCAAAATTCGACCCAGAAGGGGTTGAAATTGTTAGGGATGAAATGTGGAAATTGCTTAATTTTGAGGAAAAACGTCTCAACTCCGTGTTTTTTTAGTAAAAACATCTCAACGCCTCGATTAAAACACCTTAACTTGCGAGTTTTGTTATTTATTTGTTGAGGAAAAACGACTCAACTAGCTGAAAACGCCGTTGAGTCGTTTTTCCTCAAAGGGGATTTGAGTTGTTTTTACTCCACAAACTTTCAAAAATCAACCATGAATAATCGATATTCGACTCAACTGCAATAAATCGATTGAAAACCCGTTGTTTGGAGTATTTTTTGACAGGAATCGATCAAGTTGAACATGATTGGACATTTGGAAAAAAAGGGGGTTGCGGGAATGCCCTGTAGTGAACCTATAGCGAGTTTTCGTTGGAAAACTTCGAAGCTGATTTCTTAAAACTCAATAATTTTGAGTTGAGTCGTTCTTCCTTCACACGGCAGTAAGTATGTTCAGCTTCATTTTCACAATAATAATATCTTGAAACGAAAATTTCGTCATCAATCAAGATGACTTTGTGTGGTCATTGAAGTCAAAGTCCGAATGTAAAAATAAAGCGGTTCGTCAGTAGTGGAATTGAGATTGATTCAAAGTTACGACTTGTGAATGCTGATCAGCGCATTCTAGTGGCCCCAATCACAGTTTTTGATGACGCCATTCGGCTCTCAAGGCTCGTGTCATGAATATTCACATTTTTCCTTCGGCGGATGTACAAGGGAATCATGTTCCGTGAACGTCAAACGATGAATGTCAGAGATTCAGATTCTCTTGGAAAACATTACCTAATTTTTCCAGATCATCTTTGATCATTGGTAGTGCCATTTAATGGTCTTGATTCACATGTTTACACATTTTCTAATGTTATTATACACATTGATGGTGATTTCAGACAGTTTTCCAGGTTTTTGACTCATAAAAAAACCATTTTGGGAGCTGAACCTTTGGTAAAACCTCAATTTCCGCGTCTTTGGTCAAAATCGACTTCATATTCGGTCTTCTCGTCCCCAAAAACATGGAAAAGGATATCTCAAAAGCTCATGTTAACAACATGTTGCTAAAACGCAAAAAGTACCTATTTTGCTTCCGAGTCTGCGAAGCAGCGGAAGCCTTGTGTTCACTTTCGTGAGCCAAAAAATTTTTGTCTTCAGAAATCAAAATTTCCAATTGCATTTTGCGTTTCAAAGCCTACTGAACAAATTTGGTTCCGTGTCTGTCGGTCTGTGAGTCTGTGAGTCTGTCCGCATTTCCTTGTTACAGCCATAACTTCCACGATTTTGAATTGATTCAGCTCAAATTTTGAGGGATGGTGCGGATAAGGCCCCTTGAGGTCCCATACAAATTTCAACATGATTGATCCAGCGGTACGCCCTGCGCATGCGCTAACGTTAAATTCAACAAACACGCATAACTTTCACAATTTGGATTCAATTTCGCTCAAATTTTCAAGGGTTGTTTGGACAAGGCCTAGTGAGTTCCAGTATGAATTTCAGCATGATCGGACCCTCGGTGCGCTCTGCGCATGCGCTGGCGTGAAATAGATTCAATTTCCTTGTTACAGCCGTAGTAACCAAAGATTTCACCCAATTTCAATGTAATTCTCAGGGATTAAGCGGGTAGGGCCCATTGAGGTCCCATATAAATTTCAACATGATAGAGCCAGCGGTTCGCCCTGCGCATGCGCTAACGTGAAATTCTTCAAACACGCATAACTTTCGCAATTATGTATAATGGACGTAATGTATTATGAACGTAATGTTATGTAATATGTATATTTCATGTAATGTTATGTAATGTTATGTTATGTAATGTAATGTTATGTAATATGTATATTTCACCTTATGTAATGTTATGTAATGTAATGTTATGTAATGTAATGTTATGTTATGTTATTTTGCTTCCGAGTCTGTTCTATTTTATAATGGGTCACCCTGATTGTGACGAGGAAGCTCCTGTGCCATCACCTTGGCAGTGTATTTTTTTGCTGTCAATTACCCAAATCAAATCGAGCTCAATCAACAGGCATGATCTAGACGTCCTAACGGACATTTTGGTACCAACCGCACCAATTTTGGTCCATTTGTGCGGCAGATATCGTTGAAAATCTAAAAATTAGAAAACCCGTCATAACTCCTTTATTTGTCCACCTAAAACGCTCGTTCTCACCTCAAATTGATCAGTTCATCGAGCCGAACAACACCCAATAAGAAAATCTTAAAAACGCCGTATTTTGAGGAAGTTATGACCAGTTCTGAACGCAGAAGTTGATGATCTACAACTTTTGTTAAGTGACACTTTTCATTTGGAACAACCGTTTTCAAGTTATGGGCGTGTGAAATTGAGCGTAATCACAGTTTTCAGTCAAAATTGAAATTTTTTCCTAATTTTGACTGACGATGCTCAACAAACCGCTGAAACAAATTGATGTGTTTTCCATGTTCTTCATAGTATGGATACACGTTTGGCGGCCATTTCAGCCTGACAGGCCGACCATTTTGGTCACACTCGCAATCCGTAAACTTCCATAGAAACTCACTTTCAACCACTTTCTGACACCACACAAACTTCGTTTAGCTGTCAATTAGCCAAATCAAATGCGATCGAGCTCAAAATCGACAGGCATGATCTAGACGTCCTAACAGACATTTTGGTACCAACCGCACAAATTTTGGTCCATTTTTGCGGCAGTTATCGTTGAAAATCTAAAAATTAGAAAACCAGTCGTAACTCCCTTATTTTGCTTCCGAGTCTGCGAAGCAGCGGAAGCCTTGTGTTCACTTCCGTGAGCCATAAAATTTTTGTCTTCAGAAATCAAAATTTCCACTTGCATTTTGCGTTTCAAAGCCTACTGAACAAATTTGGTTCCGTGTCTGTCGGTCTGTGAGTCTGTGAGTCTGTCCGCATTTCCTTGTTACAGCCATAACTTCCACGATTTTGAATTGATTCAGCTCAAATTTTCAGGGATGGTGCGGATAAGGCCCCTTGAGGTCCCATACAAATTTCAACATGATTGATCCAGCGGCACGCCCTGCGCATGCGCTAACGTTAAATTCAACAAACACGCATAACTTTCACAATTTTGATTCAATTTCGCTCAAATTTTCAAGGGTTGTTTGGACAAGGCCTAGTGAGTTCCAGTATGAATTTCAGCATGATCGGACCCTCGGTGCGCTCTGCGCATGCGCTGGCGTGAAATAGATTCAATTTCCTTGTTACAGCCGTAGTAACCAAAGATTTCACCCAATTTCAATGTAATTCTCAGGGATTAAGCGGGTAGGGCCCATTGAGGTCCCATATAAATTTCAACATGATAGAGCCAGCGGTTCGCCCTGCGCATGCGCTAACGTGAAATTCTTCAAACACGCATAACTTTCGCAATTATGTATAATGGACGTAATGTATTATGAACGTAATGTTATGTAATATGTATATTTCATGTAATGTTATGTTATGTAATGTAATGTTATGTAATGTTATGTAATATGTATATTTCACGTTATGTAATGTTATGTAATGTAATGTTATGTAATGTAATGTTATGTTATTTTGCTTCCGAGTCTGTTCTATTTTATAATGGGTCACTCTGATTGTGACGAGGAAGCTCCTGTGCCATCACCTTGGCAGTGTATTTTTTTGCTGTCAATTACCCAAATCAAATCGAGCTCAAAATCAACAGGCATGATCTAGACGTCCTAACGGACATTTTGGTACCAACCGCACCAATTTTGGTCCATTTGTGCGGCAGATATCGTTGAAAATCTAAAAATTAGAAAACCCGTCATAACTCCTTTATTTGTCCACCTAGAACGCTCGTTCTCACCTCAAATTGATCAGTTCATCGAGCCGAACAACACCCAATAGGAAAATCTTAAAAACACCGTATTTTGAGGAAGTTATGGCCAGTTCTGAACGCAGAAGTTGATGATCTACAACTTTTGTTAAGTGACACTTTTCATTTGGAACAACCGTTTTCAAGTTATGGGCGTGTGAAATTGAGCGTAATCACAGTTTTCAGTCAAAATTGAAATTTTTTCCTAATTTTGACTGACGATGCTTAACAAACCGCTGAAACAAATTGATGTGTTTTCCATGTCCTTCAAAGTAGTATGGATACACGTTTGGCGGCCATTTCAGCCTGACAGGCCGACCATTTTGGTCACAACTCGCAATCCGTAAACTTCCATAGAAACTCACTTTCAACCACTTTCTGACACCAAACAAACTTCGTTTAGCTGTCAATTAGCCAAATCAAATGCGATCGAGCTCAAAATCGACAGGCATGATCTAGACGTCCTAACAGACATTTTGGTACCAACCGCACCAATTTTGGTCCATTTTGCGGCAGTTATCGTTGAAAATCTAAAAATTAGAAAACCAGTCGTAACTCCCTTATTTTTCCACCTAGAAAGCTCGTTCTCACCGAAAAATGAAGAATTCATCGAGCCGAACAAAACCCAATAAGAAAATCTGAGAAACACCATATTTTGAGGGAGTTATGACCAGTTCTGAACTCAGAAATTGATGATCTACAACTTCAGTTAAGTGACATTTTTCATTTGGAACAACCGTTTTCAATTTAAGGGCGTGTGAAATTGAGCGCAATCACATTTTTCAGTCAAAATTGAAATTTTTTCCTAATTTTGACTGCCGATGCTTACGCAGAAATTAATTTACTTTACCTTTAGTGCTGGTGACATTTTCTGTACGATGCACTTGCCAGCTGATTTTTGACCAAAAACTGAAAAAGTGCTTAAATTTCGTGTTTTTCCCGGCTCCCAAAAGTTCGGCTCGACTCAGAAAACATTAATTACTCTTATTTAGGACGCAAGTGAATTAAAACCATTTCCATCTTTCTCTGATCGACACCAAAAGTCTAATTTGACCAGGCTGTAAAGAACAGATTGTTTGAGCCCGCAAGGGATACCAGTTACATTTACTGTTGGTAGGATATTAGTAATTTTAATAATAATAATGCTTTATTACGGATAAATCCAATTACAAATGTGTATAAATAAAGTTGACGTTAAACAAAAATGTGAAGAATAAAAGGAAATCATATCAATACACAAAAAAAATGGAAATGAAAATGGAAAATTGTTGCTGTTCTCAAGTTAGTGTATAAGGTTCGTCAGTAGTCTGTCAACATCTTGAGCAAAGGTCCTCAAGGATGAATTGAAAAAAATCTAAGGATGGAAATTTATTGGCAGATGACATCTCAGGACGGTGAGTTGGGTGATTTTTCCCATAGTTAGTTTTGTGATACGGAATAAAAAATGCTGTTTTAATCGGGTGAATTTAGAAGGGACGTGGAAGTTGATTTGTTCAGTAAGAGATGGAGAATCGATATAGTTATTAATGATTTTGAATAGAAAAATTCGATCAGATCTAACTCTTCTACACTCTAGCGGGCTTAAATGGTGACGAGCTGCCAATACATCGTAATCTAATGATTCATAATTACCACCGAGTTTAAAATTTACTAGACGAAGGAACTTTTAGCGAATTTTCGAAGAAAAGGAAGCTATTGTTCTCGGTCCAAAATTTTTAAAACTCGAATTTCCGAAAGATTTTTATACCAAAATCCGTTTCAGACCATCCTGAATTCACTGCCGAAAGACACCAAAAATTATATATATATATATATATATATATATATATATATATATATATATATATATATACACATGTATGTGTCATTCCAGACGATAACTCTCGAAAGAATTGAGATAAAAAGTTCAAATTTGCACGAAAAATCTGTCTTGGCAATCGACAGGCTAAGTTCGTAGATGGGCAGAATCGGGTCACTCTAAGGGGGAGTTTTGGGGAGTTTTAGGGGGGGGAAATTACCCATAAATTCCCAAAATGAAACAGTCTGACAAGTGACACCTCATTTTAAAGGTTTTTGTACGCTGAACACGATGGTGAAATCAGAATTGCGATATCTCATTCCGTTCTCAAACTGGAGCACTTTGAAGATGAAGGAACGTGGTTATTTCTTGAGATGTTCTTCCTGGATCGTCTGCTCTAATCTGATAACGGAATGGGATATCGCAATTCTGACTTCACCATCGTGTTCAGCGTTGGAAAATCTACAAACCGAGGTGTTACTCGGCAAAAAATGGAACAAAAAATTTGTTACGTACCCAATACCTACTCTTCTGGTATTCAAAACCTTTTTGATTTCCCCCTCCTCCCCCTTCCACCCCAAATTTTACTTTGCGTAAAACTACTCCTGTTTTAATTTTGTATGGTATCAAGTTGGGAAAACATTGGCTGAAAATTAATTATCAGAAAGTTTTAGGCGGAGGAGGAAGATGCCGAAAACTTCGAAAATTCGCTCTTATAGCAATGCTGCATGACTGTGGTTTTTTTTTTTTTTGAATTTTTTCGAGGCGCGATATCAGTGTTAAATCGTAGGGATTCCAGATTTCTGAGCAAGATTATTACTGATTATTATTATAATTATTATAACAGTTCCTTTGGAGTCATTTAGATAGGAGTTAGTTCACTGCGAGTTAGTCAGATGGGGAAGGAGTTTATAGTATCACGGAACGACAGTTCAAAGGAGTAAGGAACTAAGTTGGTATCGCGTGTCTTCGTTCTTGTTCAGTAATATTGTGTCCTGTGATTGGAAACGAAAAAGAACTGGAATGAACTGTACTGAACTAACTCAAAAGAACTACTCCTTTCAAGTTCTAAATAATATTAACCAGTGGGCTTACAATAATGGTATGTTACTGAACCCGAGGAAGAGCCAGGCCATTTTGTTCTCTACGGGAGGTTTTGACTTGGCTGGACCTCTCATAATTGATGGTGAGGGTATTATTTTTCGGGATCATTTTAGAAACCTTGGTATGGTGTTATTCTACCTGTACGGTTCACTGTACGCTCTGAACGGTTCACTAGGGTCTCCCGTAAACCTTCTCGAGAAGAAAGAGAAAAAAGCGATCGTTTTGGAAGTCCACGGAGAGCGTGGAAGCTCAAGAAAGAGAATACACACTGCCCCTCGTTAATTACTAATTAATATCCCGAGATCCCGACTTCCTGCATTTGTGATTGTCGAGGCCTTGAGAAATAGTTACAGCTTTCGCTTTCGTTTTGTTAAGAATTTTCATATTCATCGAGCTTTGAAAGCCATCATAAGCCTTCAAATATCAAAGTAGGCAATGCAACAAACCGTTTTAATTTAAATTGCGACTATGAATTAAACAGCGGAGGATAGGAGATAAATGAAGGCCTACATAGATAGAAAACAGTTCTAATATAATACTAATAATTTACTATACTTTGTTTTTCGTCTGGCTCATGAATGATGCCCAAAATGTATCGTTATTTTAAGAATTTGACATTTTCCCGGTACAATATACAGCAAGGAAATTCACAAATAAGACCATTACCAACTCATGACACGGTTTAAATTTTGTGAAATTTTTCAAAATTGGAATTGAACTCTACGACTTCAATGAACAACATCTCATTGGAACTAGAGGTGGGTAGTTCCTGACTGAACTACTCTTGAAGAAACAACTCCGCCTACTGAACTGCTCCTCGACTTAGTTCACTTCACTGAACGGTAGTTCACTAGGACCACAGAGTAGAAGAATCAAGGACCCAGTGTATAGAGATGGATATTGGTACTGGATGTAGGAAGGGGTAACTAAAGAACAATCGTTCTGTGCATTATGAACTAAGAACTAAAGAACTGTTAACTTACTCACAAGGCGACTGAGTGAGTTCTTTAGTTCATAGGAACGGTGGATGCTACACGAGGAGTTGATAGTGTCCACTGAACGATAGTTCCTTTAATACATTTGGAGTCATTCAGATGGGATGAATTAATACTACAGTGGGTCCCGCCTATATCGGACACGGATGTAACGGACAAAAGCTGGTGGGACGGAACGGAATGGTATTTCACATAAGAAATCGCCCGCATTTATCGGGCATTTCCCCGCTTATTCCGAACAAAAAAATTCGTGGAAGAGGCCTTGTAGACATGAAACTTTTATCCTAACTTAGCAATTGTTATGTAGTGCTTCATCCTACAGAGTAATGTTGTTGTGGGTACAGTCAGGGTGGTTTTGTGCAACCAGGAGAAGATCCGCCGTCTTCTGTTGAACCTCCCCCAAGAAAAGAACGACGAGTGGATGACCATTGATGAAAACGTAGACAAGAACTTCCAAGCTACTGAAGAGGACATTTGTGCTGATATTTCTACCTCTGAACTGGCCTCTCCGTCATTCAAAAGTATGTTGGCCGCCCTACAGGTGTTGAGAGAGCGAGTTCTTTGTTACGGTGAAAATTTCGTTCCACATTACCAGCACAAAGATTATATTCAAAACATGATGAGCCAGAATAAGCATGAAACAACGATTGATTCTTTTTTTAACCCTCTACCACAGCCCTAACTACGTAATTATGTGCGTATTTGTATTCGCCGTAATAAATTTGTCGTGGTATCCTCCGAGAACCACAACCTTGTTATGTGAAATTAAGATCTCGCTAAATAAACCTAGAAGTGGGGACGGAAGTCGCAGGAGAGCCGAGGGACAGCCTGGGGATCCACACCATCCTCGACTAGCTGGAGGGTGGAGGGAGTCGGCTCCCAAGCCTATAAAATCTCGCCTCCTTCGCCTTTCTAGCCATTCTACGCTCTCCTCTAGTCGCTGAATACTCTCTCTCTCTCTCTCCTAGCTCCTCATCTCTCTCCTAACCTAAAAGATCCTGGGAACGGTGGTGGTCCGCCCATAACCAAACCAGACAACGCTGCCGAAAAGATTCTGCGCATGGTGGTGGTACGCCCATAACCAAAACGGACACACCAAAAATATCCCGTGCAATCCGTGCATGGTGGTGGTCTGCCCATAACCAAAACGGACACATCCAAAAATATCCCGTGCAATCCGTGCATGGTGGTGGTCTGCCCATAACCAAACCAGGCAACGCTCCCGAAAAGATTCCGCGCATGGTGGTGGTACGCCCATAACCAAAACGGACACATCCAAAAATATCCCGTGCAATCCGTGCATGGTGGTGGTCTGCCCATAACCAAAACGGACACATCCAAAAATATCCCGTGCAATCCGTGCATGGTGGTGGTCTGCCCATAACCAAACCAGGCAACGCTCCCGAAAAGATTCCGCGCATGGTGGTGGTACGCCCATAACCAAAACGGACACATCCAAAAATATCCCGTGCATGGTGGTGGTGCGCCCATAACCAAACCGAGCACATCCTCCCTCACGCCTCTCGTGGTGAATGTGCGCTCATATACATCCATCACAAAATTGTAATGTTTTTCGCTAAAAAAAAATTTTTTTTACACCTCCCGCACATACCGGACGCCCGCTTATAGTGGACAAACTGCCTTCTGATGAATGTCCGACATAAGGGGGACACTGTACTTGAGGAGTTCATAGTATCCACAGAACGATAGTTCCTTTACTACACACACACACAAGGAGTTGATAGTATCCACAGAACGATAGTTCCTTTACTACCCACACAAGGAGTTGATAGTATCCACTGAACGATAATTATTCCTTAGTTCATTAGGGGTTATTTAGATAGGAGTTAGTTCAGACTGGGTGGATACTACATAAGGAGTTTATAGTATCATGGAACGACAGCTCAAAGGAATAAGGAACTAAGTCGGTATCTCGTTGTAGTTCAGTGTTCATGTCCTGTGATAGGACATAACTCAAAAGAACTGCTCCTTTCAAGGAGTGAACTAACTGAACCTGAGTCCCTCAAATGAACTACTCTCACCCACCACTAATTGGAACGACATCCGACACAGGGGATCCATCATTCGAACCACGGAGTAGGTATCAAACGACCATTAGTCCCTTTTCGAACCTCAATGTCATTCAACTTGTCAAAATGACCGCCTTTGAATGTTGATTACATCTCCAGGGTTAACTTTCCCTCTAAGCCTTGGCTTGATGAACGGTCTTTCACACCATCCCCCATAAATAATGACAAAATCATAAAATCAGTGTTTTTGAAAAGATTTTTTTTCTTCCCCGAACGTTTCGAAAACCAGTTTCTTCCATTTCGTTTGAAATTTCAACATCGTTTGAAATTTCAACATCAAGTTCCTCCCAAGGACTTCAAGCTCTGATAAATCGTGCCTTATCAAGTCATTAATAAATTAGCAATGCGAATCGTGTATAATTATTATACTGGCTGATCCCAGCAAACTGTTTGAGGTACCTATACGAGAAAAAATTATCACGAACATACCATTTTCAGTGATCCTTAAATGGCCCTTTTCTATAATACATAAAGCTTTTTTTTGCGTGTTCCGAATTTTTCGATCCAAAAACACCAATAGGAACGTCAAGAAATGCCTTGGAATAAACGCAGTGCCTTGGTATAAATGTTGTTCGAATTCTGGATCGAGTTATAGGTATTGGGCACTAACGGTATTTCAATTTTATCCAGTTCAAGTTTAACTAACTGGGAGATTTTGAAAATGAGTTTAAAAAAGGAAATTTAACAAAAAAGGAATTTAACATACCCAGAGATTTCCATAGATGCTAAATTTGAGCCAGTTAGGAATGAAATCAGACTCACTTTATACTGGAACTATGAAAATTTGAAAAATGTACTTAAAGAGCTGAATCTGACTCATTCAACGCGGAATTTCATTTTCTGAGATGTTTATTTCGAAAATTTCCCTATGAATTTCCCCCCAACACCCTTAAACGTTGGTTTTTGCCTTAAAAAATGTTAAGGGTCATTCAGAGTCCCAAGATATTATGGTGTATTATTCGTGATCAGCGTGGAATTTCCTTATGAGATCTCAAATTCTAAATTAAATACATAATTAAACATGTAATTAAAATTGCGATGTGGATCAATTTTCGAATTAATTAAATCAATTTTAATTACATCAATTCGTCGAATTTAATGGGACACCTTTTGCAGTAAACCATCTTAAGATGTGGAACAATCAGACAAAAAAATAAACCTTCAGTTTACCATCAATTTTGGTAAAATAAACCTTCAGTTTACCATCAATTTTGGTAAAATTGGTGGTAAACTGAAGGTTTATTTTTGTCTGATTATTCCACATCTTAAGATGGTTTACCACAAAAGGTGTCCCATTAAATTCGATGAATTGATGTAATTAATTAATTAGAAAATTGATTGTGATTACTATTTTCATATCAAACTAGGGACTACCCAGAACACCGGGAGTAAGTGCAGTGATCAGAGTAGTTGAGATTTTTGAAAAATTATGGATCAGTTCGTTGCAAGCCCGCCGAGCGAAAATTCCGTAGTATTACGAAGAAAAAATACGGCAAAGTGAACCTCACAAGCAGAAGTAACTGGGGATTTTGAAAATTAGTTATTTTGCAAAAAAGGAATTTAACGTACCCAGAGATTCCATAGATGCTAAATTTGAGCCAATTAGGAATGAAATCAGACTCACTTTATACTGGAACTATGAAAATTGGAAAAACGTACTTAAAGAGCTGAATCTGACTCATTCAACGCGGAATTTCATTTTCTGAGATGTTTATTTCGAAAATTTCCCTATGAATTTCCCCCCAACACCCTTAAACGTTGGTTTTCGCCTTAAAAAATGTTAAGGGTCATTCAGAGTCCCATGATATTATGGTGTATTATTCGTGATCAGCGTGGAATTTCCTTATGAGATCTCAAATTTTGAATTAAATAAATAATTAAACATGTAATTAAAATTGCGATGTGGATTAATTTTCAAATTAATTAAATCAATTTTAATTACATCAATTCGTCGAATTTAATGGGACACCTTTTGTAGTAAACCACCTTAAGATGTGGAACAATCAGACAAAAAAATAAACCTTCAGTTTACCTTCAATTTTGGTAAAATTTCGATGAGGATCAATTTTGGTAAAATAAACCTTCAGTTTACCATCAATTTTGGTAAAATTGGTGGTAAACTGAAGGTTTATTTTTGTCTGATTATTCCACATCTCAAGATGGTTTACCACAAAAGGTGTCCCATTAAATTCGATGAATTGATGTAATTAATTAATTAGAAAATTGATTGTGATTACTATTTTCATATCAAACTAGGGACTACCCAGAACACCGGGAGTAAGTGCAGTGATCAGAGTAGTTGAGATTTTTTGAAAAATTATGGATCAGTTCGTTGCAAGTCCGCCGAGCGAAAATTCCGTAGTATTACGAAGAAAAAATACGGCAAAGTGAACCTCACAAGCAGAAGTAACTGGGGATTTTGAAAATTAGTTATTTTGCAAAAAAGGAATTTAACGTACCCAGAGATTCCATAGATGCTAAATTTGAGCCAATTAGGAATGAAATCAGACTCACTTTATACTGGAACTATGAAAATTGGAAAAACGTACTTTAAGAGCTGAATCTGACTCATTCAACGCGGAATTTCATTTTCTGAGATGTTTATTTCGAAAATTTCCCTATGAATTTCCCCCCAACACCCTTAAACGTTGGGTTTTGCCTTAAAAAATGTTAAGGGTCATTCAGAGTCCCAAGATATTATGGTGTATTATTCGTGATCAGGGTGGAATTTCCTTATGAGATCTCAAATTTTGAATTAAATAAATAATTAAACATGTAATTAAAATTGCGATGTGGATTAATTTTCAAATTAATTAAATCAATTTTAATTACATCAATTCGTCGAATTTAATGGGACACCTTTTGTAGTAAACCACCTTAAGATGTGGAACAATCAGACAAAAAAACAAACCTTCAGTTTACCATCAATTTTGGTAAAATTGGTGGTAAACTGAAGGTTTATTTTTGTCTGATTATTCCACATCTTAAGATGGTTTACCACAAAAGGTGTCCCATTAAATTCGATGAATTTATGTAATAAATTAATTAGAAAATTGATTGTGATTACTATTTTCATATCAAACTAGGGACTACCCTGAACACCGGGAGTAAGTGCAGTGATCAGAGTAGTTGAGATTTTTTGAAAAATTATGGATCAGTTCGTTGCAAGTCCGCCGAGCGAAAATTCCGTAGTATTACGAAGAAAAAATACGGCAAAGTGAACCTCACAAGCAGAAGTAACTGGGGATTTTGAAAATTAGTTATTTTGCAAAAAAGGAATTTAACGTACCCAGAGATTCCATAGATGCTAAATTTGAGCCAATTAGGAATGAAATCAGACTCACTTTATACTGGAACTATGAAAATTGGAAAAACGTACTTTAAGAGCTGAATCTGACTCATTCAACGCGGAATTTCATTTTCTGAGATGTTTATTTCGAAAATTTTCCTATGATGACCCCCCCCCCCCCCCCCACCAAACCCTTAAACGATGGTTTTTGCCTTAAAAAATGTTAAGGGTCATTCAGAGTCCCAAGATATTATGGTGTATTATTCGTGATCAGCGTGGAATTTCCTTATGAGATCTCAAATTCTGAATTAAATACATAATTAAACATGTAATTAAAATTGCGATGTGGATCAATTTTCAAATTAATTAAATCAATTTTAATTACATCAATTCGTCGAATTTAATGGGACACCTTTTGCAGTAAACCATCTTAAGATGTGGAACAATCAGACAAAAAAATAAACCTTCAGTTTACCATCAATTTTGGTAAAATAAACCTTCAGTTTACCATCAATTTTGGTAAAATTGGTGGTAAACTGAAGGTTTATTTTTGTCTGATTATTCCACATCTTAAGATGGTTTACCACAAAAGGTGTCCCATTAAATTCGATGAATTGATGTAATTAATTAATTAGAAAATTGATTGTGATTACTATTTTCATATCAAACTAGGGACTACCCAGAACACCGGGAGTAAGTGCAGTGATCAGAGTAGTTGAGATTTTTTGAAAAATTATGGATCAGTTCGTTGCAAGCCCGCCGAGCGAAAATTCCGTAGTATTACGAAGAAAAAACCATGGCAAAGTGAACCTCACAAGCAGAAGATTAGACTTTAAAAATAGCACAAATATCTCACCCATATCACCCCTGGGACTATTCCCATGGGGCTGCCGAGATTCGGAGCACAACTTGGGACCTAAAAATGTGTGCGAAAGAACGAATTTTTGATACCGTAGATATGTACGGCGTAGGACGGATGGACATTGCATTTTTGGATTCTACGGAAAACAAAAAATTTTGGGGAGGGTGTTCAAAAAATTTTTTGCTGAGCGAATACACAGGTGTATTATTCACAGGGTAATAAACCAAAACAAGCTCCACAAATATTATTCTCGAACGTGGTATGAAACTCGAATTTTTTGTCAACGAGAAAAGACTCGAGGCCTTTTAAAAGACTTCAGGATATCAAGATTCACCAAACAATGGCCCACTTCCTGTGGCAGAGTGAGATTGTTGAATCAGTTAGCTTCAGTAATTCGACAAGCGGAAGCAATATGACGGATGGCATTACTTATCGATGTTGTGCATCCTTGAACAGTTCTACCAACAGTTTGTATCGGAATCTTCAAGTACCGGGAGATGATCAGATGGGTTGATGCTTCAAATTCAAACTCAAGGAAGTCGAAACGAGAAGGTTTGTTCGTTGCGCGAGAATGGGCCTGGTTCACAATACCAGCTCAATTTTCCTCACATAATACCATGTTATTTTTTTTATTACAACAACATCTCTGAAGCCCAGAGCCATAGGTCGTAACTCCAGAATTTCGTATTTTTTCACAACCGGACTCAATATACCATATGTTATCATACATGACACACATGGTGGGCACAATATACCATATACCATTACAGAGTATATACCTTCCGGAGGAATCCGTCGTCACTTGGTGGTTGAGTACTGGAGGCAAGAGCTTTCGATGTAAGGACATTTTACCGACCATGATTGTGGAAATACACTGTGCAAAATAGGAGCCTAAGTCGTGTTTTTGGGGGCCGAAACTGGTGGATCAATTATTGCACATGAAAGAAACAATAAATAAACAGCCAACATTTCTGTAGGTATGTCCAGTAGAATAATAAACCCATGTGACAAGGACTTTGTAGCGTTTTTGGAATATACGAACCTTGAAATGTAAACAAAAAAGAATGAGGGGGTGTTACAAAAATCTTTTGCTGAGCGAATACACATATGTATTACTCACAGAATAATAAGCCAAAAACGCCTAGAAACTCGTTTTGAGCATTTCCGATTCCATGGTTTTGTCGAACACCTCTTTTTGACGGTATCACCACACTTCCACTCCTATATAATAGGAACTTGGGAGTAAAAAATAGAAAGTAATTTCAACAACTAATTTAAAGTACCTATTAAAACATTTAAAGTATTAAAATAATAAAAGTATTGTAGTAGGTATTAAAATAATTAAAGTATTACTAGTAATAATACTTAAATAATTAAAGTATCAACACTTTAATAAGTATTAAAGTACTAGGTAACACTTCAATACTTTATTAAAGTATTTATACTTTAATAAGTATGAGTAATATTTTAATAAGTATAACACTCTAATAAGTATAATACTTTAATAATTTAAGTATTAAACTATTAAAATAATAAAAGTATTAAAATAATTAATAGTATTAAAATAAACGTATTAAAATAATTAAAATAAAAGTATTAAAATAATTAAAGTATTAAAATAAAAAAGGAGAAAGTAAGTTCAACAACTAATTTAAAGTATTAAAACATTTAAGGCATTAAAATCCGTAAGTAGAAAGTTGGTGTAATCATGTCACTACAACACGTAACAGTTTTTCCTTTAGCAAATGTTCATCTCTCTGGGTACCTATATTTACCTCTGAGTTTTAACCATTCTCTTGACCAATGTCTTCTTTTTTTTTATGAAGACTTCAAAAAAAGGGAGAAGGTTCTCAATTCGACCAAAAAGTAGTGCTGGGAGGCCAGTTATACTGTTCGATTTTCGGTGTTTTGACAGACTTTGCACGATTTGCCGGCAGAAAACAGCCTGCAGTAGACTGTGTATGCCCCAGTAACGATGGTATCAGTACCATTTGATGGCGTGAGGTATATTACTGAGCTAGTAATGGGTCACTATCGGCGTTGGCATAGAAAAGTGTTGGTAGGGTGGAGAAAAAAATTGTATGAAAAATCTACTTCGGAAAACGCACTAAAAAGGATAAAATAATAGGTACATAAACACCTTTTCGAAACTTTTTTTTTTTAAATAAAAAAGCAAAAAACAAAACATTTCAACCGAAAAAACCTACTACAAAAAAAACCACAGTCATGCAGCACGGCTATAAGAGCGAATTTTCGAAGTTTTCGGCA
The DNA here is from genome assembly GCA_954871275.1 of Leptopterna dolabrata. Taxonomy (NCBI): domain Eukaryota; kingdom Metazoa; phylum Arthropoda; class Insecta; order Hemiptera; family Miridae; genus Leptopterna; species Leptopterna dolabrata. Next base: position 23,258,291 of record OX940989.1, read on the forward strand.
TCTTCCTCCTCCGCCTAAAATTTTCTGAAAATTAATTTTCGGCCAATGTTTTCCCAACTTGATACCATACAAAATTAAAACAGGAGTAGTTTTACGCAAAGTAAAATTTGTGGTGGAAGGAGGGGGAGGGGGAAATCAAAAATGTTTTGAATACCAGAAGAGTACCTAGGTATTGGGTACCTACGCAACAAATTTTTTGTTCCATTTTTTGCCGAGTAACACCTCGGTTTGTAGATTTTCCAACGCTGAACACGATGGTGAAGTCAGAATTGCGATATCCCATTCCGTTATCAGATTAGAGCAGACGAACCAGGAAGAACATCTCAAGAAATAACCACGTTCCTTCATCTTCAAAGTGCTCCAGTTTGAGAATGGAATGAGATATCGCAATTCTGATTTCACCATCGTGTTCAGCGTACAAAAACCTTTAAAATGAGGTGTCACTTGTCAGACTTTTTCATTTTGGGAATTTATGGGTAATTTTCCCCCCCTAAAACTCCCCAAAACTCCCCCTTAGGGTGACCCGATTCTGCCCATCTTCGAACTTAGCCTGTCGATTGCCAAGACAGATTTTTCGAGCAAATTTGAACTTTTTATCTCAATTCTTTCGAGAGTTATCGTCTGGAATGACACATACATATATAAATATTATATATAAATATATAAATATATATATATATATACATATAATTTTTGGTGTCTTTCGGCAGGGAATTCAGGATGGTCTGAAACGGATTTTGGTATAAAAATCTTTCGGAAATTCGAGTTTTAAAAATTTTGGACCGAGAACAATAGCTTCCTTTTCTTCGAAAATTCGCTAAAAGCTGTATAAAACTAAAAAGTTGAGAATAATTTTTATGCTGAACAAACATAATTTATTCAAAGGCGATAAGTATAACGAATTTTTGATGTCGGTGCCAAATTTCAACTAAAAACTCCCTGTAGAGCCTTCATTGTATCCCTTGATTTTTATACATTTTAGCTGAAATTTGTTTTATTTAATAAACATCGCGAGAGTCAATGCAAGTTACGCTTTGTCTAGGTTGGTACTGAGACTGATTGTGAGTAAGGAGTGACGGTGGACCCTCGAGAGTCCTCCTTCTCTGACTAGCGATGTTATCACGAGTTAAGAAGGGATATCGATTAGGCTTCAGCCGAAACGACCCCATCTTCAACGAAAATACAAACGACTCGAGAACTGCCCACTGTCACAGTGCTTCATCAACACGACAATAACTGGCTCTGACCGAAGTCTTCTGACAATTTCACGTTTGAGCGTTTGCGCGCTCGTTTGACAGACCCACCCAAACGGTCAAGTTGGTCAAATCGATTGTTTTACGGGCCACTCAACAGTAAGATGCCCATCTGACTTTCCAGGCAATGACTAAACATGTTGGTTGCAACGGTGAGAGACCCACTTTCGCTCCGAAAAAGGTTCAAACCGGGATCAGTAACAGCTTGAGCCGTGAAATCCGCCATTTCTTTGTACTACTCGATTCTGCCAAACGAATGAGAGTTCTCACTTCTAGTGAAAGGTTACAACTATCACGTCCAGTCACTTCCACAATACGATTTTGAGAGAAAAAATAAATAAAATAAATTAACTTTCCAAATCTGAACATCCCTTCTTGATGTTAGCATTATACGCGCGCTAATTTGAAAATCTCTCCAAGCCGCACCCCTCTGGTTGGTTTATTTATTTTTTTTCAGAGGCGGAGAAAGTTCATTTGCAGCATAACATTAGGACGAATGGGATTTTGCCTGTCTTTGTTGCTGGGTGCGTTGGAATGGAAAGTGAGACGAAATCCGTGGGAGGACACGGAGAAGGTTTGATTCACGGGATCGACATCCTGCAGGGATACCGTACTGGCGGGTAGGAAGTGACTTGAACCTTGGAGCACATTGCGTTCAAAGAGCCTCGTAAGTAGTAGGGGCAGCCTCAAGAATGTCAGAACGTAATCGTTCTATAACCTTTCTAGATACAGGGTATGGCCAGTCGGTAAAGGATCCGTAAGGGGGGGTTACGTTGCACAAGGTGATATAGAAGCTTTTATTTTATTTTTTCTTGTGCATATTATGGGTGCAAACAAGTAAAACACAAAAACTTAACACAGGGTACCTCGAGAAAAATTTTTGCAGCCAAAAAACCTCAAAACTTTGGCACTTTTTTCTGTTTTTGGCTTATAACATCTAAAGGGTCCATCGTACAGAAAAGTTTACTCGCACCAAAATTAAAGAGCACTACACTCTTCGTCGAATTTCTACGTCAAACCAGGCGCGGATCCAAGGGGGGGGGGGGGGGGGGGGGTCACAGGGGTCATGACCCCCCCCCCCCCAGAATCAGCCTGCATTTCAAAAAATCAGTCATGCAGCATGACTTAATGAGCGAATTTTCAAAGAAATATTCGAATTAATGGCTATGGTTTTGAATAAAGGAAAACTTCGGTCTAAAATTTGGTTTTCTATGTATATTCTCTTCGTATTTATTTTAATTTGTACGTTTTGTCCATCCTGATTCTACCGTTTGTTTATTACGTAATTGTACTAAGTGCTTATTTATTTGATCGCTGTGGGTAAATTCAAGGAGTTGTACTAATCGTTTGCCTCCCCCTTTTTTGCTTCGAACTCTCGTCTTCAATTAATACTTCTCACATTTTTCAATCTGACCACTCTAAGGGGGTGGGGGGTAAGAGTTTAAAGATTATCCTAGTTTTGGGTAATTTTTGCGCACTTTAAATGCTCTAATTTAAGAACGGATTTAGATATCTAAAATCCGATTTCACTATCGTGTTCAGCGTGCAAAAACCTTTAAAATGAGGGGTCACTTGTTAGAAAATAACATTTTGGGGATTTTTGGGTAATTTTTGCGCACTTTAAATGCTCTAATTTGAGAACGGATCAAGATATCTAAAATCCGATTCCACCATCGTGTTCAGCGTGCAAAAACCTTTAAAATGAGGGGTCACTTGTTGGAAAATAACATTTTGGGGATTTTTGGGTAATTTTTGCGCACTTTAAATGCTCTAATTTGAGAACGGATCAAGATATCTAAAATCCGATTCCACCATCGTGTTCAGCGTGCAAAAACCTTTAAAATGAGGGGTCACTTGTTAGAAAATAACATTTTGGGGATTTTTAGGTAATTTTTGCGCACTTTAAATGCTCTAATTTGAGAACGGATCAAGATATCTAAAATCCGATTCCACCATCGTGTTCAGCGTGCAAAAACCTTTAAAATGAGGGGTCACTTGTTGGAAAATAACATTTTGGGGATTTTTGGGTAATTTTTGCGCACTTTAAATGCGCCAAAACCCTCCTTAGAGTAGGCCAATTTCGCCCATCTTCGAACTTAGCCTTTCGATTGCCAAGATAGATTTTTTGTGCAAATTTGAGCTGTTTATCTCAATTCTATCGAGAGTTATCGTCTGGAGTGACACATATATAAATAAATATATATATAAATATATATATATATATATATATATACATATAAAAAAGTGTTAAATTTCAGGAATCGTTTTAGAATGGTCTGAAACGGATTTCTATGAAGAAAATTTCCAAAAATTTATATTATTTAAATTTCGAAGCCATTGCAATAGCTTCATTTTCTTTGAAAATTCGCTAAAAGCAGAGCTGAACGAATTGTTCACAAACCATAGATTTGGAGCGCATGTGCAAAAGTGCAAACATTATTCAAGCAAGAACAAAAAAGCACATTTTGGAGCCCGGGGAGCATTTCCCTCTGAGAAGAGCGTTTTACAAAATGCTTGTTTCTGGCGTTTGCCAATTTTGGACTTATTCGGTTCTTGTGGGGAACCCCTCAAATAAAAGTGATAAATATTTACGAGAAATTCTACAAACAAAACATTATTGCAATTTGAATTTTAAATTAAAAACTGATTTGGCCACATGGTCTTCTCAATTTTGCTTCATATACAACTGTGTAAATATTTATTATTATTAAATATTTATGAAAACACATTAGGACACTTTTTTAGATGAAAATTGAAAATAAATACATTTATCAGTTAAATAATTAATAGATATTGAAAAATATTTTTTACATAAACAATGAATTTTATAAATAAATACAATTAATTTTGTAAGTAGACAAATTGGACGAGTTTAGGCATAAGGTTGAAAATTCGGTTTGTATTGTTCGTTTGGTTATTTTGTAATTTTTTATATTGTTCTACCCAGTGACCCCCTCCGGAAAAAAATTCTGGATCCGCCCCTGCGTCAAACATTAAATTTAATTTAGCGGTCTGGCCGGAATCAGCAGTCAAAACTAGGCAATTGTTTTCCCCATTTTGACTAAAAAGTTATAACTTTTAACTGATTATTTTCATAAAATTAGGGGTGCCCTGAACGCAGAAACAATGCTACACAACTTTTCTACAAGTTCTAATGCATTTTTCATTTGAAATAACCGTTTTTTAAAGCTACGGGCGCGTGTAACAGCATAAATTTTCAGTCAAACTCGAAAAATTCGCCTATTTTTGAGCGTCGATTTCGACCAACCCCTTGGAACAAATTTAACGTTTAAGGAGGTTATTCGACGCAGAATTTGATGCTGTTCAATTATGGTAGGAGTGCAATTTTCTGTAAGAAGCACCGTTTAGATGTTATACGCCAAAAACTAAACAAAGTCCTACAATTTCGAGGGTTTTTGGCTGCCCAAGTTGTCCCGAGATCGCCCGTGTTGGCCATTTTTTTTTTCTCCAAATAAAATCGTCTACACCACATTTTGAAGAAGAAGAAGCACTTTATTGATTTTGTACTTGCAGGACTCCTGGGCCCTCATAGTATGTACTAGATAAGTTACATTGAAAATTGTAACCTGCATGAGATTAAAATGTGGGGAAAAATCCAAAAAAAATTCAATTATATTAGAAATGGTATGGTTATGTTATGGCCAGATTAATTTAGGTACACAAGTATCGCTCAGCTAGGGATCGAAAGGCGGAGAGATCATCGCAAGATCGGCCTATTCACCAAGCCAAAGAGACATCTCTTTTCAGTCTGGCTCTCTCTTTTGGCAGAAGAGATTTTTATAGTATCCATGAAGTAACTTCTAAAAGAGAGAGTTGGCGGCCATCTTGGCATTTTCGATCTCTTTCAGAGGAGACACCTAATTAGGTGTCTTTTCGAAAGAGAGTCCCTTTCTCATTTCTCGTTTGTTTGATATTGAGTTTGTAGCATCCTTCGTTCATCGGCTACCATATCGGTCATTTTGATGTATATTTTTTCAACTCTTAAAGGTAAGTCGATTGTTCATTAAAATATATACATATTACCGATTCATGAGTAAAAATCTCTTGAGTAGCTGTACGAGTTGAGAGCTATTCAGTAAAACAGACGAACCTGGGAGACACTTGAAGAGACTGTCTCCCGAGGGAGACTAGCTATATCTCCCAGGAGGTTTTCAAAATAGATAATCTATTTTCACTATCTCTTTTAGTGAATAGGCCCACAGGCCAGAAGGAGAGGATTCCATAAGCGGGCAACACCCAACACCTCCACTGACTGGCCTTGGGGAAATCTTTGAAAGATCAATGTCAATTCAGAATAACGGAAAGTATTTATATTATATATCAACTGTTTTGGAATTTTCCAAAAACAACGGATGCTGCGCAAATGACCTTTATTAAATGACCTTTCTGGTAAACAATTTTCGATAAGTTAAAAACGTGTTTACCTTTAACAGTTGGGACATTCACATTCAAAGGACAGAAGTGCTGATGTGGGATTTCAACACTTCTGCCCCTTGAATGTGGATGTCCCAACTGTTAAAGGTAAACACGTTTTTAATATTATCGAAAAACTCGGAAGGATTTTGGACGAGTCAAGAAAGGTATGAGGATATAAATAATACAACTTACCACAACAGCCCTCCCCCTTCTGACCTTCACTTATGAGGGGCCAACTGAGTAGCCCAAGGGTAGCAACGGCCTTAGGAGCTATTTATGTGCGGTGGCGGACGAATTCAGACAATAGCAAGGCGACCTGTTGCTCAAACTCGAGTTGGACGGTCGGACCATAAAAACATCCTTCGAAGGTTGGGCGGACTCTCGGGCGAACTTTATTATGTACGAGGGACGGTTCAGAAGGATGATTTCGACAAAGAAGTAGCCTATTTGGTATATTATAGTTCTGTAATAGCTTTGTTTGCTGTCGTGGTTCCCCTCAAATCTCTACATTAACCACTTCTATGTAATATAGAACGATTTAACCAAATAAACGAAGGGAACGATGAGTCGGGTGACGCCAAGGGAGACGGGTCCCTCCCATCAACCGCCATCGCTCCTCAACGGTCATAACGGCCGATTGTGGACGGTGGACGATTCCAAAGGATGAATTCAACGAAGAAGTAGCCTATTTGGTATATTATAGTTCTGTAATAGCTTTGTTTGCTGTCGAGGTTCCCCTCAAATCTCTACATTAACCACTTCTTATGTAATATAGAAAGATTTAACCAAATAAACGAAGGGAACGATGAGTCGGGTGACGCCAAGGGAGAAGGGTCCCTTCCATCAACCGCCATCGCTCCTCAACGGTCATAACGGCCGATTGTCTACGGCCGACGATTCGAAAGGATGATTTCGACAAAGAAGTAGCCTATTTGGTATATTATAGGTCTGTAACTGTAATAGCTTTGTTTGCTGTCGTGGTTTCCCTCAAATCTCTACACTAACCACTTACTTCTATGTAATATAGAAAGATTTAACCAAATAAACGAAGGGAACGACGATTCGGGCGACGCCAAGGGAGACGGGTTCCTTCCATCAACCGCCATCGCTCCTCAACGGTCATAACGGCCGATTGTGGACGGCGGACGATTTGAAAGGATGATTTCGACAAAGAAGTAGCCTATTTGGTATATTATAGGTCTGTAATAGCTTTGTTCGCTGTCGTGGTTCCCCTCAAATCTCTACATTAACCACTTCTTATGTAATATAGAAAGATTTAACCAAATAAACGAAGGGAACGATGAGTCGGGCCACACCGAGGGAGACGGGTTCCTTCCATCAACCGCCATCGCTCCTCAACGGTCATAACGGCCGATTGTGGACGGTGGACGATTCCAAAGGATGATTTCAACGAAGAAGTAGCCTATTTGGTATATTATAGTTCTGTAATAGCTTTGTTTGCTGTCGTGGTTTCCTTCAAATCTCTACATTAACCACTTCTTATGTAATATAGAAAGATTTAACCAAATAAACGAAGGGAACGATGAGTCGGGCGACGCCAAGGGAGACGGGTTCCTTCCATCAACCGCCATCGCTCCTCAACGGTCATAACGGCCGATTGTCTACGGCGGACGGTTCGAAAGGATGATTTCGACAAAGAAGTAGCCTATTTGGTATATTATAGGTCTGTAACTGTAATAGCTTTGTTTGCTGTCGTGGCTCCCCTCAAATCTCTACACTAACCACTTCTATGTAATATAGAAAGATTTAACCAAATAAACGAAGGGAACGACGAGTCGGGCGACGCCAAGGGAGACGGGTTCCTTCCATCAACCGCCATCGCTCCTCAACAGTCATAACGGCCGATTGTCTATGGCGGACGATTCGAAAGGATGATTTCGACAAAGAAGTAGCCTATTTGGTATATTATAGGTCTGTAACTGTAATAGCTTTGTTTGCTGTCGTGGTTTCCCTCAAATCTCTACACTAACCACTTCTATGTAATATAGAAAGATTTAACCAAATAAACGAAGGGAACGATGAGTCGGGTGACGCCAAGGGAGACGGGTTCCTTCCATCAACCACCATCGCTCCTCAACGGTCATAACGGCCGATTGTAGACGGGGGACGATGAGAAAGGATGATTTCGACGAAGAAGTAGCCTATTTGGTGTATTATCTAGTTCTGTAATATTTGTTTGCTGCCCTGGTTCCCCTCAAATCTCTACACTAACCACTTCTATGTAATATAGAAAGATTTAACCAAATAAACGAAGGGAACGATGAGTCGGGCGACGCCAAGGGAGACGGGTTCCTTCCATCAACCGCCATCGCTCCTCAACGGTCATAACGGCCGATTGTGGACGGCGGACGATTTGAAAGGATGATTTCGACAAAGAAGTAGCCTATTTGGTATATTATAGGTCTGTAATAGCTTTGTTTGCTGTCGTGGTTCCCCTCAAATCTGTACATTAACCAATTTTATGTAATATAGAAGGATTTAACCAAATAAACAAAGGGAACGACGACTCGGGCGACGCCAAATAAGGAGGGTCCCTTCCATCAACCGCCATCACTCCTCAACGGTCATAACGGCCGACTGTGGATGGGGGATGGGTGGAACGGGGCCTTTATAAGCAGACCTCCTAGCCCAGCTCGTCAATCGACCCTCGACTTGTGACTTCTCTCTCACCCTCTCTCGTCTACCTTTTCTTGCACTCGCTGTGGTGAAAACCACCGGGTGCTCTCCTACTTTCTGGTATCTAATGTCTCCTCTGGCACGTGCTGTGGTGAAAACCGTGGGGTGCTAGCCTCCACCTTCCAGGGGTCTTCTGTGGTGAAAACCACGGGACACCTTCCTCTCCTCTAGTGCCCTCTGTGGTGAAAACCGTAGGGTACTAGCCTCCACCTCCGAGGCACCTGCTGTGGTGAAAACCACGGGGAGCTAACCTTCCCTCCAACTAACGCCAGATGTGGAGAAAACCGCGGGGCGTTAGCAAAACTCGTTCCGAGCACATCCTTCCTCATCCAACCTCTCACCTCACCATAACCTATCCTCTTCAAACTCACCCGCCATGTTGTAAGCCGACCACAACGGCTCAAGTCATTCGCCCTTGCTTTTTCTGACGGTTAGCCGACCCGTAGAAGACCATATTAAAAACCTCCATGATCCAATACCGCCTTGGTAAGCATTTGAGAAGGGTTTGAGTTAGAGATGGGACAGAAATCACTTCACAGGATAAAATCAACCAATGCTTGAAAGTAGCAGTATTCCCATTCACCTGCTACTTGAGTTACCCTGATATCAGCTCCCAAAAGAATGATTAAGGTAGCAGTGAACCATGAACGTGATGGAAGGGGCTGGGGCACCTGGAGGCCAGCAGCTCTTTGCCAGGTCAGTAGCTAGTAAGCCAAAATCACTCTTACTCACAGTTTAGTCTCTGTGAACCTGTGATCACAGTTTTGGTCGCCTGTCCCCCTCCCAAATCAACTGCTCCAAACTGCGAATGAAATCACTCTTATCAGTCGCTCTTCACGTCTTCACCATTCACCTTTCAATTTGCCGTTGCCATTGCCCTTTGCGTTTTCACCGTTTTTTCGCTGGCTTGTTTTCTTGTCAAGTTTACAGTCTTCTTGTTAAGTTTTGAGTTCGTTAAGTGTGCAACATCATCGGGGAAAAAAAGAAAGAAAAACAGCAATATATGGGTTTTCTTTCAATAACTACTACTTTAGCTAGGTACCTGCTAAATGGTATTTTGAGGTTTTAGTGAAATTGGGTTTGCGAGGTATCATTTTCCTTGATTTTTTGGAGGAGGAGACCAAATAAGGAGTTGATTTTGACCACTGAGTGAAGGATTGAGGTTCTAACGAAGTTTTTAACTCTCAAAATTCAATATTTTATGGGTCAAAAACCTGTGAAAATGGCTGTAATCTCCAGAAATTTGTGTAGCACAGGATTATTATTTTGAACAGGCGAATCATGACAATTTAACTGATAAAATAATTTGCTAGAAATAGCAACCTAATTTTCGTGTTTAAAACCGCCAAATATATCTTTGTGGATGACTTCAGTGAGGTCCCAATCACGCCGTATTCAGTAGAGAATAATAAACCCATGTCACCAGGATTTTTCAGCGTTTTTATTTAAGGTTTTGAAACATCGGCCGTAGGGAAACACATTCAAGCAGGGTTCACATCCATCCGGAAAGCTATCCGGAACGTGCGTACGAGCAGCTGATTGGTTGGACATCAGCTGGGGAGGGGGGAATATTCTTTCCGGAGAAGCACTTTTGAAGCGAACTGTACGCATCTGATTTTTCAGATATTTTCCGCTCCGCATCTGCGCAGTTCACTACTGCGCATACAGAATGGCGTCGGCAACCGAAACAGCTGTGGGAGGAAGCGCTGGAAACGAGTTGTCAGCCAAAATTCCGGATGGTTACGAACGCCTTCCCAACTTCCGCGATTCCCCTCCATCCCTTCCACTGCTTTTCACTAGCTTCCCCTATCCGTATTTCCAGACGGCTCCGGATGGATGTGAACCCTGCTTCACAGTAGATAGAAAGTGTGAAGATTTTTAAAATGGCGCACTTTGATATAGATTTAAAACATGTAGCAGAATACAGATAAACGTTAGATCCGCTTGATCGGTCACTGGTAGGTATTCGATACACGAAGATTATATCTGAGATCAGATGGGAGAAAATACCAGAATACCCTACTCGAAGATTTATGGATAAAATATTGTTTAAATCGACATTTGTATCCCAGTGAAGGCGTTTTTTTTCTCTCTGAGGCCGAAATTCGAGTAGGTAAGTGGATCAGTGGAGCAAAGCTCTAAGCTCCAACCCATTATCATTAGATCTGAGAGAAACATCAAGAAGAGATGAACGCGTTACGGCTTGAGAAACGTGCCGAAAGGAACTGTCGTAAATTATATTTCTGTGTTGTGGCTCACATCATTGTAAATGAGTTTGTTATCCAAGAAGTCGAGGACTGGGTCAGTGCGTCAGTGGGATGAGAGATAAATCCGATTGTCAGATCGTAGAGATGTTACTCCTCGCGGATATCTTGATTGTGAAGGGCATTGCGCAAGCGCAGTAGGGGGAATGCAGGAGGATGGCCAAGGCGGTTAGAATACGGGTTAGGACACGGGGGTACCCCGATAAGCCAATGAAGTCGTTTTAAAGCCCAATTAGTTTATGAAGTCATTTCAAAAACACCACCTTAAATAACACGAATCTCCTGGTTTCACTCAAACCCAAGTACAATGCCGTATTCCCGCTAGAAAACAGTTTTATCAACTTAGGATAACAAGAACTCCTTGGGCCAACAGCCTGCCAGATGTCAGTAGACCTGATAACTCATTTCTTGCCATATTTTTTTTAAAATTGCGCTTATTTTTGAAAACGGGCTTCAAACTACCATTTTGGTTTAGTATTCTGTGAATAATACACCGATGTATTCGCTCAGCAAAAAATTTTTATAACACCCCCTCAAACTTTTTTCTTTTCCGTTTCAAGGTGCGTAGATTCCAAAAATGCAATGTCTGTACGCCTTATCATGCATAACTACTTCATTTTCGGTCTAAAAAATTCAGCTCCATTTGGGCCCTAGTTGCGGTCAGAAACTCTGCAGCCCGATCGGAATATACCCAGGGGTGTTATGGGTGAAAAATCGGTGTTAAAATAGGGTTTTTTGGAGTTTATTAAAATGAGCTTTTGAGGTATCTTTTCCCATGTTTTTTAGGACGAGAAGACCGAATATGAAGTCGATTTTGACCTAAGAGTGAGGAGTTTAGGTTTTAACGAAGGTTCAGCACCAAAAATTCATTTTAGCGAATTTTCGAAGAAAAGGAAGCTATTGTTCTCGGTCCAAAATTTTTAAAACTCGAATTTCCGAAAGATTTTTATACCAAAATCCGTTTCAGACCATCCTGAATTCCCTGCCGAAAGACACCAAAAATTATATGTATATATATATATATATATATTTATATATTTATATATATATTTATATATTTATATATGTATGTGTCATTCCAGACGATAACTCTCGAAAGAATTGAGATAAAAAGTTCAAATTTGCACGAAAAATCTGTCTTGGCAATCGACAGGCTAAGTTCGAAGATGGGCAGAATCGGGTCACCCTAAGGGGGAGTTTTGGGGAGTTTTAGGGGGGGAAAATTACCCATAAATTCCCAAAATGAAAAAGTCTGACAAGTGACACCTCATTTTAAAGGTTTTTGTACGCTGAACACGATGGTGAAATCAGAATTGCGATATCTCATTCCATTCTCAAACTGGAGCACTTTGAAGATGAAGGAACGTGGTTATTTCTTGAGATGTTCTTCCTGGTTCGTCTGCTCTAATCTGATAACGGAATGGGATATCGCAATTCTGACTTCACCATCGTGTTCAGCGTTGGAAAATCTACAAACCGAGGTTTTACTCGGCAAAAAATGGAACAAAAAATTTGTTACGTACCCAATACCTACTCTTCTGGTATTCAAAACATTTTTGATTTCCCCCTCCCCCTCCTTCCACCCCAAATTTTACTTTGCGTAAAACTACTCCTGTTTTAATTTTGTATGGTATCAAGTTGGGAAAACATTGGCCGAAAATTAATTTTCAGAAAAGTTTAGGCGGAGGAGGAAGATGCCGAAAACTTCGAAAATTCGCTCTTATAGCCATGCTGCATGACTGTGGTTTTTTTTTATGAGTCAAAAACCTGGGAAATCGTCTCAAATCACCATCAGTTTGTATAAAAACACTAGAAAAAGTGTCAACAGGTGAAGCAAAACAATTAAATGGCAGTATCGACGATCAAAGACAATTTGTCAAAAACAGGAGCCCGAATCGTGTTTTTGGGGGGCCAAAATTGGTGGAAACTATTTTAATTATTGTACATGAGAGAAACAGTAAATTATTTCCAGCATTTCAGAAGGTATGGCCAACAGAATAATAAACCCATGTAACAAGGACTTCGCAGCGTTTTTTTCCAAGAGTTTCTTTTACGAGAATATCTACCCCCCCCCCCCCCCCCCCCCCAAAAAAATTGTTGACGAAAATTCCCGTTCTACTCTTCTGTCATGTTTGTTATTATATCGATGTTTGTTATTGCGATTCGGACGAATTGCAATATTTGTTATTATATCGATGTTTGTTATTGCTGTTAGGACGAATTTGCAATATTTGTTATTATATCGATATTTGTTATTGCGATTCGGACGAATTTGCAATATTTGTTATATCGACGTTTGTTATTGTGATTCGGACGAATATCTGTAATTATCTGTAATTATATCGATGTTTGTTAGCGATTCGGACGAATTTGCAATATTTGTTATTATATCAATGTTTGTTATTGTGATTCGGACGAATTTACAATATTCGTTATTATATCGATATTTGTTCTTGCGATTCAGACGAATTTGCAATATCTGTAATTATGTCGATGTTTGTTATTGCGATTCGGACGAATTTGCAATTTTCGTTATTATATCGATATTTGTTCTTGCGATTCAGACGAATTTGAAATATCTGTAATTATGTCGATGTTTGTTACTGCGATTCGGACGAATTTGCAATATTTGTTATTATATCGATGTTTGTTATTGCGATTCGGACGAATTTGCAATATTTGTCATTATATCGATGGATGTTACTGCGATTCGGCCGAATTTTCAATATTTGTTATTATATAGATGTTTGATATTGCGATTCGGACGAACATGCAATATTTGTTATTATATCGATGTTTGTTATTGCGATTCGGACGAATTTGCAATATTTGTTATTATATCGATGGATGTTACTGCGATTCGGCCGAATTTGCAATATTTGTCATTATATCGATGGATGTTACTGCGATTCGGCCGAATTTTCAATATCTGTAATTATATCGATGTTTGTTACTGTGATTCGGACGAACATGCAATATTTGTTATTATATCGATGTATGTTACTGCGATTCGTCCGAATTTGCAATATCTGTAATTATATCGATGTTTGTTACTGTGATTCGGACGAACTTGCAATATTTGTTATTATATCGATGTATGTTACTGCGATTCGGACGAATTTGCAATATTTGTTATTATATAGATGTTTGTTATTGCGATTCGGACGAATTTGCAATATTTGTCATTATATCGATGGATGTTACTGCGATTCGGCCGAATTTTCAATATCTGTAATTATATCGATGTTTGTTACTGTGATTCGGACGAACTTGCAATATTTGTTATTATATCGATGTATGTTACTGCGATTCGTCCGAATTTGCAATATCTGTAATTATATCGATGTTTGTTACTGTGATTCGGACGAACATGCAATATTTGTTATTATATCGATGTATGTTACTGCGATTCGTCCGAATTTGCAATATCTGTAATTATATCGATGTTTGTTACTGTGATTCGGACGAACTTGCAATATTTGTTATTATATCGATGTATGTTACTGCGATTTGGACGAATTTGCAATATTTGTTATTATATAGATGTATGTTACTGCGATTCGTCCGAATTTGCAATATCTGTAATTATATCGATGTTTGTTACTGTGATTCGGACGAACTTGCAATATTTGTTATTATATCGATGTATGTTACTGCGATTCGGACGAATTTGCAATATTTGTTATTATATAGATGTTTGTTATTGCGATTCGGACGAACATGCAATATTTGTTATTATATCGATGTTTGTTATTGCGATTCGGACGAATTTGCAATATTTGTTATTATATCGATGGATGTTACTGCGATTCGGCCGAATTTTCAATATCTGTAATTATATCGATGTTTGTTACTGTGATTCGGACGAACATGCAATATTTGTTATTATATCGATGTATGTTACTGCGATTCGTCCGAATTTGCAATATCTGTAATTATATCGATGTTTGTTACTGCGATTCGGATGTACTTGCAATATTTGTTATTATATCGATGTATGTTACTGCGATTCGTCCGAATTTGCAATATCTGTAATTATATCGATGTTTGTTACTGTGATTCGGACGAACTTGCAATATTTGTTATTATATCGATGTATGTTACTGCGATTCGGACGAATTTGCAATATTTGTTATTATATAGATGTTTGTTATTGCGATTCGGACGAACATGCAATATTTGTTATTATATCGATGTATGTTACTGCGATTCGTCCGAATTTGCAATATCTGTAATTATATCGATGTTTGTTACTGCGATTCGGATGTACTTGCAATATTTGTTATTATATCGATGTATGTTACTGCGATTCGGACGAATTTGCAATATTTGTTATTATATAGATGTTTGTTATTGCGATTCGGACGAACATGCAATATTTGTTATTATATCGATGTTTGTTATTGCGATTCGGACGAATTTGCAATATTTGTTATTATATCGATGGATGTTACTGCGATTCGGCCGAATTTTCAATATCTGTAATTATATCGATGTTTGTTACTGTGATTCGGACGAACATGCAATATTTGTTATTATATCGATGTATGTTACTGCGATTCGTCCGAATTTGCAATATCTGTAATTATATCGATGTTTGTTACTGCGATTCGGATGTACTTGCAATATTTGTTATTATATCGATGTATGTTACTGCGATTCGTCCGAATTTGCAATATCTGTAATTATATCGATGTTTGTTACTGTGATTCGGACGAACTTGCAATATTTGTTATTATATCGATGTATGTTACTGCGATTCGGACGAATTTGCAATATTTGTTATTATATAGATGTTTGTTATTGCGATTCGGACGAACATGCAATATTTGTTATTATATCGATGTATGTTACTGCGATTCGTCCGAATTTGCAATATCTGTAATTATATCGATGTTTGTTACTGCGATTCGGATGTACTTGCAATATTTGTTATTATATCGATGTATGTTACTGCGATTCGGACGAATTTGCAATATCTGTTATTATATCGATGTTTATTATTGCGATTCGGACGAGCCATAATATATAGATGTAGCCTGTCATGTATACTGAAGGTAGCTAGGTACATGAAAACCCTCGGTTATTTGTATTGTACTGAATCCATACTGCTGAATAACGAGTTCATAATATTGTTTTAGAACATTCTAATCATTCCAGGTCAGAATTGTTTACTAACATCCAATAGCCGCTAGCGGTCTGACAGGGGGTTCGACCCCATTCCACGCTGCTCTTAGGGAAGTTCAAGTCCTATGACGTAAGGTGAGTTTACCTTTCTGATTTTTCGCGATAAAACCAGGTTGAACGGTAGGCAAATGAGGGTAAAAGTAAGTATATGCAGCCTCTGGTTGTACTTTGTACGTACTTGCATAGTTACATAGCCCACAACGCTACAGGCAGTAACATTATGCTTGGGGAGTTGGTGCGTAGCCCGTTTTAATTAGAAGTGAAAGGGGTCCTGGGTTGAGTGGGTTCCAAGGAACTGTCCAGTCTTCAGGGTGAACTCAAACACAAGAAGAACACCAAGAAAATATTGTGCGAGGACGGAGATAGATCAAACCCGTGGGATTTATTCTTAAAAACGCTGCAAATCCCTGCACAACGGTTTATTATTTTGTACAGAATACCCTTCTTTTACAGATCACAGCTCTCTGTATAGATAACCCGTCTATATAATAATTATGTACTATTCTATAAATATTATGTAGATCGCAGACCCTCCGTAGGTTAGTACCTAACCCCGTACTCGTTACTAGGTACCTACCTAAATCACGAGTTAAATGTTGCTAAAATAATTCTGTCGATGACAAAAAGTAACTAAAATGGCAAAAAGAAACGCAAATAATGAAGTTCTGAAGGGAAATTGTTGATGAGGAGTGAAAAAAGTTGCGAAAGTACCTACCAACAAACTCCAGCCCCTTCTACGTAGATGGTACATACAATGAACCGTTGTGTAATAATTTACCGTTGTGTAATAATTTACCACTGCGTAATAATTTACCCAACAATAATACTTACACGTTTGTTCAAGTTCCACTACCTATCAACAAACTCCAAGAGCCAGAATTTTTCAAATGAAATAATATCACGGAACAACCAACTTGACTTCATACTCTGTGAATATAATCATGTGGTCCCTAGCAATGATGATTTCGGGCCAATTCACGATTGTTAGCGCGTCCCTAGTGATGATATTTGGTCTGAATGTATACAATTTCATTCACCCTGCTGTTGAAAATGCCTGTCGGTACAATCTTCTGGGCCTTACTGTGAACTAACGGCTGAACGTACAATGCTCCGGGTGATCTTAAAAAAACTCCCAAGTTCGAGAACTATTTAAAACCGTCAAATATTTAGAGAAAACGGCGTCCTGGAGATTTCAACCCCTATTTTTCTCCCCTTAGAGACGACTGACAGTAAGGCCGAGCTTCGAGGACCACCTAGACCCCAAATGGGACCTACAAACCGAATTTCGTCAATTTTGGTTCATGTTAACCAAGAAAAGTGGCCAGTACAGCGTACAGCGACAGAAATTTTTTTATTGCATTTTCGGATTCTACATACCTTGAAAGGTGAACCATCAAATTTTGAGGGGGAGTTAAACAAATTTTTTTCATGCTCGATTCCAAAGGTTCATTATTGAAAATAATAAACCAAAATGTACTTACAAAACTTGAAAATTATTAGGGCACTGTGTCTCGAACGGTTTGCCGAAGAGGGATTTTCGGCACGAGAAAGACACATTTATCAAAGCTCACGAAGGCTCAACGAGACAAAACAAGAAAAAAGTGCAATGGGGAACTGTCGAGGGTCTTAAACAAAATTTTGTCACCATAACAAAACTTGAGTATGATTTTTTTTAAATAAAAAAATTAAAATCGTGCAGCATGGCTGTAAAGGCGAATTTTTGAAGAAACATGCGCTGTTGTATAAAAAGATGATGTAGGGGAGACCGGGGCAAGACGAATCAAAAATTATTCAAATTGAGTTTTTGGTCATATGACTTGATTTGATACTATTACCAAGCATGGCACCTTTATCTACAACTAACCACCTACACTATCCATTCAGTAATTTTCCGAAAACGCCATTGAAGAGGTACTTATTTCAAATCAATCATTTTCTCTCACATGGCTCGGGGCAAAATGCACCACACCTGGGGCAAGATGAATCAACGTTAATTTAGTGTTAAAATAAATTAAAATATAAATCACTCAGCTTTTAGCTTTTAAATATCACATTTAGTCAATGGTAAAAAGAAGTAACATTACACAACTACCTAACTAGACAGTTTTTTCTCTCTCAGGTTTAGAGATCTTTAAGTAATTAGTTAGGTATATGTATTACATATCATTCAATAATTATTTCTTTCCTCATAACATAGTAACCATTTGCCCTAGAGACTTGAAATTGGTCTTATTTCATTTGACATGTTATATACTCCAATACTTTTTTTCGCTAGATCCTATAGATTTTATTTTATTCAGCTTTTCCCATCTCAAAACGTGGTCCGTTTCAGCAAATGTGCCTTTTTATGCATACCCCTTAAAAACCACACTCCAGTCAACGAAATCGACCTCTAGGCATCTATTAAAATATGAGGAAAATCAAGAAGGGCGTTTGGTTTTTAGCATCTGACTGGTATCTAGTTTTCTTACTATGATTTCATTTTCTAAATTATTACTTCCTAAGTACATAAACGCTTGCATACGAGTCTGCAACGCATTGGGACATCTTCATGTCTTTACCTATTGCTTTTGACATTATTAATATTAAGAGGTAGGTACCTAATTTCAATAAAATAGACGATTCCGGATTAATTATCTTCTACACTCACGATCATTAGTTTGTAAACAAAATATGAGAACAGTTATGCCCATAACTCCGCTATTCGTATAGTCAATATGTTATGGAGAACATGAAAATGTTCGTTAAATCGAGAGCTTTCCAACGAGTGGTGAACGATTTTTGTGGGTTAAAAAGTGTAGAAAATGAACAAACCTAACAACGGGGTCGTTGTAAGCGGAAATCATTATAAAGGCACTGTAACACAATTTCGTTACGCAATTTCGTGACAGTTGTTTGTGCTATGTGCCAGGGCAAAGACATGGAAATGTCAAAATAGCAAAAATCATCTGTCATTACAAAGGAACCCACGTAGAAAGAACGAGAAAAATTAGAGGTAGAAAAAGGTACCAATTGAATTTTGGTTGGCTCACATTTAAAGAACGACGATACAAAATATCTAAAAATAAAATTACTAATGAACAAAAAAATATTCCATCGAGATGAAATAGAAATCATATCTCTCTTAAAAATGAAATTAAAGGCAGCTGCCAATGGAAAAACCCGATACAGTACTATGGGGCAAGAAGAACCACAGTAGGTATTGGGCAAGATGAACCATCTTTGCTTTGGTTCATCTTGCCCCAAATTGAGTGGTTCATCTTGCCCCTAATGTTAGGTTTCTGGAAAAGTGGGGATAACATCATGTCGAAAACAATAAACAAAAAAAAAACCACAGTCATGCAGCATGGCTATAAGAGCAAATTTTCGAAGTTTTCGGCATCTTCCTCCTCCGCCTAAAATTTTCTGAAAATTAATTTTCGGCCAATGTTTTCCCAACTTGATACAAAATTAAAACAGGAGTAGTTTTACGCAAAGTAAAATTTGGGGTGGAAGGAGGGGGAGGGGGAAATCAAAAATGTTTTGAATACCAGAAGAGTAGGTATTGGGTACGTAACAAATTTTTTGTTCCATTTTTTACCGAGTAACACCTCGGTTTGTAGATTTTCCAACGCTGAACACGATGGTGAAGTCAGAATTGCGATATCCCATTCCGTTATCAGATTAGAGCAGACGAACCAGGAAGAACATCTCAAGAAATAACCACGTTCCTTCATCTTCAAAGTGCTCCAGTTTGAGAATGGAATGAGATATCGCAATTCTGATTTCACCATCGTGTTCAGCGTACAAAAACCTTTAAAATGAGGTGTCACTTGTCAGACTTTCATTTTGGGAATTTATGGGTAATTTTCCCCCCCTAAAACTCCCCAAAACTCCCCCTTAGGGTGACCCGATTCTGCCCATCTTCGAACTTAGCCTGTCGATTGCCAAGACAGATTTTTCGTGCAAATTTGAACTTTTTATCTCAATTCTTTCGAGAGTTATCGTCTGGAATGACACATACATATATAAATATATATATAAATATACAAATATATATAAATATATATATATATACATATAATTTTTGGTGTCTTTCGGCAGGGAATTCAGGATAGTCTGAAACGGATTTTGGTATAAAAATCTTTCGGAAATTCGAGTTTTAAAAATTTTGGACCGAGAACAATAGCTTCCTTTTCTTCGAAAATTCGCTAAAACGATAAGTGCAATATGATCCTTCATGGTTCATCGTCACCGAAAATGCTGATTTTGAAACTGAACAAGTGTGAAAATGAAGAAGAGCCAAGGAGAAAATGGATAGCCTACTCTGAGGTTCCACAAGCGAGAAACCATAACCACTTTTCGTAAATTTATATCATTTTGGTAGTCCGTACGCCTTCCTTCGCACTTTTCTTAGTTACCATGAACCAAAATTAATGAAATTTGGTTTGTAGGTCCCATTTGGGTTCTAGTTGGCCCGCGAAGCTCGGCATTACTGTCAGTCATCTCTAAGGGGTGAAAAATAGGGGATTGAAATTTTCGCAACGCTGTAGCTCGAAAAATTTCAATAGAAGGGTATGGTTTTTTTTAACGTTTTTAAATTGATCGTGAACTGAAGAGTTTTTTGAGACCACCCGGAGCAGTGTACGTCCAGCCGTTCGTGTGCACCAAAAAGCTTCGTCAACACGATCGTGAATGAAACAGTATAAATCCGGCCCGGATATCATCGCTAGGGAGCACCTGATTATAATCAAGGATGGCTGTATGAAGTCGAGTTGGTTGTTCTGCGATATTATTTCATTTGAAAAAATGATGGATCTTTTGGATTTTGTTGATACGCACTTTTGTAACCTGAACAAACGTTATAATAACGACAAATAATTAATTATTGAATACCGCGCATTTTTAAGAAACTGTAATTCCCGGGCCGGCTCAAGTACTCGATTTAGGGCTTTCCTGAGGGAAGCACGAGGGTAGGTACTGACACCAATAAACAGTGGCCTACGCAGAAGGGGTATCCAAATAGGTAGGTAATAAACCGTTGTGTAATAATTTGCAGCGTTTTAAAAATTATTGCGATAGGTAACAAGTTACGGTGGTATCAGGAAGGTTAAATAAAATAGGTAACCAAATGTTTACAGAGGACTCGTTGCGTGGACGATGACTTAACTCTTTGTCTGTGTTTCGCCGAGCGGCGCATTTCCTTGAGGGAAGCAAATCTACCAGTGCCAAAATCTGAGTTTACAGAGGGTGAACTGAAAGCGTTTGATTTTTTCCGTAGGAAATCGATAATACTTTAGTGTTTTTTTAAACTAATCGTACAACACATTATGACAGGACTTGAGCTGATTGAACGCAACAATTTTAATTTTACTTATAAAAGAAATAGCCTGATAATTTTTTGTTTAACCAAGTTGTCATGTATCCTTAATAATATTAATAATAATAATACGTATGCCGGTCTTGATCCAAGGATTTATCCTAGTGTACCTACACCATTTGAGTTACCTATATCGACAAAGACTTGCACTACCTTTCAACCTACTACAATTTTTGAACGATTTCCATGGATTTTAACTGTGAAAACTGAAATTTAATGCTTTTTCTAATGTTCTATTATTCAAATAATTATTTATTATAAGTGGTACGTACCAACCTACCTATACCTACATCAAATTACCAACATCTCGTATTTTTGTTAATTTGGCATAATTTATTCCCATTAAACGAATTTTAAATTGAACGAATTAAATGTTTGTTATAATGGTTTGTTATAAAAATATTTTTGCAATTGAAATAGTTTTGTCTTTAGTCATCATCCCATCATCATATCAGTAAAAACTCAAATTTGACCCAGTCAAAGTAGTCCGAAATAACTCGTTTTCTATCTCGTTGTATTAGTTGAAGAATAGAGAATAACGTTAAGGTGAAATTTGACATTTTTCATCGTGGGTGCGGAGGGCGGAATCAAATACGTTGGATTCAAAACTCTTCTAATGGATTGTAGGTATAGAAAACGTTTTTAAAAAATAGAAAGGGAAATTTTCGTTGGAAAAAACGGAACTCATGGAAAAACGGTAGTTTGAAGCAAGTTTTCAAAAATAAGTGTTATTTTTTAAATGAGGGTGATTAAAAGTGAAAAAATGTGGCAAAAAATGAGGTAACAGGTCTATCGACATCTGATTGGCTGTTGGCCCAAGGAGGCGGAGCAAAGGTTCGGACGGGAAGGTTCTCAGTGCTGCCAACAACCCAAAATAAGAAATGGCAAACCTTTGTGGCAACCTAAGAACCTTTGCCTGTGACTTTTCCCTCGGTCTGATTCTGAGGACTTGTTTAAAAAAAATTTATTTATACACGGCGGTTCCATCCATCCATTGCGGTTCTCCACATCGTTTAAAGTGATGCACTAGCGCTCTAAGCGGGATTTGAGTTGAACTACGGGCAATTTACTTGATACGTAATTTCTAGGGGGAACTCAGAAATTCATATTTCACACTCTGCTTAGACGTTCCGACATTAACACCGTATTATGTGGTCAATAAGTGTTAATTTCCGGTACTGAACCGAATTTGGCCAAAAATTATGACGGGTTTGAATTGATTCCGAACTTGAAGATTTTGTGAGAGTGTTGAACGTCTAGCCGTTCGTTCACAGTTAGGTCCTGAGTTTTGGAAAACCAGCCACTTCTCACTCAGAGTTTTCTTCTGACGATATTTGTCGGTGTATGATCAATGTAACGAGTAAATTTTTCCCTTGATGGGAAAAACAGTAGATCATGGATATGTCTAGCACCTACTTACTGCTTACAAGTACCTACTACTCAATAGTATACCTACCATGTAGTGCCTTCTTTTCACATTATTAGTTCATTATATGGTTACTTAGCAATATTAGTATATAACTTAGCGTAACAAATCAGCTTCCCTTGACACAACAATGGTTTAGGGATCATGAGATGTGATATAATGAGAGCATTCCAAAAAGTGGCGAACGATTTTCGTGCTATGAAAACTAAGGTAGGTACACTTCGCTAGTAACGCATTGGTTTACGTGAAAATCAATAGAAAAATCGGCTGAGACTTCCAATCGAAATCGTTCACTCTCTAATTCAAGCAACGGTTTACGTCTACCTGTACAGACATCATAAATATTGAATTTAAGTAGACGTTCACAGTATTCAGTAACTTCAGTAGGTAATCTGCATAAATGAAACTGAGTAAAGCAGGGTTCACATCCATCCGGAAAGCTATCCGGAACGTGCGTACGAGCAGCTGATTGGTTGGACATCAGCTGGGGAGGGGGGAATATTCTTTCCGGAGAAGCACTTTTGAAGCGAACTGTACGCATCTGATTTTTCAGATATTTTCCGCTCCGCATCTGCGCAGTTCACTACTGCGCATACAGAATGGCGTCGGCAACCGAAACAGCTGTGGGAGGAAGCGCGGGAAACGAGTTGTCAGCCAAAATTCCGGATGGTTATGAACGCCTTCCCAACTTCCGAGATTCCCCTCCATCCCTTCCACTGCTTTTCACTAGCTTCCCCTATCCGTATTTCCGGACGGCTCCGGATGGATGTGAACCCTGCTTAAGAAATGATAACGATCAAATGTGATAAGAGCGCTAGTGTCACGTATTTCCTAGTATTAACAGCGTCATTCGGTCGTGTTGGAAATCGTTTATAGAAACCTATGCATTCATGTTTCTGCCAAACGAAAATTTTGTTTATAGTCCGATCAAATTAGTTTAGGAATGTAGCCAGGTGCGTAAGGAGGGGGAAATTTGTAGCTTGATGTGTACATTTTTCACATAAATCAAGAGCTTTCCAACGAGTGGCGAACGATTTCTGTGCGATGAAAATTACGGAAGTTACATTTACCTACCAACGGGTTGGCTGTACGTGAAAATCGACCGAAATAGAAACGTTGCATTTTGTGTGGAGAAAAAATAGTGTCGCGAAAAATTCCTTGACCCCCAGCCAAAAGACATATCCATGTCAAAAACGCTGCAAAGTCCTTGTCACATGGGTTTATTATTCTATTGGACATACCTACAGAAAGGTTGGCTGTTCATTAATTGTTTCTTTCATGCGTAATAATTGAAATAGCTACTTCTGATGGTTTCCATTAATTTTGGCCCCCAAAACACAAATTAGGTACGCTCTTTTTTTTCTTTTTTTTTAACTATCTTTGATCATTGGTAGTGCCATTTAATCGTCCTGAACCACGTCTTGACACTTTTTCCAGTGTTATTATACAAACTGATGGTGATTTCAGACGATTTCCCAGGTTTTTCACTCATAAAAAATCAATTCTGGGAGCTGAACATTTGGTAGAACTCAATTTTCCACTCTTTGGTCAAAATCGACTTCATATTCGGTCTTCTCGTCCCCAAAAACATAGAAAACGATATCTCAGAAGCTCATGTTACCAATATGTTGCTAAAACGTAAAAAGTACCTATTTTTACACACATTTTCACCCATAACACCCCTGGGTATATTCCGATCGGGCTGAAAAGTTTCGGGACACAACTAGGGCCCAAATGGAGCATGTGTGCGAAAGAACGATTTTTTTAGACCGAAAATGAAGCCTGTACACGTGATACGGCGGACGGCGTACGGCGGACGGCGTACGGCGGACGGACATTGCATTTTTGGAATCTATGCACC
Source organism: Leptopterna dolabrata (assembly GCA_954871275.1). NCBI lineage: Eukaryota > Metazoa > Arthropoda > Insecta > Hemiptera > Miridae > Leptopterna > Leptopterna dolabrata. Next base: position 23,282,775 of record OX940989.1, read on the forward strand.
TTGAAACGTAAAAGAAAAAAGTTTGAGGGGGTGTTATAAAAATTTTTTGCTGAGCGAATACATAGGTGTATTATTCACAGAATAATAAACCAAAAGGAGAATTTGTAACCCACGAAAATCGCCCATTGCAATCAATAACGCAATGCGACCTAGTGGACTGAACACTAGAATATTTCCACCTTGAAATGATACGACTGCCAACAAGACCACTCGTTGAAGTCACCAAGCACCATGGGCAGATAGGGTAGATCACCTCGATCCAAGCCTTTCCATCGTCAATTCAATAATTATATAGACCGATTGATTGACCAATAATTACTTAATCGATAATTACTTCAATAGGTGAATTTAATTACAAACAACATCGACCAAAACATGTGATTATCATATGAGAAAAGGAATATCCAGGGAAAAGGAATCCGGTTTTTTTTCTCTCTCCAAACCTTTTCTGGAACCCCGACGGACTCGTGGAAAAAAACATTGTGTAACTTCGGTGACTTGAATACTGAAAAATATGTCGAGTCCGTTCCACAGGAAGATCGAATGATCGGTCCCCGATTACGACTTTCTTTATGGGATTTTGCACACTTTCTACACCCTTGAACTCCGCTTTGCCGCAGTATTCGGACAGAAATCTAAGAGCGAATTTGAGTGTAGAAGTGTTTGAATTTTTACACCGTGTTTACCCGACTCTTTTGAAGTTTCAAATTGTCACCCCTCGAATTTTTGGTTTATTATTCTGTGAATAATACACCTATGTATTCGCTCAGCAAAAAATTTTTATAACACCCCCTCAAAATTTTTTCTTTTCCGTTTCAAGGTGCGTAGATTCCAAAAATTCTCCGTCCGCCGTCCGCCGTACGCCGTCCGCCGTATCACGTGTACAGGCTTCATTTTCGGTCTAAAAAAATCGTTCTTTCGCACACATGCTCCATTTGGGCCCTAGTTGTGTCCCGAAACTTTTCAGCCCGATCGGAATATACCCAGGGATGTTATGAGTGAAAATGTGTGTAAAAATAGGTACTTTTTGCGTTTTAGCAACATGTTAGTAAAATGAGCTTTTGAGGTATCTTTTTCCATGTTTTTGGGGACGAGAAGACCGAATATGAAGTCGATTTTGACCAAAGACGCGGAAATTGAGGTTTTACCAAAGGTTCAGCTCCCAAAATTGGTTTTTTATGAGTCAAAAACCTTGAAAACTGTCTGAAATCACCATCAATGTGTATAATAACATTGGAAAAAGTGTAAACAGGTGAATCAAGACCATTAAATGCCACTACCAATGATCAAAGATGATCCAAAAAAAAAAGAAAAAAAGCGTACCTATTTCATGTTTTGGGGGCCAAAATTGGTGGAAATCATCAGAAATAGCTATTTCAATCATTCCACATGAAAGAAACAATACATTTAACAGGCAACAAAAATCTCTAGAACTCCAATAGAATAATAAACCCATGTGACAAGGACTTTGCAGCGTTTTTTGCGTAAAGTTTAAGTAATAGGTGGACTCTTAGCCCGGGCAATTTATACCAAAAACAGTTTACTGTGTCTGCAAAAGCATCGCGTAAAGCTGGAAATGACCTTAAACGTACTTTGGGCATCCAAAATAGGAGTTGTACGAATGTGCGACGGTTTCTGATAAGCTAAACTTTTGGGAGCCAAAAAATCGCGATATTCTGGCACTTTTTAGGACGTCTCTCAGTAGTAAGACGTTCTTGTGTATTTTATCTGGCCAGAAGAGGACAACACTCAGCCGAAAATGAAAAGAACCACATACGAATCCGTTTCAGACCGCTCAAAATCCAAATCCGTGAAAAAAGTCGTAATAAAGTGAATACTGTGTGTTTGTGTGACAAAATGTGTGCGCTGCCCAGAGTTTAATTCTCAACAGATTTACGTGTTTATTTTTTGTTCGACGCATAAATCTGTCTAGTTGTGCACTACCTTGCCGGAATTTCGAAATTTACTTTTAGGAGGAAAATAGAGGGTCAATGCTGAAAAAACGTGGGTTTTTCGGCTAAATCTTGTGTGCGCTGCCTAGAGTTTAATTCTCAACAGATTTACGTGTTTATTTTTTGTTCGACGCATAAATCTGTCTAGTTGTGCACTACCTTGCCGGAATTTCGAAATTTACTTTTAGGAGGAAAATAGAGGGTCAATGCTGAAAAAACGTGGGTTTTTCGGCTAAATCTTGTGTGCGCTGCCCAGGGCTTAATTCTCAACAGATTTACGTGTTTCTTTTTTGTTCGACGCATAAATCTGTCTAGCTGTGCACTACCTTGCCGGAATTTCGAAATTTACTTTTAGGAGGAAAATAGGGGGTCAATGCTGAAAAAACGTGGGTTATTCGGCTAAATCTTGTGTGCGCTGCCCGGGGCTTAATTCTCAACAGATTTACGGTGTTTCTTTTTTGTTCGACGCATAAATCTGTCTAGTTGTGCACTACCTTACCGGAATTTCGAAATTTACTTTTAGGAGGAAAATAGAGGGTCAATGCTGAAAAAACGTGGGTTTTTCGGCTAAATCTTGTGTGCGCTGCCCAGGGCTTAATTCTCAACAGATTTACGTGTTTCTTTTTTGTTCGACGCATAAATCTGTCTAGCTGTGCACTCCTTGCCGGAATTTCGAAATTTACTTTTAGGAGGAAAATAGGGGGTCAATGCTGAAAAAACGTGGGTTTTTCGGCTAAATCTTGTGTGCGCTGCCCAGGGCTTAATTCTCAACCGATTTACGTGTTTCTTTTGTTGTTCGACGCATAAATCTGTCTAGTTTTGCACTACCTTACCGGAATTTCGAAATTTACTTTTAGGAGGAAAATAGAGGGTCAATGCTGAAAAAACGTGGGTTTTTCGGCTAAATCGTGCCTGCGCTGCCCAGGGCTTAATTCTCAACAGATTTACGTGTTTCTTTTTTTGTTCGACGCATAAATCTGTCTAGTTGTGCACTACCTTGCCGGAATTTCGAAATTTACTTTTAGGAGGAAAATAGGGGGTCAATGCTGAAAAAACGTGGGTTTTTCGGCTAAATCTTGTGTGCGCTGCCCAGGGCTTAATTCTCAACAGATTTACGTGTTTCTTTTGTTATTCGACACACAAATCTGTCTAGTTGTGCACTACCTTGCCGGAATTTCAAAATTTACTTTTAGGAGGAAAATAGGAGGTCAATGCTGAAAACGTGGGTTTTTCGGCTAAATCTTGTGTGCGCTGCCCAGGGCTTAATTCTTAACTGAGTCACGTGGTTATTTTTTTGTTCGACGCAAAATTCAGTCTAGTTGTGCACTACGTCGTCGGAATTCCAAAATGTATCTCTAGAGGGGAGAAAGGGGAGGTCAATGCTGAAAAAACGTGGGTTTTGACAAAAGCGCTGCCGAGGGCTTAATTCTTAAATGATTCTTTTTTGCCTGACGCAGAAATCTTTCTATTAAGCCTCAATTCCAAAATGCATTTCTAGAGGGGAGAAAGAACGTCATTTCCGAAAAAACCTGTGTTTTCGGCTAAATCGTGTGCGATGCCCAGGACTTAATTCTCAACCGATTTACGTGTTTCTTTTTTTGTTCGACGCATAAATCCGTCTAGTAGCGCACTACCCTGCCGGAATTTCGAAATTTATTTTTAGGAGGAAAATAGGGGGGTCAATGCTGAAAAACCGTGGGTTTTTCGGCTAAATCTTGTGTGCGCTGCCCAGGGCTTAATTCTCAACAGATTTACGTGTTTCTTTTGTTATTCGACACACAAATCTGTCTAGTTGTGCACTACCTTGCCGGAATTTCAAAATTTACTTTTAGGAGGAAAATAGGAGGTCAATGCTGAAAACGTGGGTTTTTCGGCTAAATCTTGTGTGCGCTGCCCAGGGCTTAATTCTTAACTGAGTCACGTGGTTATTTTTTTGTTCGACGCAAAATTCAGTCTAGTTGTGCACTACGTCGTCGGAATTCCAAAATGTATCTCTAGAGGGGAGAAAGGGGAGGTCAATGCTGAAAAAACGTGGGTTTTGACAAAAGCGCTGCCGAGGGCTTAATTCTTAAATGATTCTTTTTTGCCTGACGCAGAAATCTTTCTATTAAGCCTCAATTCCAAAATGCATTTCTAGAGGGGAGAAAGAACGTCATTTCCGAAAAAACCTGTGTTTTCGGCTAAATCGTGTGCGATGCCCAGGACTTAATTCTCAACCGATTTACTTGTTTCTTTTTTTGTTCGACGCATAAATCTGTCTAGTTGTGCACTACCTTGCCGGAATTTCGAAATTTACTTTTAGGAGGGGAAGAGTTCCATAATAAATTGTGGCGAATTTTCTTCTTTGTGTAGGTATTGGAAACAACACAAATTTATAGTTAAATTTCAGTTTGGGATTCATTAGAATCGTGTAGGTATAGATAATCCCAAGTATCTATACTAGCGGTCTCTAGCCAGACCTGTAATTTATTTCGCAATTGTCTTCCAATAAGGATTGGTAAGAATTGGTATCGAAGAGCTGTTTCTTTCTACCAGTAAGGAGGAAATTATTCAAGTAGGCTCGCTGCCCTTTAACTGGGGCAACTTGAAAACTTTCGGGGCACTGATTATCACCAGAGCCTGAAATATATGTACGCAAAAAATTCGCCCCATAAATACACTGGAAAAATAAAAATCTATGCAGAAATAATATAATGCAGATCTCGTTTCGATATCGATTAAAAAATCGATTAAAAAACGTGCTGGGAAGACAGATTCCATAAAAATGCACATTTTAATGAAGCTTCAGTGTACCTATTTAAATAATTTTTTTTAAAGTTCCGTTCTCGTGCGTCAACCACTTTTTTCTTTTTCCACAGTTTTATGAAAAAATATGACAACATATATGGCGATTTCGCAAAAAATAAATTGCAAGAATCCCTGAAAATGAAGTATTGCACATTTAAATTTGAATTTTTAGCTCAAATTGGTTGGAAACCCTTTTGGACGTCTAAATTTATAGATATACCTAATAAAAACTACATAATATTCTGTGCAAATATTCAAAATTCCAGGCTATAATTAAATCACATTTGATATCATTTTTCTTGTTATCGTGCCTCTTTGCTACAAAATTATGGACAGCGATGGTAACTGGCTACTTACAATGACTGCTGCTGTAGGCCCCTGGTGTGGCACCTCCTCAGCTGCCTGAAATTTTCTACCAGAAACAAAAACCGATTTACTAAAGAAACGAATCGACGAAACAGACGACGAGTGAAGTGAGGAAGCCGAAGCAAACGACAACAGCGAGTCGATATATCGGTATGAAATCGATAGCGCGATCGTTCGGGGGTCTGATCGTATCTGCCGCCCCCTTGACCTGGTGACGTGCGACGCGGTACTGCTTTCCCTCTGGAGACTCCTGTGATCGTGGCCCGCAGGGGCGTCCCCACCTCGGTCGGACCCGTCTGGGGGATTCGCTGTATCCTGACCGACTGGCAGGGCAGTCGGTAGAGGTATTTTGTATAATGCAAAAGGTGGATGCAGAAGTTTTTATTTTTAAACTTTATATACAGGTGCAAACATATTTTAAAAAACGCTGCAAAGTCCTTGTCACATGGGTTTATTATTCTATTGGAGTTCTAGAGATTTTTATTGGCTGTTAAATGTATTGTTTCTTTCATGTGGAATGATTGAAATAGCTATTTCTGATGATTTCCACCAATTTTGACCCCCAAAACATGAAATAGGTACTTTTTTTTTTTAAGATCATCTGTGATCATTGGTAGTGGCATTTAATGGTCTTGATTCACCTGTTTACACTTTTTCCAATGTTATTGTACACATTGATGGTGATTTCAGACAGTTTTCCAGGTTTTTGACTCATAAAAAAACAATTTTGGGAGCTGAACCTTTGGTAAAACCTCAATTTCCGCGTCTTTGGTCAAAATCGACTTCATATTCGGTCTTCTCGTCCTCAAAAACATGGAAAAAGATACCTCAAAAGCTCATGTTACTAAAACACTAACAGTACCTATATTTACACACATTTTCACTCATAACATCCCTGGGTATATTCCGATCGAGCTGAAAAGTTTCGGGACACAACTAGGGCCCAAATGGAGCATGTGTGCGAAAGAACGACTTTTTTAGACCGAAAATGAAGCCTGTACACGTGATACGGCGGACGGCGTACGGCGGACGGACATTGCATTCGAACTAAATCACTCGCGACGAAATCGTGGAAACCCATTTCAAAGAAAAACGGAGTTATTGAAAAATAGTCTATTTCCACTAATACACGAAAAACGCAAAAAACACTGTTATACCGGTTTCGGTGATCAAACCATCGTCAGTAACACACAATAACTCTTAGTTATTGTGTGTTACTGACGATGGTTTGATCACCGAAACCGGTATAACAGTGTTTTTTGCGTTTTTCGTGTATTAGTGGAAATAGACTATTTTTCAATAACTCCGTTTTTCTTTGGACATTGCATTTTTGGAATCTACGCACCTTGAAACGGAAAAGAAAAAATTTTGAGGGGGTGTTATAAAATTTTTTTGCTGAGCGAATACATAGGTGTATTATTCACAGAATAATAAACCAAAACGCTGCAAAGTTCTTGCCACATGGGTTTATTATTCTACTGGACATAGCTACCGAAATGTTGACTGTTCATATTTGTTTCTTTCATATAAAATGATTGAAATAGCTATTTCTGGTGGTTTCCACCAATTTTGGCCCCCAAAACACAAATTAGGTACGCTCCTTTTTTACCGAATTTTCGAAGAAAAGGAAGCTATTGTTCTCGGTCCAAAATTTTTAAAACTCGAATTTCCGAAAGATTTTTATACCAAAATCCGTTTCAGACTATCCTGAATTCCCTGCCGAAAGACACCAAAAATTATATGTATATATATATATATATATATATATATATATATATATATATATATATATATATATAATAATTTCCCAAAATCCAAAGATTTTGTGAGGGTTGTTGAGGTGCGGTCGACCCCTCACAAACCCTCACAAAATCTTTGGATTTTGGGAAATTATTATAAGTACACGGTCAACAACAATACATCTATATATATATATATATATATTTATATATGTATGTGTCATTCCAGACGATAACTCTCGAAAGAATTGAGATAAAAAGTTCAAATTTGCACGAAAAATCTGTCTTGGCAATCGACAGGCTAAGTTCGAAGATGGGCAGAATCGGGTCACCCTAAGGGGGAGTTTTGGGGAGTTTTAGGGGGGGGAAATTACCCATAAATTCCCAAAATGAAAAAGTCTGACAAGTGACACCTCATTTTAAAGGTTTTTGTACGCTGAACACGATGGTGAAATCAGAATTGCGATATCTCATTCCATTCTCAAACTGGAGCACTTTGAAGATGAAGGAACGTGGTTATTTCTTGAGATGTTCTTCCTGGTTCGTCTGCTCTAATCTGATAACGGAATGGGATATCGCAATTCTGACTTCACCATCGTGTTCAGCGTTGGAAAATCTACAAACCGAGGTGTTACTCGGCAAAAAATGGAACAAAAAATTTGTTACGTAGGTACCCAATACCTACTCTTCTGGTATTCAAAACATTTTTGATTTCCCCCTCCCCCTCCTTCCACCCCAAATTTTACTTTGCGTAAAACTACTCCTGTTTTAATTTTGTATGGTATCAAGTTGGGAAAACATTGGCCGAAAATTAATTTTCAGAAAATTTTAGGCGGAGGAGGAAGATGCCGAAAACTTCGAAAATTCGCTCTTATAGCCATGCTGCATGACTGTGGTTTTTTTTTTCAAATTACCTTTGATCATTGATAGCACCTAATCGTCTTGATCCACCTGTTGATACTTTTTCTAGTGTAATTCTACAAATTGATGGTGATTTCAGACGATTTCCCAGGTTTTTGACTCATAAGAAATCAATTTTGGGAGCTGAACATCTGATACAACTTCAATTTTCCACTCTTCGGTCCAAATCGACTTCATATTCGGTCTTCTCGTCCCCAAAAACATGAAAAACTGTACCTCAAAAGCTCATTTTACTAACATGTTGCTAAAACACAAAAAGTACCTATTTGTATACACATTTTCACTCATAACACCCCTGGGTATATTCCGATCGGGCTGAAAAGTTTCGGGACACAACTAGGGCCCAAATAGAGCATGTGTGCGAAAGAACGACTTTTTTAGACCGAAAATGAAGCCTGTGACGTGATACGGCGTACGGCGGACGGACATTGCATTTTTGGAATCTACGCACCTTGAAACGTAAAAGAAAAAAGTTTGAGGGGGTTATAAAAATTTTTTGCTGAGCGAATACATAGGTGTATTATTCACAGAATAATAAACCAAAATCGCTGCAAATTATTACACAACTGTTTATCATTTACCTGTATAGAGGCCCCTTCTGCGTAGATCACTGTTTTGGTTTATTATTCTGTGAATAATACACCTATGTAATCGCTCAGCAAAAAATTTTTATAACACCCCCTCAAACTTTTTTCTTTTCCGTTTCAAGGTGCGTAGATTCAAAAACGCTGCAAAGTCCTTGTCACATGGGGTTTGTTATTCTACAGAAATGTTGGCTGTACATTTATTGTTTGTTTCATGTAAAATAATTGAAATAGCTATTTCTGATGGTTTCCACCAATTTTGGCCCCCAAAACACAAATTAGGTAGGTACGATCTTTTTTTTTTTTTTTTTTTTCATATTATCTTTGATCATTGGTAGTGCCATTTAATCGTCTTGATCCACGTGTTGACACTTTTTCTAGTGTTATTATACAAATTGATGGTGATTTCAGACGATTTCCCAGGTATTTGACTCATAAAAAATCAATTTTGGGAGCTGAACATCTGGTACAACCTCAATTTTCCACTCCTTGGCCAAAATCGACTTCATATTCGATCTTCTCGTCCCCAAAAACATGGAAAACGATACCTCAAAAGCTCATATTACCAAAATGTTCTAAAACGCAAAAAGTACCTATTTTCACACACATTTTCACTCATAACACCCCTGGGTATATTCCGATCGGGCTGCAAAGTTTCGGGACACAACTAGGGCCCAAATGGAGCATGTGTGTGAAAGAACGACTTTTTTAGACCGAAAATGAAGCCTGTACACGTGATACGGCGGACGGCGGACGGACATTGCATTTTTGGAATCTACGTACCTTGAAACGGAAAAGAAAAAAATTTGAGGGGGTGTTATAAAAATTTTTTGCTGAGCGATTACATCGGTGTATTATTCACAGAATAATAAACCAAAATGCAATGTCCGTCCGCCGTACGCCGTCCGCCGTATCACGTGTACAGGCTTCATTTTCGTTCTAAAAAATTCGTTCTTTCGCACACATGCTCTATTTGGGCCCTAGTTGTGTCCCGAAACTTTTCAGCCCGATCGGAATATACCCAGGGGTGTTATGAGTGAAAATGTGTGTAAAAATAGGTACTTTTTGCGTTTTAGCAACATGTTGGTAACATGAGCTTTTGAGGTATCGTTTTCCATGTTTTTGGGGACGAGAAGATCGAACATGAGGTCGATTTTGGCCAAGGAGTGGAAAATTGAGGTTGTACCAGATGTTCAGCTCCCAAAATTGATTTTGTATGAGTCAAAAACCTGCGAAATCGTCTGAAATCACCATCAATTTGTATAATAACACTAGAAAAAGTGTCAACACGTGGATCAAGACGATTAAATGGCACTACCAATGATCAAAGTTAATTTAAAAAAAAAAAAAAGATCGTACCTACCTAATTTGTGTTTTGGGGGCCAAAATTGGTGGAAACCATCAGAAACAGCTATTTCAATTATTTCACATGAAACAAACAATAAATGTACAGCCAACATTTCTGTAGAATAATAAACCCATGTGACAAGGACTTTGCAGCGTTTTTTTCTGTTGTCAATACCAACCCAGGAAAGCCCTGAATCGAGTACAGGAGCCCGCCCGGGAATTAAAGTTTCACAAAAATGCGCGGGATTCAATAATTCAGTCATTAATTAATTAATTGAAGCATAAAGTAAATAATAACGATGTGGCTAGATGCAGGTACAGTACCTGCGAATAAAAAGCTGTTTGCAGGTACACTGCCCTAACGATGAAAACAGGCTTGTGCAGTTGTAACCTAATAGGAAGCGAGAGTTCGGAGATGTTTTCAATTGGAATGTTATGAAGAGGAGTAAATCACAACCTGATATTTATTGACCTCTGTCTACTGACCTGTTTCATCTTTCCAAGATACCGACTATTTGGCCGGATTCCCACCAACGATGGTCGGTTACAGACGAGTAGCCGTTGAGATGGATGTTTCTCCCGAGAACAGTGAAGAGTCAAGCAACGACGTTTCAAGTGTTCCGAGGGCAATTGAAGTCCCTAGGCCAAATTTTCAGTTCGTACGATGAATTTTCAGTGGTTTTCAAAACGTTTTGTGCCGAAAATTGTCAACCCTTTATCGTTACCACGAACAATGCACGTCAAGTGACCACCGTTTGTAGGCATGGGTACTAGGGTGTTTCAAAAAAACATCATTTTCAAATTTCGATGTGTGCACCCCCTAAACTTGAAGTTTATTCAAAAAGGAAATTTTTGGCGTAAATAAAAAGTTTTTTGAATATAAATAACAGGTCGCTACCGACGATTGAAAAAATTTCGATTATTGAAAAATCACTAAAAAATAGCTTATTTTCTCCTCTAACTTTTTTGATTATATTTTTTTATACTTCTGAATGCCTGGGTTTTGAAGTTGAACCATTTTGGAATGACCTTGATAAAAAATCCAAGGTTTTTACCAAATCATAATTTTGTTTTTAACAATTATTTCATTTTGAAAAAAAAATTGCAAATAACACATTTTTAAATTATTAATTGTGAAACATTATTTTTTTCCTTGTTTCTCAGTTAGCGCACCCCCTGAAACTTGAGAAGGACAAAAGACAAACATTTTGCTGTCGAAAATATGTAATTTCGATGAAAACATTAGGTCGCTACCGGTGATACTCGTTTTGAAGTTTTTCTAACAAAAAACAGAATTCGAACACGGGTAGCTGAAACATTTATGTAAATGATCTATATAACTAAATTTACAGATGATTTTCGTGGTGTCTGTCTGTTTGTCTTTCAATCACGCCAAAACGGCTCAATGGATCGAACCCATCTCGCGTATTTGAATGTTTGTATGACCAGGGAAGGACATAAGGAGGTTTACTTCCGGATCCGATGGATAGGGGTGGGGGTTTATAGGGAAGCCGAAACATAAAAAAATTAAATTCTCGAAAACGGCTCAATGGATCGAACCCATCTCGCGTATTTAGATGTTTCAGTGATCGGGGAAGGACATAGGGGGATTCACTTCCGGATCTGATGAATAGGGGTGGGGGTTTATAGGGAAGCCGAAACATGAAAAAATGAAATTCTTAAAAATAAAAAAATTAAAACGCAAAAACGGCTGAATGGATCAAAGCCCCACCACCCCACCCACCCCGAGTTCTACCCGTCAGCGACGGGGACAACAATATATTGCAAAATATATTGTTTGTTTTTTATTTTGAATGAAAATTTTGTCACCTTGTTTTACAATTAATAATTTAAAAATGTGTTATTTTCAATTTTTTTTTCAAAATGAAATAATTGTTAAAAACAAAATTACGATTTGGTAAAAACCTTGGATCAAGGTCATTCCAAAATGGTTCAACTTCAAAACCCAGGAATGGGGAAGTATAAAAAAAAACCAGTCATGCAGCATGACTTAATGAGCGAATTTTCAAAGAAATATTCGAATTAATGGCTATGGTTTTGAATAAAGGAAAACTTCGGTCTAAAATTTGGTTTTCTATGTATATTCTCTTCGTATTTATTTTAATTTGTACGTTTTGTCCATCCTGATTCTACCGTTTGTTTATTACGTAATTGTACTAAGTGCTTATTTATTTGATCGCTGTGGGTTCATATTAGGTAGGATAGGGTAGTTAGGACTTTTGACTTACCTACTCAAGAGAGTGCAGTAGGTAAAGGAGTTGTTATAGAAAATCATGAGTGCTTCAAGTGCAGGTTGTTTTTCATGCAGGCTCAATCTTGAAATAAACTATGAAGGAAGGATGTGGTTTCTGGAAGGATCACTTGGAAGAACATGTGGGTGCTACGTTGAAATATTGTTCTATTCTAGTATTCAACATTGAGTGGACCTGAAACTGCTTGAGAATTATTGGAATCGAAAGAACGGGATCAGGCGATCGAGTGAATGAAAGAGAAAAGGAAGCTTGGATGCCGCCGCCATGCAGAAACACAAAGAAGGAATGCCTTTTTAAATTCCCGTCAGCTCAAGAAAACTAGTAGGTAGGCAACGGAAAATATTGTATTAAGTAGGTTCCTTATAATACATAAATTTAGTTAATTTATTGTTAAAAAAAATCACATGATCGGTAGGTAATTACCAATATTGTGATTTTTTCAAAAGAAGGTCAGTACCTATTGGTAGCTTTGGAACATAATTATTAGGTATATTCCTACTAGATGCCCCTGTTACTAATATTTTTTTATTATCTTGATTTCTAATTTATCCATTTGTTATTAACTGCTACGAACTCTTTACACAATCATTTTGTACGTAGGTATTAATTTCATATAATTACCTACGTAATAATTATAAACTGTTATGAGTAGATTCCTTGTTCCTTCTGAACGGCCTTTCCTCTTGACTACGATTTCAGGCCTGGTATCTAAAACCAGTTCAAGATTTGCTCTACTAGGTAGGTAGATCCTTCCTTCTTCATTGATATTATTTTTATCATGTTAAGTACCTACCTACCTTTGAATATCAAATATTCGTATGATACTGATAATAAATTGATAAGATACCTACCTAACCTCCTTCCTCCTACTGTTAGTACCTAAATTGAATAATTTGAAATAGATTTTTTCTTTCGTCTTCCTTCTAGTAATACGTGGGCCGGTACTTGTCTATCTATGAAGGTATCATAACAATTATATGTCAAATGGGAAATTCAAGGAGTTGTACTAATCGTTTGCCTCCCCCTTTTTTGCTTCGAACTCTCGTCTTCAATTAATACTTCTCACATTTTTCAATCTGACCACTCTAAGGGGGTGGGGGGGGGGTAAGAGTTTAAAGATTATCCTAGTTTTGGGTAATTTTTGCGCACTTTAAATGCTCTAATTTAAGAACGGATTTAGATATCTAAAATCCGATTTCACCATCGTGTTCAGCGTGCAAAAACCTTTAAAATGAGGGGTCACTTGTTAGAAAATAACATTTTGGGGATTTTTGGGTAATTTTTGCGCACTTTAAATGCTCTAATTTGAGAACGGATCAAGATATCTAAAATCCGATTCCACCATCGTGTTCAGCGTGCAAAAACCTTTAAAATGATGGGTCACTTGTTGGAAAATAACATTTTGGGGATTTTTGGGTAATTTTTGCGCACTTTAAATGCGCCAAAACCCTCCTTAGAGTAGGCCAATTTCGCCCATCTTCGAACTTAGCCTTTCGATTGCCAAGATAGATTTTTTGTGCAAATTTGAGCTGTTTATCTCAATTCTATCGAGAGTTATCGTCTGGAGTGACACATATATAAATATATATATACATATAAAAAAAAATCAGTCATGCAGCATGACTTAATGAGCGAATTTTCAAAGAAATATTCGAATTAATGGCTATGGTTTTGAATAAAGGAAAACTTCGGTCTAAAATTTGGTTTTCTATGTATATTCTCTTCGTATTTATTTTAATTTGTACGTTTTGTCCATCCTGATTCTACCGTTTGTTTATTACGTAATTGTACTAAGTGCTTATTTATTTGATCGCTGTGGGTAAATTCAAGGAGTTGTACTAATCGTTTGCCTCCCCCTTTTTTGCTTCGAACTCTCGTCTTCAATTAATACTTCTCACATTTTTCAATCTGACCACTCTAAGGGGGTGGGGGTAAGAGTTTAAAGATTATCCTAGTTTTGGGTAATTTTTGCGCACTTTAAATGCTCTAATTTAAGAACGGATTTAGATATCTAAAATCCGATTTCACTATCGTGTTCAGCGTGCAAAAACCTTTAAAATGAGGGGTCACTTGTTAGAAAATAACATTTTGGGGATTTTTGGGTAATTTTTGCGCACTTTAAATGCTCTAATTTGAGAACGGATCAAGATATCTAAAATCCGATTCCACCATCGTGTTCAGCGTGCAAAAACCTTTAAAATGAGGGGTCACTTGTTGGAAAATAACATTTTGGGGATTTTTAGGTAATTTTTGCGCACTTTAAATGCTCTAATTTGAGAACGGATCAAGATATCTAAAATCCGATTCCACCATCGTGTTCAGCGTGCAAAAACCTTTAAAATGAGGGGTCACTTGTTGGAAAATAACATTTTGGGGATTTTTGGGTAATTTTTGCGCACTTTAAATGCGCCAAAACCCTCCTTAGAGTAGGCCAATTTCGCCCATCTTCGAACTTAGCCTTTCGATTGCCAAGATAGATTTTTTGTGCAAATTTGAGCTGTTTATCTCAATTCTATCGAGAGTTATCGTCTGGAGTGACACATATATAAATAAATATATATATATATATACATATAAAAAAGTGTTAAATTTCAGGAATCGTTTTAGAATGGTCTGAAACGGATTTCTATGAAGAAAATTTCCAAAAATTTATATTATTTAAATTTCGAAGCCATTGCAATAGCTTCATTTTCTTTGAAAATTCGCTAAAAGTGTTAAATTTCAGGAATCGTTTTAGAATGGTCTGAAACGGATTTCTATGAAGAAAATTTCCAAAAATTTATATTATTTAAATTTCGAAGCCATTGCAATAGCTTCATTTTCTTTGAAAATTCGCTAAAACATAATCAAAAAAGTTAGAGGAGAAAATAAGCTATTTTTTTAGTGATTTTTCAATAATCGAAATTTTTTCAATCGTCGGTAGCGACCTGTTATTTATATTCAAAAAACTTTTTATTTACGCCAAAAATTTTCTTTTTGAATAAACTTCAAGTTTAGGGGGTGCACACTTCGAAATTTGGAAATGATGTTTTTTTGAAACACCCTAATGGGTACAATCGACCATCAAAAAGCTCGGGAAAGCGTACGAAGCTGCATTACAACTACATCGGATGCAAGGCTAAGATAACGTGTTACAAACCGTCCAAGTCAAGCCTAGTGAAAATTACTGGAATGCAGTTAAATCATAACCATGAGATAAGTCGAGCAGCTTTTGCTGCAACCAGTGCCACTCTCGAGTCAAGAAGAGGAACTCCTCATTGAACTGAAACCTTTGACAAATCGGGAAAAATACAATGCTATGCTTCCCACAGCTTTGACTATAGCCACCCTCGCGTCATGTCATGGCACTGAGCAGTTCAATTCCTACATGGAATCGCTGAAAAAGGTAGAGCAAGCGATCAGGAGTGGCTCTCATTTTGAAATCATCCCAGTGGTTTCTCCAACCCCCCAAGGAGAATCTGAGCTTACAGCTGCAACACATTCCCTTCCACAGTCCGAGGAAGAGAAGAAGGAACCAGCCCTATGTCAGCCCTCAAGATTCAGCAATATGACCTTCAGAAAAAATGTTAGCGTCCGAGGGAGACCGAAGCGGCCTGTGCGGCAGCTATGCTCTTTTTACAAGACTGCTGCTGACAACCGGAAGACCAGAAAGAGGCCGTTGGAAGCATCAAGTGATGACGAGTGAAAAATGACGACTTTTTACTCACATGAGCATTTTGACCATTTTGTTGGTATATGCGCAATAATTTCGTGTGTTACCACAAATATACATTGTTGAAACTGTACCTGCAAATAGCTTTTTATTCATAGGTACTGTACCTGCAAATAGCTTTTTATTCATAGGTACTGTACCTGCAAATAGCTTTTTATTCATAGGTACTGTACCTGCAAATAGCTTTTTATTCATAGGTACTGTACCTGCAAATAGCTTTTTATTCATAGGTACTGTACCTGCAAATAGCTTTTTATTCATAGGTACTGTACCTGCAAATAGCTTTTTATTCATAGGTACTGTACCTGCAAATAGCTTTTTATTCATAGGTACTGTACCTGCAAATAGCTTTTTATTCATAGGTACTGTACCTGCAAATAGCTTTTTATTCATAGGTACTGTACCTGCAAATAGCTTTTTATTCATAGGTACTGTACCTGCAAATAGCTTTTTATTCATAGGTACTGTACCTGCAAATAGCTTTTTATTCATAGGTACTGTACCTGCAAATATCTTTTTATTCATAGGTACTGTACCTGCAAATAGCTTTTTATTCATAGGTACTGTACCTGCAAATAGCTTTTTATTCATAGGTACTGTACCTGCAAATAGCCTTAACCAAATAATAAGCCGTTGTGTAATAATTTACCTGTATTGATGCCCCTTCTGCGTAGATCACTGTTTTCTGTGGTAATTACCTACCCTCGAGCCCCCCCCCCCCCCCCCAATCAAACCACCAGGAAAGCCCTAAATCGAGTATTGCAACCAGCCCGGGAATTACATTTCATGAGCGGGATTCAATAATTAGATCATTAATTGTGATTAACGGTCATTATTTTGTTGTTATTCATAAATCATAACATTAGTTAAAGTTCCGAAAGTATCTATCAACAAAATCCAATAGTCATCATTTTTGCGCGGACCAGCCGGAAGCCAAACGGGCCTAAAAACCAAATTTCATTAATTTTGGTTCATGGTAATAAGAATAGGATGAAGTAGTTTTTGCATTTTCGGATTCTACACAGTTGAAACGGAAACCTTCAAATTTTGAAGGGGGGGGGAGGGGTACAAATTTATTTTTTTCATGCTCTATTCCGAAGGTTCATTATTGAAAATAATAAACCAAAACAAATTGGGTGGGCAGTATAGCTTCCTCACTTATTGTGACATGGACGTACAAAATCAGATGGTATTCCTATGGTAAAATATCGATTTTTTTATGATCTCTATTATGGAGCTACCACTGGTCCGACGGCAATCAAATTCATAGGGGGCCGTCGAAGGGCCTACACGCAAAAGCCATGGGAATTTCATTAAAATTGGTCAGGTAGTTCTGGAGTTTTGCCCGTGACAACAAAATCCGACACCTAACACCCACCTACCCGCCAAACCTCGGCACAGTAAGACAACGGGCAATTTCACAGGTTTTCTTTGATTTTCTTAAGTAAAAGATCTCGGCGAGTGCTTTCCGAAAAGGTGCTACATGAGGGGTATCTGATAATGGAAAGTGGGCGGTACGCCTGCCAAAAGAAAGCGAAATGACGTCATAGGTAAAGGCCCCCCCCACCCACGCATCCGCCTGGTGGGGGGAGGGGGACCCTCCGCACTATCCACTTATGACGTCATTTCGTTTTCTTTCTATCCGTTTGTTGCCCAAACTACAAGGAGTTTTGAGATGAAAATTGGCAGTAGGGGGCTTTCAATGGTGCGAAATCCAATTATGTGGTCAAAAATAAAAAATCCTACCCACGAAAATTGTCCTTTTCTAGGGTAGTTGTGGGCTCTAGAAGGATTTAACGTTGTCGCATGCGCAGACGAAAGTTACAATATATACTTTTTCAATAAATTTGATATGGGACCATCTGTGCACCAACGCGCATCTACCCTCGTGATTTCAACTCACTACTAATATTTTTTCGGGTAGTTACGGGCGTTACAATGAATTGGCTAGCACGTGCGCATCCAAATGTTACAGTCCCAATTTGATGTAACCGATTTGGAACCATCAAGGTACTGTGACAGTGGACCCTCGTGAGTCCTCCCTCTAGACCAGCGAGATTATCACCGGTTAAGAAGGTATATCGATTAGGCTTCCACTAAACGACTCCATCTCCACTGGAAAAATAAACGACTCGAGAACAGCCACCGTCACAGTAACGAACTGCATCTATCATTCAACTTTCAGCACATCAACGATCCCTTGGGTATTTATGAGCTTTAAAAGGATTTCACGTTTGCGCAAGCGCAGAAGAAAGTTACTTATACTTACTACTTATACTTATACCATATGTAGCCAAACCAACCCTCCTAATTTCAACTCATTACGACCATTATTTCGTATAGTTTTGCCCAGCACAAGGAATTGGCCACAGACACGCGGAAAAAACAAAACGCTGCGAATTATTACACAACGGTTTTTATTTACATTTACAGGTAAATAAAACGGTTTTTATTTCATCACTGTTTTCTGTGGCACCCTCGTGCTCCCCCCTCGATTAGGTATTATTATTTTTACTATTACGAACATTTCGATCGAAGTCGTTGACATGTCGTTATAAATTATGAATCTCTGTCTCGAATCGAACAGTGGAGGAATCCTTCCTCCACTTAGCAACTAAAATAGTCCCTGGCTTTCAGAATCAAATCACCATTCCACAGGTACCACCTTTCGTAAAATTATCATTTTATCGCGACTGCAGCCATTTTTACCGATTTTTGACCCTTATAAAGTCAAAAATATGACCCACCCTTTTTTGAGAAAAATATGTTTATCATCGAAACAGCCCCCTCTTTCTGTTGTGAATCACCATCGTACACAACGTCACGTGGATTAATATCAATTTTAGCTAATTATTATTATTAGTTTAATGTGTGAGCCCTTAATACCAATTTTTAACCCCGAAAAAATCAATATTCTTCCTTATTCAGTATGATAAACAACTGAAATGGTTTTTCTGTCTCTATTCACCCTTCCATACCACTTTTGATTATTTTAGCGAATTTTCGAAGAAAAGGAAGCTATTGTTCTCGGTCCAAAATTTTTAAAACTCGAATTTCCGAAAGATTTTTATACCAAAATCCGTTTCAGACCATCCTGAATTCCCTGCCGAAAGACACCAAAAATTATATGTATATATATCTATATATATATTTATATATATTTGTTTATAACTTCGGACACAAAAAGAGGACACAGAGAAAGAAACTTACACTACGTCTGAACGTTTCGCACTCAGCGTCGTCGGCAGACTGTAATATATAATATATAAATATATATAATATATTTATATATATATATTTATATATATATTTATATATTTATATATGTATGTGTCATTCCAGACGATAACTCTCGAAAGAATTGAGATAAAAAGTTCAAATTTGCACGAAAAATCTGTCTTGGCAATCGACAGGCTAAGTTCGAAGATGGGCAGAATCGGGTCACCCTAAGGGGGAGTTTTGGGGAGTTTTAGGGGGGGAAATTACCCATAAATTCCCAAAATGAAAAAGTCTGACAATTGACACCTCATTTTAAAGGTTTTTGTACGCTGAACACGATGGTGAAATCAGAATTGCGATATCTCATTCCATTCTCAAACTGGAGCACTTTGAAGATGAAGGAACGTGGTTATTTCTTGAGATGTTCTTCCTGGTTCGTCTGCTCTAATCTGATAACGGAATGGGATATCGCAATTCTGACTTCACCATCGTGTTCAGCGTTGGAAAATCTACAAACCGAGGTGTTACTCGGCAAAAAATGGAACAAAAAATTTGTTACGTACCCAATACCTACTCTTCTGGTATTCAAAACATTTTTGATTTCCCCCTCCCCCTCCTTCCACCCCAAATTTTACTTTGCGTAAAACTACTCCTGTTTTAATTTTGTATGGTATCAAGTTGGGAAAACATTGGCCGAAAATTAATTTTCAGAAAATTTTAGGCGGAGGAAGATGCCGAAAACTTCGAAAATTCGCTCTTATAGCCATGCTGCATGACTGTGGTTTTTATATAATTGTAGCCGTTTTTACAGATTTTTGAACCCTAAAAACTCAACTTTGACCCCATTAAAATTTTTGGTAATTGTTCATTTTCGAACTAATCCTTTTGTTTGGCAATACGAACATTTTGGCGAAATTTGGCATTTTAATCATTCACCCAAGGTAATATATCGTCTGGCGTGACAGAAATAAATATATCTACCTACATAAATACACACACGTATATATAATATTAATATACATATACATTTTTGTTAAAATCTAGGGATGAATTCAGAATGCTCTGAAATAATCCACTAGTAAACATTACTTTTATTATGAACAAAAATTTTATTTTTATGAACACAGTTCAGCAAGATGTCACCTGGTCGTCGCAAACACTGATATTATGCAGGGACTGCAGGACTGGCCAGCCTAGGTTATGTGTCACGTACAACACCCTCTGCCATCCTCCAGAAATACAAGAAACCTTTCACCATCACAGGAAAAAGAAATCCAACCCCTTGCCCGACAATCCGGAAAATTAACTTGGCCTACAATTTTTTTTTCACCCCTTGTTCGATACTGATGTCGAAATCGTACCATACTTATCTCTTAAAACCCCATGAATTTCTGACTTTTTACCCTTCGAGTTCCAACACAAGTTCTGTTACACAAGAAAATAATGGCGTTTCGAGATATCGAGAAGGCCGGTCGTGAAAGTGGGTAGGTGCAGGTACTTGGCACCCTTGACCTTTCTCTTCGTTTGATTTTGAGGGCGCTTTAAAAATTATTTATAAATTTGCGCCCATTGCAGTTTTGTACACTGTTTAAAGTGATGCACTGGCGCTCTAAGCTGGATCTGAGTTGAACTACTCGGCAATTCACCTAAGGTTTGGGGGTCAAAATTGGTGGAAACCATCAGAAATTATTTCAATTATTTCACGTGAAAGAAACAATAAATGAACCTCCAACATTTCTGTAGGTATGTCCAGTAGAATAATAAACCCATGTGACAAGGACTTGGCAGCGTTTTTTATTTAATTTTCTGTCAGTAATACGAATTTTTACCTATTACTAATCTTGTACGCCAATTACCGATTGATTTTGCCATTCTGTACACTAGGTGGGACCCAAGTCCTTCGTACACCTATCAATAAAGACTAAAGACCAAAGACCAAACCGATGAGTCACTCAAATGAACTGCTCTTCAAAGAAAAACGGAGTTATTGAAGAAATAGTCTATTTCCAATAATACACGAAAGACGCAAAAAACACTGTTATACCGGTTTCGGTGATCAAACCATCGTCAGTAACACACAATAACTGAAGGCACATTGGAGAGGTGACCTTATAAATAGTCAAAAAGTGAAATGTGGTCGATTGGGATTGGTTGTGAAGAAGAATGGTGAAGGTAACGAAGTGAAGGGGGTCGATTCTGATTGGCCCTGGAAGAGAATGCCAAAAAGGGAAAGGAACATGAGGTGAAGTGGTGGAACCAAGCTGTTACAGAAATGAACGCAATAATGGAGAAAAACTTAAAGGAACTACATCATTCAAAGATTTACCCAATCTGTCGCTCTTAATAATTTCGAATTTTTCAAGTACCAACATTTATTTATTTATTTATTTATTTAGAAAATAAACGGGCAGAGCCCAATTACATATAGGTATTATATTACTGAACACTAATAATTTCACAGAAATGATACCATTATAAAAATACATAAGATAAAAATATCAACTTATAATGTAAACAATTATACGGGCAAAAACAGATACAGACTTTATCGACGGACTTAATAGGGAATTACAAATTTGGTATTTAACTATAAATACATATACAACAATAGAACAAACGAACAATACAACAAAAGAATCCTACATTAATAAAATTTGTTTTAAATGCCTTTTTGTAGAGGCCAGGCTGGAAGCTACTAAGTCCATGTCAACAGACAGGGAGGCCAAGTAATTCATATTCCTCTGCATTCTGGTTATGGGGCTATTAAGCAGATAGTTGGTGGCGGTGTGAGGCAACGAGAAAAGGAGGTGGTGACGGGTACCGTGCGAAGGGACTCTCAAGCCAAACAATGATAACAACTCCGGGCTGTCGATAGCACCGCAGAAGAGCTTGGCAACAAAAGTGGCATCAAGCCACTGACGCCTAATTTCTAACAGCCTCAAGCCACTCGTCCTCCTCATATCCTCGATTCCAGTTTCGTCCCACGGCAAACCCGCCTTGAAGGCCAGATACCTGAGGAACCTATTCTGAATCCTCTCCAGCCTCACCTTAGCCACAGCATAGAATGGGGACCAAACCATCGAGCAGTATTCCAGAATCGACCGAACCAGAGTGGTGAAGAGAAGTGTCAGAGCTCTAAGGTCACTGAAGTCTGCGGTACATCTCCTCATGAACCCCAGCATTCTCATCGCTTTGTTACAAACAAAATCCAAATGATCAGAGAAGCTTAGCTGATTATCAAACAGGACTCCTAAATCCTTCATGAGGGACGCACGCTGAAGAACCCGTCCATCAATGGCATAATCAAAGTTAATAGAACCTCCCCGCGTATATGTAACCGCGTGACACTTAGCAAGGTTCAATGACATCCCATTCACACGGCACCAGCCACCAAACCTGTCCAGATTCGACTGAAGTAGCATACAATCAGAGAGAGCGGAAACCTCTAAAAAAATCTTTAAATCGTCTGCATATAACAAAAACCTAATCTTATCGTCGAAAACGGACTTAATATCGTTCATAAACACAAGGAACAACCATGGTCCCAGATGAGAACCCTGCGGGCACCCAGAGGGAGCACCAAACGGACGAGACTGACAGCCTCTCAGCCTAACGATGAGAGATCGATCCCTCAAATAGCTCATGATCCAGTCCAAAACTCTACCGTGAAATCCGAAATTAATCAATTTGGTAAATAGGCGACTATGTGATATCTTGTCAAAGGCCTTGGTGAAGTCCGTGTAAATAGAATCCACCTGGCGTCCCCTACCGAATGCTTTCATGGTATAATCCTCCCATGCTCACATGCTCCCTTTTGGGCAAAAATTAAGATATTCAGTGAACCGTCTGTCTGCAAGATCAAAATTGAAGCTATGGCTGGATTCATTAAGTGAACGTACAAAGGCCGAATCACCCTTATTATCCCTGAAATCTTTTTCATGTTCCTTTCATGTTCTTTCTCTAAACTTCCTACCAGTTTGACCACAATAGTCAAGTCCACAAGAACACTTTAATTTATAAACACCGCTCTTATCTTGAACATTAATTTCATCTTTAATTGAACTTAATGAAGATCTGAGATTATTTTTAGTTTTATATCCTACTTTGAACCCTTTAGAAGTTAATATTTTACCAATTTTATCCGAAATTTTTCCGTAATACGGTATGCTGATCCAAATCTTTTCCTCAGTCGTAGCGTCCCTAACTAGGTTTGAAACTCCTTCCCTACTCTTTTTTCTAAGAACCCTATTCCATATTGCATCAATGAGATCTCCCCCATAGCCATTACTCGCCGCTATACTTTTAATAGTTAACTTTTCTTTAGCCAAATTCTGTTCACTCATTGGTATAGATAGAGCTCTGTTAATCATACTATGGAAAGCATCATGTTTGTGGACTACCGGATGATTTGAAGTGCTATGAATGGTAATATCACTATAAGTATCTTTCCTGTATATGGAAAACAGCAGTGAGAACTGCTCGAACTGCTCTTACTACGGGTCACAGAAACAAAAGGCCGTTGTGACTGGAACAGATACATTCCAGAGGTACCGCCCTACCACCACCGTCACATGTTATCCAGGCGACGTAACCCAAGAGTTCTCCCAACTCTCAACGCAGCGCTCCAGTGAGTACCAACTACGCACAACCTGCCGCCAGGGTGCAGTGTGTCTCGTTCTCGTAATTACTCGGACTGTTTCTCCTCTGAGACTCATTTTTTCACGTTTTCCGTCTCGTCGTCTCGAGAGAAGCTCTCGCTCAAGTCGTATTGGATTACGAAGCGAATGCAAATGAACTTATCCGGGATGGGGGAGGACTCCTTGGATTTCTAACTCGGTTAGCCTGCGAACTGGGTTAGCCAGATGTATAATCCGCGGGTATTAGAGTGTAACTGAGATTTATGGACCGAAATGACTCACCTACTCAATACGAAGGGCGGTCATGAATAAACTATCCATCGCCCCCTTCACACTAAAAACGCTGCAAAGTCCTTGTCACATGGGTTTATTATTCTACTGGACATACCTACAGAAATCTTGGTTGTTTATTTATTGTTTCTTTCATGTGCAATAATTGAAATAGCTATTTCTGGTGGTTTCCACCAATTTTGGCCCCCAAAACATGAATTAGGTACGCTTTTTTTATTCTTATTTTTCTTCAAATTATCTATGATCATTGGTAGTGCCATTTAATGGTCTTGATCCACGTGTTGACACTTTTCCTAGTGTTATTATACAATTGATGGTGCTTTCAGACGATTTTCCATGTTTTTTGCCTCATAAAAAATCAATTTTAGCAGCTGAACCTTTGGTAGAACCTCAATTTTCCACTCTTTGGTCAAAATCGACTTCATATTCGGTCTTCTCGTCCCCAAAAACATGGAAAAAGATACCTCAAAAGCTCATGTTACTAAAACACAAAAAGTACATATTTTTATACACATTTTCACTCATAACACCCCTGGGTATATTCCGATCGGGCTGCAAAGTTTCGGGACACAACTAGGGCCCAAATGGAGCATGTGTGCGAAAGAACGAATTTTTTAGACCGAAAATGAAGCCGGTACACGTGACACGGTGGACGGAAATTGCATTTTTGAAATCTTCGCACCTTGAAACGGAAAAGAAAAAATTTTGAGGGGGTGTTATACAAATTTTTTGCTGACCGAATACATAGGTGTATTATTCACAGAATAATAAACCAAAATCCAAGACTAGTTACTTACGGTAAGGTAGTAATTTACCGCCATTTTGAAAAAACGCTGCAAATTATTACACAAAGGTTTATTATTTACCTGTATGGATGCCCCTTCTGCGTAGATCACTGTTTTTCTGTGGTGAGTACTACCCACGTGCTCCCCCTCAGGAAAGCCCTAAATCGAGTACTGGAGGCGGCGGCCCGGGAATTACAGCTTTATAAAAATGCGCGGGATTCAATAATTCAAACATTAAATAATTGTTATTTTTTATGAAGCATAAGTAAAATAATAAGCCGTTGTGTAAAAAAACCTTGCATTCGAGATTATGTTGACGCAGCTTTTCGGTGCAAACGCCGGCTGGTCGTACAAAGCGTAGACCAGTAATTTACCGCCATTTTGAAAAAACGCTGCAAATTATTACACAACGGTTTATTATTTAGCTGTATAGATAGATGCCCCTTCTGCGTAGATCACTGCTTTCTGTGGTCAATACCATCGAGCTCCTCCCCAGGAAAGCCCTAATCGAGTACCGGAGGCGGCCCGGGAATTACAGATCTATAAAAATGCGCGGGATTCAATAATTCAAACATTAAATAATTGTTACTATTTATGAAGCATAAGGAAAATAATAAGTCATTGTGTAATAAAACTTTGTGTAAGAAAACCCTTTTATTCACGACCATGTTACTGATGCTTTTCGGTGCAAAGGAACGGCTGGTCGTACAATGCTCCGGGTGGTCTCAAAAAAATTCCGTAGTTCAAGATCAATTAAAAACGTTAAAAAACCCATACCCTTCTATTGAAAGTTTTCGAGCTACGGCGTTCTGAAAATTTCAACCCCCTATTTTTCAACCCTTATGACTGACAGTAAGCCGAGCTTCGAGGACCAACTAGACCCCAAATGTGACCTACAAACAAAATTTCATTATTTTTGGTTCATGGTAACTAAGAAAAGTGCGAAGTACGGCGTACGGCGGATGGACAGAGTTTTTTAAATTGTATTTTCGGATTCTGCATACCTTGAAACGGAAACCATCAAATTTTGAGTGGGGGGGGGGGGGGGGGAGGGTTAATTTTTTTTCCTTTTTTTGGTTTATTATTTTCAATAATGAACCATTGGAATCGAGCATGAAAAAAAAATTCTTACCCCCCCTCAAAATTTGATGGTTTACGTTTCAAGGTATGTAGAATCCAAAACTGCAATAAAAATATTTCTGTCTGTCCGCCGTACGCCGTACGGGCCACTTTTCTTAGTTACCATGAAAAAAATTGATGAAATTCGGGTTATAGGTTCCGTTCGGCGTCTAGTTGGTCCTCGAAGCTCGACGTTACTGTGAGTCATCTCTAAGGGGTTCAAAATAGGGGTTGAAATTTTCAAAACGCCTATACCATTTTTTTACGTAAATATTTTTACGGTTTTAAATATTTCTTGAACTTGCGAGTTTTTTAAGACCATCCGGAGCATCGTACGTCCAGCCGTTCGTTCACAGTAAGGCCCCGAAGTTTGCACCGACAGGCATTTTCGACTCCAGTGTGAATGAAATTGTATACAATTCAAACCAAAATCTCGTAACCAGAGACGCGCCACAATAGGAATTTGTGAATACGGCCAATCATTGGTAGGGATCACCTGATTATATTGGCGGAGTATGAAGTCGAGTTGGTTGTTCTGTGATATTATTTAATTTGAAAAATGATGGCTCTTTTGGAGTTTTTTGGTAGGTAGTGAAACTTGAACAAACGTTGAAGTATTATTGATGGGTAAATTAGGTATTACTACGGTAAATCATTACTCAACGGTAAATTATTACACAACGGTTCATTATACCATCTACGTAGAAGGGGCCTGGAGTTTGTTGGTAGGTACTTTTGCAACTTTTTTCACTCCTCATCAACAATTTCTTTTCAGAACTTCATTATGTGTGTTTCTTTTTGTTAGGTACTGTTTGTCATCGGCAGAATTATTTTAGCAACATTTAACATCGTGATTTAGGTAGGTACCTAGTAACGAGTACGGGGTTAGGTACTAACCTACGGAGGGTCTGCGATCTACATAATATGCATAGAATAGTACATATTATATTATATAGACGGGTTATCTATACATAGAGCTGTGATCTGTAACAGAAGGGTATTCTATACAAAATAATAAACCGTTGTGCAGGGATTTGCAGCGTTTTCATGCTCTGTCTCAATGGTTTATGAAATAATAAAACAAAGTACCAAAAATATAAATTTTGAAAATGGGAAAATCAGGAGTGGAAAATCACGGGTACCTACTGGTGTTCAGTTATAGGAACAGTGAAACTTACCGTTAGGGTAGCTCCAAGCATTCCGAATACCTTCAACTATACGGATTTTCTATGAGCCGGGTTCTTTCTATCTTTCTGCGAGAAGAAAGAAGAACAGACAAACCCACTGTCTCACCAATAACACAAGCCACGTTACCAACTCGCTAGATAACCTGTTCGTAGTTCACAATTACCCCAAAGATTCAAATATTTGAGCCAAACACCATCAGTAAATCATGGTTTAAATGACAACAAGGCATGTTAATGAGTCATTGTGTTAGTAATTGAACTGTGTCGGATTATCAGTTTTGGTTTATTGTTCTGTGAATAATGAGCACATCTATGTAATGTATTCGCTGAGCAAAAAAAAATTTGGAACACCCCTCAAAATTTGTTCCTTCACGTTACAAGGTGCGTAGATTCCAAAAATGCATGTCAATGTCTGTCAATCGTACGCCGATCATCCATATAATTATCTACTCTATTTTCTGTCTAAATAGTTCTTTCGCACACATGCTCCATTTGGGCCCTAGTTGTGTCCCGAAACTTTGAAGCCCAATCGGAATACACCCAGGGTAAAAATAGGGGTTTTTTTGGTGTTTTAGTAACATGAAGTCCATTTTGACTGAAGAGTGGAAAATTTAGGTTCTAACAAAATTTCAGCCTTAAATTTACGTTAAATTTAGGTCTAAAATCGTTAAAATTGTCGTTCTTTGCACAAGTCTGGGTCCCCATTTGGGAACACGTTTGAGTCCTAGTTGTGCTCCGAAGCTCGGCAGCCCGATCGGAATACACCCAGGGGTGTTATGGGGGGAAAATGGGTGTAAAAATATGGGCTTTCGAGGTTTTAGTGAACATGAGCTTGAGAAGTATCGTTTTCCATGTTTTTTAGGGCGAGAAGACCAAATATGAAGTTGATCTTGACCATAGAGTGAAGAATTGTGGTTGTAACGAAGGAGGTTCTTTTCTAGTTCGTTTGCGTGCACAGGCCATCAAATGTGAATTTGTTGATACAGATGACCAGTTAAGGGATCAATTGATTTTCAACTGCACCTTGGCTGAATTACAAAACAGGCTCTACAAAAGGGCACTATCAACCTTCATGAGGTCACTGACCTTGGGAAGTCAATAGAGGCCCTAGAGATACATACCCACGACTTGAAAGCAGACAAGTCAGTGGATGAGACTCGATTTGTCCACAAAGTTGTACAGGATAAACATTAAAAAAAATCGTGAGGCACACAAGAAAAACATTAAAGCTAAATGTTTTAGGTGTGACAATGAAGGAAATTTGGCTAATGACCCTGCCTGTCCCGGTTGGGACTCCATTTGCTATAAATGTGGCGGACATTCACACCTGGCAGCAGCTTGTCGTTCGAAGGCAAAGAGTTCTGGCGAATCTAAACAGAGACATTCAGCAGAATTTGAGGGAAGGACAAATCGGAAGAAATCTAAACATGTCAAGACAGTCAGCTGTAAACGGTGTCCCCCTCATGCTGAAAGTTCTTCTGAAGATGTGAGCAGCACGGAAAGTAGTTTGACAAGCTGGCGAATATCCACTGCAGCTGTTGCAGCTAAGAATTCCTTCAACAAGGATAAACCTTGATTCGCTGCAATATTGGAGGTGTAGACCAAGTGATGAGGATAGACTCAGGGGCTTCATGCTCGGTCATTGATAGAGCTACGTGGGAATCCCTCAAGGAAAAAGGTTGTGTTGCAAAGATATCAAGTAAATTATTCAAGGATGAGCAACAGTTGTTTGTTTTTGGAGGCGAGTTAGCTCTGACGGTTGTCAACAAATTTAAATCAGTAATTAAGATAAGTACTATAGGCCGTGCGCGAGAATATTGCCCTCCGACCCTGCACCCTACAGGAGGATGGGAGAAGCTGAGGGCTCAGCAGCCTGAGTGGGATGCAATGTTGGGACTTTTACTCTGTTATGTTGGCAGCCGTGCTGCCATTCCAAGCCAGCTCAACAGCTCATTCCGTTCCCATATCGTGTTTTCCTTGTTTGCATCTTGCTTTTCTTTTTTTCACAATCCTACCTATATCGTCGTATTAACCCTTCTTATTTTAACTGTGAGTATCATCACAATCCCCGTCATCCTATTTTTGAACTGTGAGTATCATCACAATCCCCCGTACCCGTCAGTTTCCGTGTGTCGCCTACACAAATCTCGCGATGGAAGATCAACCTTCATCGTCAGCAAGAAACCGGAAACCTGCTATCGCAAGAGACAGGGCTCTAAGGTGTCAGGCACGAGAAATTGTGTACAATGTGTGCCAGTATTTTACAAGGAAGAAGAAAGAGGATGACGCGAAATACAACGTTCGCGATGTGACTAGTGCAGCGACGGGCATCTCGGCGAGAACAGTCGGCAACATTATGAAGGAAGCTGGAAACCGAACAACATCAGATCAGGCGAGACCTTTGTTTGTTACGCCAACCACAACCAAGTCCACACCGCACAAGAAGGTCATTGATGCTGATGAATTCACCGATGCTGCTACACGAAACAAGATACGTGAATTCTACATTGTTTGGAAA
This sequence comes from Leptopterna dolabrata, assembly GCA_954871275.1. Lineage (NCBI taxonomy): Eukaryota > Metazoa > Arthropoda > Insecta > Hemiptera > Miridae > Leptopterna > Leptopterna dolabrata. Next base: position 23,312,212 of record OX940989.1, read on the forward strand.
GAGTGCCCTTCATTGAAAACACTGTGTGGAATTGGCGAGTGACGGAGTTCTCGAGTGTAGTAGAAGTTACCTTCGGAAACGACTGGTTAGTAGCGGTTTCAGGTGGAAGAAATGTCAGTCCAACCGAAAAAATTGAGGACGACTACCGTCAAAAAGATCACTTAGTCGAGTCGGAGATCGATAGTTTCATCATTAATGTTGTGGGGGGGGGGGGGGGGGGCCTTCTGATACTGATAGCAGTTCCGATGAGGATTCGGATTTTTCTGATTAGAAGTTTTACGTACCACACTTAAATTACGTAAGTACTAAATAAATGAATAATAATAATTAGTTATGTACTAAATAAATAAATAATAAAATAACATTTGTTTCCAATCTTTCCTTTTATGCCTACCTACCTTCAAAAAAATTTCCTTATTTACCTCATTGTACCTTTTCAAAAAAGTACTCCTAATTTTCAAGAAAAAATTTCATAGAAAAATCCTATTACACACGAGTTTGTCTGTCAGCTCAAAGGAGTCACGCTCAGGGGTCCGATTTTACAAAAATCGGGAAAATGCTACCGTTCATTCACTATGGCTTTTATGACAGTATCATTTTTTATAACGAAAAAAGTTTAAGTTTTTATGACGGTTCACACTCAGCTAGAAAAAGGATTACAGGGGGAAAGTGCTGCCACTGGACAGGGGAAAAACAAAAAAAAAACGGGGAATTCCGTGTTAAAAATGATTTCCACGTTCTCCGTCAGATGGCAGGGTCGGAGGGCATTATTCTAGTGCACGGACTATAGATCGGTGTCCACCGTCATTTTCGTAATTGATGGCAATGGGGAACCAATCTTAGGAACCAGAAACCAATCAAAGTTCAATTGGCTTCTTAACAATACATGCAGCCATGAAATGTCATTTCTAATTAAAGGAGCTGGTATTCGCTGTCATAATATTAGAATGGACGCTATCTACAGCTGGAACGATGGCTGCGACTTCAGTAGTGGAACCAGAACGCCGTTCTGGTGGTTCAGACCTCCTGTAAAAATGGTGTGTGACGTCATAGAACGCGTATCCGACAGCCATGGACACCTTAGTCAGTATGACCTTATGTTCCACCATCGATTATGTAAATACTCCAAACAAAAAAACATTACTCCTGGAAGAGTTAAGGCATCATAACCACGAGTGAACTGAGATGATTTTGTTTTTAAAAGCTCTCCACAAGACAGGCCAAATCGAAATAATCTTGGATGAAATTTTGAATAATTGGAGGGGAAACTAAGTTTTAGTTTCCCCATCACCATTAACTTGGATGTGCTGCATCGTTCAATACCCCGGCTTCGCGAGCATCATAACCTCGAGTTAATTGAGATTAACTTGGATGACGTTTTGAATAATCGGAGGGGAAACTAAGTTATCACCATTCTGTGAGGACTTTTGAACTCAGATGAGCTGCATCGTTCAATACCACTGCTTCCCGAGCTGTCAGTCGTCGCACATATCGATCCGACAGAACTGCTCGGCGTAGTACATGACCAGGTACATCACCGGGCTCAGACAGAACAGTGAAGCATAAATCAAGAGAAGTTCTTGAACAATTATATGGCAAACGTAAAACCATTATGAGTATTGCAACATCCAAAAGCAATAACAGAGTGGACGGCAGCCTTGTAAAATAACAAAGCGACTGCTGGGTCAGCACCCAACCAATCTCAGTATGTATATTTTTCACCCTTCCTGAAAATTATAACAAAATTCACGCCTTCTAGGATTAGTTTCATGTTTCATTACCTAGGCTTTAATCGGCAAAATACAAGAATGATTTCGAAGTACAAATAATACAAAAATGTGGTAAGACACGTCAGTCGAAAGTCATTATGTGAGAATTTATCTGTTGCTAACGAAGGCATAATAATGACAGATCACCACATTCACCCCTTCATATTCTAGTACAAAGTCCTCGAAATGTGGTAGTTCTCGCCGAATTCTCATTGCGTCTCAGGGGAACTTGGTTTTCGATACTGGAATCTTTGTTGAAGATCACAGTTACATCCACGTTTGGAGAAGGAAAGGCAGTGGCTGAGCAACTCGGTGTCCTGAGAGTTGGTTTGCAGGTACAAGCAGTGGCTTCTTGTAAAGAGATGAGTTCTTTGACAGGGATTAAGGTGCACATAGAGGTGGATCCTAACTAACAAAACCTTCCTCTTCTTCTCTCTCCTCTATCCTCCTTCAATCTCCCATCCTCCATGCTACAGTCAGGTCCCAAAATTAATTTTTCATGAGTCAAAACCCTGAGAAATTGTCTGAAATCACCATTTATGTATATAATAACATTGGAAGTATGTAGTATCAACAGGTGAATCAGGATAATTAGGTAAATGGCACTATCAATATTATTATCAACAATGTGTGAAAAAAAGGAGCCCAATTCGTGTTTTTGGGGGCCAAAATTGGTGGAAACCATTAAAAAATAGCCATTTCAATTATTGCACATGAAGGAAACAATAAACGAACAGCCAACATTTCTGTAGGTATGTCCAACAGAATAATAAACCTGTGACAAGGACTTTGCAGCGTTTTTATATCACTTCAACACAGAAACTGTAGCCAATTAAAGTAAGCATTTGGTGAAATTCTGAATTAAACTTGGTAAGTGACAAACAGATTAGAACTTTACCCTTTCACGATCACCTTGTAAACACCTATTCGTCCAGATTTCTTCAATTTTTGACGAGGGCAGAATAGCCTTAACCTGGCTTTTAGCACACAAAAAACTCACCGAGTGATGTTAATAGTTCAGTTTTATGATTGTATAATTTAATTCATGAAAACATAACGAAAAAGTGCAATAAAACGCTTTGGAACAACTGCTCGTAAATTACCCCGTATCAATAAAAGTACCTACAGGGTAGAGCGATGAGCACTGTCCTGTAGGCCCGTGAGAATAAGTTTTTGCAAAATTGTAATGAAATTCTGTTAGAATAATAATAACTGAATGTGAACGGGTTGAGAACAACGTCTTACCTGCATTTTGTGCGACAGAAGAACTGAATTTACACAGAACACAGACACTGAAAAACTGTTTTTTCACTTCGAAGAGGTAAGGAATATGATCGAGTTCGGAAATTGCGCCATCAGTGAGGCCAGAATTGGCAGGAACAGTCATAACCTGTGGTTGGAAGAAACATTCGATTTTCACACCTTTTTGGTTTCTGCATTGCTCACACAAGCGCTAAAAGCGTTTGTTCCGTATTACCCCGTGTTCATGTTCACTCCAGCTGACCATAGGCTTCTTACTTTAAAAAAAATGATTCTCCGTAAACATTTGTTTGTCCGATCGGGTTCAGATTTTGAAGACTTCCTAAAGGAGCCCCAGTGTGCCAAATTTCAGCTCTTGAAACCCTCTCTAAAGCCAGGTGTACACGCTACGATAAATTGTAACGATGTGATCATTACGATTTATTGTTCAAATAAATCGAAAGAGAGGAGGACTGTTTATACACTGCGATAAATCATAACGATTTCTGGATAACCCGTTCCGGTACAAGTATGTTATAGCCCCGCCAATATCGATTGTATCGATTATCTCAAATACATCGATCCTTGTGGTATCGATGACGGCTCAATATGGCGTCCCGATGCCTACATCCCGGGTGCCGATATCAACTTTCAAAATGAATACGGGAAGACCATTGTAAGGACACCAAAAAATAAGAGTGACTATAACATACTTGTACCATCTATTCAGAAGTCCCAAACAACCTGCTCATTCACGGGATAGTTTCTGGGATTGTTTATCTTTTTTGAGATGCGAGCGCTAGCGAGCATCCAGATCGCTTGACAATGCGAGCGGCGGAATGGGAACTAAACTTCTTGTACACCCACCTTCTTGTCTGATACACGTCATCGATACCACAAGGATCGATGTATTTGAGATAATCGATACAATCGATATTGGCGGGGCTATAACATACTTGTACCCCCGTTCCATTTTTTCCGGAGCTTTGTGTATAGGTTGATAAGTTAATAAAAAAAACCGCGAAAAACAAGATCAAAGTGGAGTCGCCAGTGGTTGCTGAATTTTGCGGAATTGCGGAATTTTTCCAATTTTGGTTTATTATTTTCAATAATGAACCATTGGAATCGAGCATGAAAAAAAAAATTCTTACCCCCCCCCCCCCCCCCCTCAAAATTAATTTGATGGTTTACGTTTCAAGGTATGTAGAATCCAAAACTGCAATAAAAATATTTCTGTCTGTCCGCCGTACGCCGTACGCCGTACGCCGTACGGGCCACTTTTCTTAGTTACCATGAAAAAAAATTGATGAAATTCGGGTTATAGGTTCCGTTCGGCGTCTAGTTGGTCCTCGAAGCTCGACGTTACTGTGAGTCATCTCTAAGGGGTTCAAAATAGGGGTTGAAATTTTCAAAACGCCTATACCATTTTTTTACGTAAATGTTTTTACGGTTTTAAATAGTTCTTGAACTTGCGAGTTTTTTAAGACCATCCGGAGCATCGTACGTCCAGCCGTTCGTTCACAGTAAGGCCCCGAAGTTTGCACCGACAGGCATTTTCGACTCCAGTGTGAATAAAATTGTATACAATTCAAACCAAATCTCGTAACCAGAGACGCGCCCACAATAGGAATTTGTGAATACGGCCAATCATTGGTAGGGATCACCTGATTATATTGGCGGAGTATGAAGTCGAGTTGGTTGTTCTGTGATATTATTTAATTTGAAAAATGATGGCTCTTTTGGAGTTTGTTGGTAGGTAGTGAAACTTGAACAAACGTTGAAGTATTATTGATGGGTAAATTATTACTACGGTAAATCATTACTCAACGGTAAATTATTACACAACGGTTCATTATACCATCTACGTAGAAGGGGCTGGAGTTTGTTGGTAGGTAATTTTGCAACTTTTTTCACTCCTCATCAACAATTTCTTTTCAGAACTTCATTATGTGTGTTTCTTTTTGTTAGGTACTGTTTGTCATCGGCAGAATTATTTTAGCAACATTTAACTCGTGATTTAGGTAGGTACCTAGTAACGAGTACGGGGTTAGGTACTAACCTACGGAGGGTCTGCGATCTACATAATATGCATAGAATAGTACATATTATATTATATAGACGGGTTATCTATACATAGAGCTGTGATCTGTAACAGAAGGGTATTCTATACAAAATAATAAACCGTTGTGCAGGGATTTGCAGCGTTTTTGTTTGTCCGATCGGGTTCAGATTTTGAAGACTTCCTAAAGGAGCCCCAGTGAACAAGTGTGCCAAATTTCAGCTCTTGAAACCCTCTCTAAAGCCAGGTGTACACGCTACGATAAATCGTAATGATGTGATCATTACGATTTATTGTTCAAATAAATCGAAAGAGAGGAGTGTTGAGAGTTGCAATCTAATACCTTCTCCGTGAAATGCCCTGTTAGCGCCTCTGGTAAGAGAAGGGTTAACTACACTACTACCTGTTGTGCTCATACGAATAAAAGTTCTCGAGTTTTTAGCGGTGTAAAACTACGTTGTTTTTCTACCAAATTCCTGTAGTTATTACAGGTTATGGTTGCCCAGAGTGACTGCGTGTTGCTTTGCAAGTTACGGGATTCGTTTTGGTGAAAAATCTCCGGTGTACGTTTTGCTGAAACCGTGTGTTGAGTTGGTAGGTAGGTGACTGTTGGTGCTTTTCCCCCTGTACTGGAACATTTTGATTTTGTCCTGAAATTATTGCGTGATTATCATGTCTGAGGAAGAGAAATATTAAGATTCCTCTGTTTGACGGGACGAAGTACGATAATTGGGCGTATCGAATGGAAGTTTTGCTGAGGGAAAAAGGCTTGTGGGAAAGCGTTTTGACTTGCCCAGTTGAACCGTCTGAAGTTGACAAGAGTGGTGTAATTCCAAAGAAAGATCTCGAAGTTGAAAAGAAACAACTGAAGTGCTCATCTTTGATCGTTCAGAGGATTGCTGATAGCCATCTGGAATATGTCAAGGGACGTTCAACGCCATACGAAATGTGGAATTCGTTGAAAGAAACGTTCGTTAAGGTTGGCATTGGTACACAACTTTCAATGAGAAGGTATTAGATTGCAACTCTCAACGAGGACTGTTTATACACTCACGTATATATACACTCACGTATACTTTCTTATTCCTGTCGGAATATTCCTTGCTCTCAACGAGCCACAAACACGAGAAACTACGGTAGAGTTCTATGAACTCAGTTAAAAACTCGTGAGGAGCTTGTCGATTCGATATTTCAGCCATAATATGCGACATTTTAACACGAGCACATGAAAACGAGAAGCTCTCCGGTGCAGTGGCAACTACAAACTGGGTGACATCGTAGCGATAAGTGGGAGCGACCGTTTACACATTCAAGCATGCCGCTACGATTTGCACAAATTGATGCCGGCCGGCATCGACCATCCAACCCAACTCCAACTCCAATAAATCGCTACGATGTCCCATTTAGACGCGACGATAAATCGTGACGATGCGATCGTTACAATACATTGTTACTATTTATCGTAGCGTGTAAACCTGGCTTAACCTACTCTTAGAAAATGGGGAGGGGTGGAATGCACAAAAGGACCTTCCTTGGAGCATGACGAATGTGTGTTTAAAGCCAGGTTTACACGCTACGATAAATAGTAACAATTTATCGTAACGATCGAATTGTTATGATTTATCGTAACGATCAAATTGTTACGATTTATCGTAACGATCGAATTGTTTCGATTTATCGTGGCGTCTAAATAGGACATCTAGTGATTTATTGGAGTTGGAGTTGGGTTGGATGGTTGATGCTGGCTGGCGTCAATTTCTGCGTATCGTAGCGACATGTTTGAACGTGTAAATGGTCCCTCCCACTTATCACTACGATGTCACCCAGTTTGCAGTTGCCGCTGCACCGGAGAGCTTCTTGTTTTTGTGTGTTCGCGTAAAGATGTCGCATAATATGGCAGAAATTTCAAATCGACAAGCTCCTCGCGAGTTTTTAACAGAGTTTATAGAACTCTACTGTAGTTTCACGTGTTTGTGGCTCGTCAAGAGCAAGGAATATTCCGACAGGAATAAGAAAGACCTGGCGTATGCTGAGCTTGTGAAAAAATGCAAGGAGTTTGATCCAACAGCAGACAGGAACAGGGTTGTTAAAAAAATTAATTCACTTTTTTCGCTAAACAACCGATATACAAAGACAACAGCACCACTTCCTCCATGGCAGCTCCGGCAAAAATGGAACAGGTGTGTCAGAAATCGTTACGATTTATCGTAGTGTGTAAACAGTTCTCTTTCGATTTATTTGAACAATAAATCGTAACAATCACATCGTTACGATTTATTGTAGCGTGTAAAATAGCCTTAACATTTCAGCTCGATCCGTTGTCTGTGAGGCTTTAGCCCTGTCAAAGAAGAACTTGAAAAATTGCTGTTTTCAAACTTCCGTAACTCCGGCATCGGCACCTGATGGTCCCATGAATTGAAATTTGGTATACCTCCTCAGAGGCACATCGAGAATGGGTGCACGAGAAATCAACACCGGGGACCCCCATGGGGCCAAGTTACGGGGGTAAATATTATCTAGATATTATCATAGGTACTCGTAATATAAACATAAGTAATTGCATATCATGCATAATTATGTAAATACCGTGTAAATGTGAATAACAACAGATAATTAATGAGAATTCTTTATTCCACCGAATATTCATGAAATGTGGTTGCCCAGCTGACTCCAGTACTCGATTTAGGGTTTTCCTGGGAGGAGCTTGAGGGTAGATACTGACCACAGAAAACTGTGACCTACGCAGAAGGGGCATCTATCTATACATGGTGAATAATGAATCGTTGTGTAATAATTTGCAGCGTTTTTATATTTACCTAGATAATTTCTCTCTTCCGGTGCCATGCACAAACACCATGCGTCGGCGGCGATCTCAAAATATCACCTGAAGTGTCCTCTCCTTGGCAGCTCGGCACAGTGCACCAAAGCTCGATACTCCTGTCCAAGCCCTAATGTTCCTCAGCCAGGAAAGCTGCTTCCGGCCCACTCCCCTCTTCCCCTCAATCTTGCCCTCCAAAATAAGACGGGGAATCACATATCCAGGCCCTCGAAGTATATGGCCCAGGTAGGCAACCTTCCGCTTCTTGATTGTATCAAACAGCTCACAGGTGATGCCTGCCCTGGAGATAACCTCCTCATTGCGAACCCTATCCACCCAAGAGAGTCGAAACATTCTGCACAACACCCACATTTGAAAAGCTTCCAACTTATAGAACCAACTTATGTAGATAATTTATAGAATCAAAATTTGAATGTTTTATAGATGGGTAAATAGGTAATCCGACCCACCCCCACCGCCACCGAACGAACTCCTGGATCCGCCACTGTGAGTACCTTACCTTATTCAATGTGATTTGGGATCTTAGGACAGGCCAGGCAATGTCTCTCAGGAGAAATCTTGAAGAAGAACCTCTGGGATTACTCTGAAAGGAAGTTGGGATATGGAGACTACATAATTCGTACTTATTGAGGGGGACCTACCTATACCAGTTACTTTAGGTCCATAATATTGTTTGTCTTCAAAATCTGGACACATCCTGGGTAATCAAGACGTACGGTCACACTCACCAGAAACCTGTCGTCCTAGGAGCGACCCTACTAATTGCATATTACTATTTTTTAAATACAAACTCCCACTGGGTTCCCTGTGGTGGCGCCGACGAAGAAATCAGTTTCGTACAGAACGAAAATAAGCTCGTAAATAAGCCCGGCGTCCCTCTTCCCTGAAAACAAGTGAGGGGAGAGAAGAAAAAAAGTTGACTTATGACTATGTGAGTTTTGATTTTACGTAACAAGCGCTCCCAGAAGCAAAACCGTTCAAGTCTTCAGAAGTGGATGAACGGGAAAGGGAGGGAAGGACTTCGGAGAAAGGCCCCAGGTGCCAGGCAACCTGGTAAGGAGTACGATTCTGTTGGAGCACAACCAAGTAACTAGGTACTTGAGATATATTTACTACATCACTGGCAATGCATTGCTCCACTGCTGCAAGTTGCAGAAAGTACCGTTCAAGCCGAATACCTACCGTTTTGAGACTGGTTTCCGGGTATGGTAGGGGAAGGTCGTGTACCTTGGGACGATTTTGGTTTTTTGATTCCTGTGAAGTCTTGAATAGAAAATTTGGAACCCTGATTGCTTTTCTTGTAATATTATCTAATACTGAAGCTCCATGATTTATTTCAGATTTTTCAGAACACTCTAAATATTTTTAAAATGCATTTTTCGAAAACCGTTTTTTGTCCCGAGGTACCCGACCAGTCATGTTCCATGGGACACCCTGTTCCTGTTCTGTACCTCGGGACATGTTTGTACGTTCGGACGGGAAGGCTAAATTATTCAAAAAAGCAATAACATTCAGCCCCATTTCTCCTCCAAAATGACGTTGACGGCCTACTCTATCCCCTTTTGATCAACGGGAGCACGGGTTACCCCGTGAGCTGAACGCGGCATCTGAAAACAACAAAAGTTCCATGAAATGAATTACATATTAGAATTATTCACCAATATAATGTTGAAGGTTTTATTTTATTTTAAGTGAAATAAGTGCTGAACTATTCACGAGAGAAAATGATTTTATTTTAATGAAAGGCGGAGTACAGTTGATGGTTATTAGAGAACAATAAGAATAGAAGAGTGGAAAAAATCCAATGGCGACACAAGGCGCCTGCCTGCTTGATAGCGTAACAGCAGTGCTACCAACTTTAGTTTAAATTAATATTCAACATACCCCCCTTAATTTTGACTAAATTTGGCACAGTATCATTAAGAACACATTAAGACATGAGATCACACTGGTTCGTTACATTAAGATCACATTAAGACAAATCAGGCATGCCAAAAAAAGCTTTCTCAACATATTCTGGTATTCATAATTTCAGTCTTAACTTTAACGTAGTTCGAGTCAAGAAAAACATTATTTAAAAAAAACTAAATACGTACAAAAAAATGCAAACTATCATTATTTTAAGTAAAAAAGATGTTAAAATCACATTCATCATTTTATCATTGTCATTCCAAGAATAAAACTAACATTAAGGCAATAGGAGAAGTTTAACAAACAATTTTTGATCGGAATTCGTTGAATTTTAAAGCATTAAGAGGCTTTGTCAATAAATCAGCAATTTGCCTGTCTGAAGGACAATATTCGACTGACAATAAACCTTCAGCAAATTTTTCCGCTATGTAATGAAATTTCACATCAATATGCTTGCTCCTTTTGTGAACAACACCATTTTTAATCAGCGTAATTGAGCTTTGATTATCAATGTTCAATTTAACGCTTAAATTATTACTTGTCAGTTCTTCAATTAACCTTTTCAAATACATTAAATCCTTACAACATTCGGCTGCAGATATGTATTCGGCTTCTGTAGATGACATGGCGATGACAGGCTGTTTCCTTGAACACCAGGCAATGGGTCCACCACAGAACATTATGATGTAGCCAGTCGTGCTTCGTCTTTGTTCCGGGTCGTTGGCATAGTCTGCATCACAATAGCCAACTAGCTTATCACAGCCCTCATCTGTGTACTGAATTCCAAGCTGAGACGTTCCAACTAAGTATTTGAGAGTTTTCTTCATGTTGGCAACATCTTGAACACTAGGATTTTCATTGTGTCTACTGCCAAATGCAACAGAAAACGCAATATCTGGTCGAGTTTTGTTTGAAAGGTACAGAAGACTCCCTATGACTTCACGATAAGGAAAGTTGCTGCTGTCTCTTGGTGAATCTGAGATGGTGTTAGATCCAGTGGCAATTGGAGTGGGGGTAGGTTTTGCAGATTGCATACCGTATTTATTTAGTACTTGTTTCGTATATGTTTCTTGATTAATTGTTATTGTATTATCATGTTTCGTTATTTCAATTCCAAGAAATGTTTTTGGATTAAAATTGTAGACAATTTCAAAATTTTCTTGAAATGAACGAAGAAAATTTTCCATTTCTTGCTTGTTTTTACCGAGAAGGATCCCGTCGTCTACGTGTATGGCTAGAATCATTGATTTGCTAGCATTGACAAAAATGCATTGGTCACTTTTTGTCGAAATCAGGCCATTATCTTGAAGAAATTTCTTAAGTTTTTTATTCCATTGAAGAGGAGCTTGTTTTAGGCCATATAAAGCTTTTCTGAGCTTACAGATTCCTTTTTTATATCCTTGAGGTAGGTACATGTAAATCGTTTCTTGGAGGTCTCCATAAAGAAAAGCAGTTTTTACATCGAACTGCATTATGTGAAAATCCTTTTGGGCACCTAGAGCAAGAATGACTCTCAGTGAACTAGCACTGACAACTGGACTGAATGTATCAAAAAAATCAATTCCTGCTCGCTGTTGACAGCCTTTGATGACAAGTCCGTTGTCCTTAATTCGAAAAACCCACATGCTTGAAAGAATTTTTGACCCATCTTCTGAGTCGACCTCTTTGGAGTGCGCCATCACCCATGCACAGTTCTTCTCAAGTGAAGACTTTTCTTCTTCAATAGCAGCTAGCCATTTTTCTTTGTCAGGCCCTTTGACAGCTTGGTCGTAGGTCAGCATGACATAGTCCTTGAGATATGTTGGCGTGGTTTTCTGGTGTTTTCCCCTTCCGAGTTGTTCTTCTTGAAGGTTTTCTGGAGAGTTGTCTTCGTTATTATTTGTAGTCATATTTGAAGAATCGGTTCTAGAATCCTCATTACTTTCCAGCGTTTCTTCGTTTTCTGAATCGGCATAGACGAACGTATCAGATAGACGGAACACTTCTTTGCATTGAGGGGAGTGTTCTTTGAAGCGAACATCTCGTGAAACGACGATTTTTCGTTTTTCTGGATCCCAAAGACGATAGGCGTTTGAAGAGTAACCAACAAGCGTATATTCTTGGCATCGCTTCTCCAGTTTTCCTATGTGCCGGAGGTCCTTGGCATATGCGATGGAGCCAAATATTTGAAGATTGGAAAGGTCTGGTCGTTTTCCATACCACATTTCGGCAGGTGTTACTTCCAGAGCAGCTGTAGGGCATCTGTTTAGCAGGTAGCATGATGTTTGAAGAGCCTCACCCCAAAATTCTTTCCCAAGTCCAGAGTCGAAAAGTAAAGCTCTGGTTTTGTCTAACAGCGTCCTGTTGAGCCTTTCAGCATTGCCATTTAGCTGGGGCGTCCTTGGAGTAGTGTAGTCAAGTTCCAATCCTCTACTCTGGCACCAAGATTTGAATTTTTCTCCGATGTATTCGCCCCCATTATCACAGCGAATTTTATGGGCTTTCAGATACCACTTGGCTTCAGCAGCTTCAATAAATTCTTTAAGTTTTTCGGGTACCTGGAACTTTCGTTTAATTAGGTACACCATGGAGAAATGAGACCAATCATCCTGACAAGTTAGAAAATAATGGTTTTTGTCCCACGTTTCAGTTTCAACTTGACACACATCAGTGTGTATCAGTTCAAGAGGTCTGATGGCTCTAGTTCGATTGTTTTTGAATGGGGTTCTTGTTTGTTTGGCTTGGGTACAAACGACACACAATTTTTCAAGATTTTTTATGTCATTATCAGAAATTTTCATTCCATGGGAAAGGGAATTCAATTTTTGAAGGTTTTTATGTCCTATGTGGGCAAGTTTCCTATGCCACAATTCGGCATTGTTTTTAGGACTTGAGAGAAGGGCTTCTTGATTTTTCAAGAAATTTACCTTGTAAAGGCCTTCCTCAGTTTTGATACCTTCCATAATTTTTTCACCTTCCTTTAATATTTCAACTTTGTTTTTTTCAAATTTTACTTCGCCACCGTTGTCAGTGATGGCATTGACACTGAGCAAATTTTTCGTAAGATCGGGAACGAAAAGAACTTCCTTGAGGGAACAGTGATCACCTTTACACTGACCAACACTAACAACCTGCATCGCCTGTCCATTTGCTACACCAATTTCTGAATTTATGGAATGTGTCCCCGTTAGAAGAGAAGCATCATTAACCATATGGCGTGTGCATCCAGAATCTACGATGAAATCGGTGGTTTTGGTCATACGAATGTCACTCAGGAATGCAACGTCACGGGATTTTGCACCTGGACGATAAAAACAATTGTTTTCCGGGTGGTTCGTCTTTTTACAGTAAGTGCACTGTTTAAATGTCCCCTTGCTGGTAGCTTTATTTTCTGAGTTCTTTTGGTTGTTATTTTTCCCACTGTTATTATGTGTCGAATTTGTATAATATTTCTTCTTGTTATTTTTATTTTCTTGCGCGCTGAAAGCAACTGGCGTGTCTTGGCGTGTGTCGTGAAGTCGAGATTCTTCGGCAATCAAACGCGATGTCAAATTTGTGAGTGTCTGTTCACCCTGTGGGGTTGACTCCCAGGATGTACGAAAATGTTTCAAATGAGCCGGCAAGGTCGCTAGAATTTTTGCAATAACCTCGTCATCTTCAATGTTTTTCTTTAAATTGGACAACTGATAGCGTAAATTTACCAATGAACTGATATGAGACGCAATATCGGGACTATCCCCAAACTCTGCACTAAAAAACTTAGTAAGAATTTCGCTCTTTTGTTGTGTGTTGTTTCCCTCATACAGTGTACAAAGTTTGGTAAACATGTCTGCGGCAGTTGCACAGCTCAGAAGATGCATAGTTATCTTTTTGTCGATGGTTAGCACAATTATTTTTTTGGCCTTATTGTCCATCTGAGTCCATAGGGCTTTTTCTTCTGGTGTGTCGGTCGGTTTACATGTATATGATCCGTCAACAAAACCCGACAAACCACTAGAACCAAATAGGATATTGACATGGAACTTCCAAATTGCGAAATTTGTTGTACCAGACAATTTATCAATGTGCGAAGTATCATAATTTGAGGTTTTACTGTCGTTTGAAGTCATGTCCAAAAAATAGCAACGCTTACCTTGAAGTTTCAAGTCGAAAGGTAATGTTTCAAGAAACTGGAACCAGCGGAAAACACACTCACTGAAACGTTTTAACACAACAAACTTTTCGCGACTTCACAGACTTTTCTGGGCCCATAACCTGTTGAAGGTTTTATTTTATTTTAAGTGAAATAAGTGCTGAACTATTCACGAGAGAAAATGATTTTATTTTAATGAAAGGCGGAGTACAGTTGATGGTTATTAGAGAACAATAAGAATAGAAGAGTGGAAAAAATCCAATGGCGACACAAGGCGCCTGCCTGCTTGATAGCGTAACAGCAGTGCTACCAACTTTAGTTTAAATTAATATTCAACATATAATATAATAAGATGGCGCGTATACCATGGGACACTGTATTATGCGGGTCCCATAGTGTTCCACGGTACAAGCACCAAACTGTCCCGAGGTACAAGAAAGACAACTTTTCACCAAAATCGTTTCCATGGCATGAAAAGTGACACAATCATCCTGGAAACGTTATCAACGCTAGGGCCAACCTCAAGGAACACTTTGCAATCAAAAGTAATGAAATATTCAACTTCAACAGGCTAACCTGTAACCTGTGAACGGCGACTGATTGCAGCTTCATAATTTTTTCTGACGACCCGGAAATCGAAAAACTGTTATCAGTCTGATAAGGCATTGGCTAATCGAAAAGGCGGTCTTCACCTAGTGTTGCCATTGCCAGGGCCTGCTTCTAGTGTCCTTGGGGGATTTTCCCCCTCATACCTTCATATTCACCACCCCGCGTCTGTCCCAAGGTACACGACTTTACCCTACGCCTTTTCTGGTTCGAATGTAAGCAGCTCAATCAATCAAGCAATGGGCAATTTTTTTGGGTCACAAATTCTCCTTTTTTTGCCAAATTCGGTTCAGTAACGGAAATTATCACTTCCTGACCGCAAATGAGGTGTTTATGTCGGAACCTCCAGGCAGAAGACGATTGTGAAATTTGAATTTCTGAGTTCCCGCTAAAAATGATGTATTAGATAAATTGCCGAGTCGTTCAACTCAAATTCGCTGTTCGTGCAGACCCAGGGCGAGCTCCGAGCCAAGTGGTCCGGTGTTCGTGCTGTCCCGGGGCAGATGATTCGGTGTTTGTGCTGGCCACTGGGCTTCCTCCGAACTGCTCTGAGCCAGCTCGGCCCATGCTCCACAAGAAGACCGAGAAGACCAGGAGCACTGCTCTTCCCCGCATGCACCCTCTACCCGTTCGAACTCCCCTCGAACTCGAAACTCACCCTTCACCAAGTCAGTTCGGTTCAAGCGATAACTGAACTTGCTCGGAGCTAGCCTCAAGGGGACAGCATGAACAAAGCTAGCGTGTGGAAACTTTTACCCTATTAGGGGATACTCTGGTTTATGAGTGTTTCCCAACATTCCAAGTAAATGGAAATCTAGTGGAAGGAATGGAAAGGTCAGTTTTATCATACCTAAAAAAATTGTGGTTCTGTACACCGTTTAATGTGATAAAATAGCGCTCTAAAGTGGGATTTGAGTTGTACTACTCGGCAATTTACCTGATGAATCATTTCTAGGAGGAACTAAAAAAATTCACATTTCACACTCGTTTTCTGCCTAGACTTCGCAACAAACACCTGTAACTGTGTGTCTGTTCTTGATCTATTTTTTCTTCCGGTGGAGACAGGGTCGCTTGGGGAAGCCTAATCGATATCCCTTCTTAACCGGTGATAATCTCGCTGGTCTAGGTGGGGGACTCTTGGGGGTCCACCCCCAATGTTACACTCTGTCACATGGTAGCAGAGCGTGGCTTGGTAGTATGCGATGAGCAATTTACCATACTCCATCCACTTTTTGTGGGCTTACCAGAAGGATAAGCCCAAATGTTTCCAAGAAGGATTCCTTTACTAACAACCTGTTCCTTTGATAATACATACATCCATTGGCTTCCCCACCCCCTTTCCCCGCTTTAGAGTGTCAGTATAACTAAAATAGACTGAGCTCATTCCCAATTTACAAGTCCCAATAGTTGTTCCATCCTAAGGATGGAGGTTGCTCAGGTGCGCACAGTTCACTGGCAAGAGCCTCTGACAAAATTGTCCGCCAATACTCGTATGTAGGAGCTTTTTTCTCCACCAGAAAATATTATTGAGGTAGTACCATTACGATGGAGGTTAGTCGCCTTGAAGTTGTTCAGGTGTCGTTTCCTGAACCAGAACTTCATACTACTTTGCATTCCCCCTTTTCCCTCTCATACTTCTGCTACCCAGAAGTATGTCATGTGGGGGAGGAGTGTGACAGTGTGGCTGTTCTCGAGCTATTTTTTCTTCCGGCGGTGACGGGGTCGCTTGGGAAAGCCTAATCGATATCCCTTCTTAACCGGTGATAATCTCGCTGGTGTAGAAGGAGGACTCTCGAGGGTCCACCACCCACTGTTACACTGTGTCACAACCCTCGACCCGTTCGAGCTGCCCCTGTTCCGAGCAAGCTCCAGGCTCACCCTGCTCCGAGCGAGCGTGTTCAGAGCTCACTCTACACCAAGCCAGTTCGGTTGAAGTGAAACCTGAACTCCCTTGCAGCTAGCCTCAAGGGGACAGCACGAACAAAGCTAGCGAGTGGAAACTTACCCCGTTAGAGGATATCCGGTTTAGGAGTGTTTTCCAACATTCCAAGTAAATGGAAGTCTAGTGGAATGAATGGAAAGGTCAATTTTATCATACCTACAAAAACTGTGGTCCTGTAAATAAATAGTTTAAAGTGATTCTCTAGCGCTCCAAGCGGGGTTTGAGTTGAACTACTCTGCAATTCACCTGATAAATCATTTCTAGCAGGAACTCAAAAATTCACATTTCACACTCGTTTTCTGCCTAGACTTCCCTCATTGCGTGGTAAATAAGTGTTAATTTCCGTTACTTATTAAACAGAATTTAGTTTTTTTTTTAAATGAGAATTGTAACAGAATTTGTAACCCATGAAAATTCCCCATTTCTCATCATTCCTGACAAAATTGTATTCGTATCTGATGCCTACAACAGGATAGATAACTTTTGGGAATGCCAGTAGTACAATTATGCCGAAATAGCCATCACCCAGAAGGAACACCACCTGTGTCCAACATAGCACCCGCTGTGAAGACGAATCAAAATAGGAAGAACAGACTACAACAACAACATCGTACCTGTTTGCTTATGCTTATCAAACTCAAAATACTTAAAAAATGTTCAAAACTGTTGATTCAGTATTAAGTTTTCTGTTTTTCCTATTAAAAGATGTCGAGGTTTTAGATAAGGTTTAGAACTTTCGAATGTATTTTGTGAAAAAATTAATCGTTGTAAATTTCGAAAATGAGCAATGATTTGTTCGCGTCAAAAAGTTTGAAGAGGAAATCTGTGAAATGCTGCGTTTCCAGCTGCGAAGATCCGACCAATTTGGAGATCAGTTATCATTCATTTCCTATGGACCAGGTAGATACGTAATATTACTCCGTATGCAGGTTATATTAGATATTGGGTTTGTAATACGTTTGGTAAGATTCCGTCGGTTGTATACCTTCCAGGACATTCCGAATTAGGCGGTTGGTTAAATATGTATTATGTCCTATGTACCTAAATGTAAGTAATATAATATTTATGTTACTTATATTACTAATTAATATAATATTTTACTTATATATTATATTTATGTGTAATACTTATTATATCCTATGTAATGTCGTTGATGTAGACGTACTAGAGCTGGTACGAGTACAGTGACCTACTACCATTTGGGTAGGAACACAAAGCGGAGTCACTGTTAAATTGGCAGAATAAAATGACATATCCACAAGAAAGCCAAAATCTCTACCCAAACTCGGTAAACAATAGGTACCTACTTGTGTAGTAGGTGTACCTACCTTCACTATCCAAAATGAATCAAGTCCCCATCTAGCGTTGGCAGTGTAAAATGACGGAAAATAACGAAGGATTCCTTTTTTTTAAATTTAAAACGATGGTCTAAAAATAAATAAAAAAGTCTGCCAATTGGGTGGGCTGTAGCTTCCTCATTTATTGCAACTGTACAGAATCAGTTGATCCAATCACGACGAATTTCATAGGCAATCTTCTTGAAGCCAGCTCTCCAACTTCCTCCGATTTTGAGCGAAATCGGTCCATTAGGAACTGGGAAATCGTTGTTTCGTCGTTTTTGGCCCGGCAGCGATGAAATTCGTAGGGGATCGTCATGGGGCTAGCTCGCACAATCCCTGAAAATTTCACTTAAATTTGTCTGGTAGTTCTGGAGTTTTGCCTGTGACAACAAATTATTACTGTTCCAGTCACGGCGAAATTCATAGGGAATCGTCCGTCTTGGAGGCCCTACTGCCCTCCGAATTTGAGCAAAATCTGTCCGTTAGGAACTGAGAAATCGTTGTTACATGATTTCGCGCATGCGCATTGATTATTAATTATCCAATCGCGACGAAATTCATAGGTAATCGGCTTGGACCCCCCCCCCCCCCCCCACCCACGGATTTTGAGCGAAATCGGTCCATAAGGAACTGAGAAGTCGTTTCATGAAACTCACGTATTGCGCATGCGCACACGCTACCATTGGCCCGACGGCGATTAAATTCACAGGGGACCTTCTAGGGGCTAACCCGTACAATCCCTGAAATTTTTATCAAAATCGGTCCTTAATTTCATATAATTTTGCCCGTGACAAGGAATTGACCACACAGACACGGAACCAAAATTGTTCAGAAAGCATTGAAATGCAAAAACCAAGTGGACATTTTAATTTTGGAGGCTGTTTTAAATTTAAATTTAAATTTATGCGAAGTGAACGTTTTGTAACATTTTAATTTTGGGGAACTTTTTTTTAACTTCTCGCGCGAATTCCCACGGCTTTCCTACCTTCGAATTGGCCATACAGACACGGAACCAGAATAGTTCAGAAAGCTTTGAATTGCAAAAAGCAAGTGGACATTTTAATTTTGGAGAACCTTTTTTAAATTTACAGACCTATTTTAATTTTGGAGGACCTTTTTTAAATTTAAGGACCTTTTTTAATTTTATTTTTGGAGGACCTTTTTTTACTTCTCGCACGAATATAAGGCTTCCCTACCTTCGGTAGTGAGGAAGCAAAATTAGTGCTTGCCGAGAAAACAGGGGAAAATCCAACTTTCATTACCTGAGTACCTACCTAACTACAGCCAAAAACAGATTTTGGTCTGTTCGAAAATCATCCCATCGTGACACGCTGTGTCCTGTATGACTGTTATTTGCTCATTGGCATTTCCAGGATCTGAAGAAGCAGTGGCTCGACATCTTGAAGATGGAACAAGTCAACGAGGGGATGAAAGTCTGTGGATCCCATTTCAACACGGAAGATTTCTTCCCTACACTCGGAGGTAAATAATGAATTTTAAATTAATTAGGAGGTCAATCAAAAGGATTTTTTTTTTTTAAACTAGAAACTTCGAGTTTGGTTAGTAATTACGTTTTATTTGATATTCAATAATTGAACAATGAATTATGTTGTGGCAAAATACTTCGATCGTAAAATAAAATGTTTAATGATGATTTTGTACAGCGAAGGTGAGATTTTATTTATGACGTGTCGAATTTATAGGATGTCAACGATAAATACGTGTACCTATTTAAATGTGTAGGTACCAATAGAATTGTGGTATTGTGCAAGGATTTAGAAGTGGACAAGTTTGGCTTCACCATTTTTTGTGGTGATACCGTCAAAAATAGTTGTTCTAGAAAACCATGGAATCTTTGTTCAGAAGTGCTCAAAACGAGTTTCTAGACGATTTTCCGCTTGATGTCGGACGTACATGTGCATGTACGTATGAATGCATGTTTGTCATAACTTCTTCAAAATACGGTTTTTTTTCAGATTTTATTTTTGGATTTTTTTTTATATAACAAAATATAGAAAATAAGGATAAGGATCCTGAATGCCGTCGCTGATCCTGGGCTGACGAGGCCTCGGGAGGTTGAACAAGGGGCATCACTAGGTATCTGTTAGGTAACACCTACTACAGATATTATAGATCAGACTTTAGAACGTAGGTGTACCGTGGATTTGGTCACACAACTGGAGGCATTGAGGCCGACCTGTGGCCAAGAATGGCTGGAATAGAAGATCTCCGTGGAATCTCTGGGAAAAGCATAGTCAACGGAACATGATTAGGGCCTAACCAATGGAGGCCGTAACGTCGTTTGAATAAAGTATTATACCAATTTGCTGTGCTGTCCATCGTAATATATGAATAAGCGCTGCAAAGTCCTTGTCACATGGGTTTATTATTCTATTTGAAATACCTACAGAAATTTTGGCTGTTCATTTATTGTTTCTTTCATGTGCAATAATTGAAATACAGCTATTTATGATGGTTTTCACTAATTTTCGGAGGTTAACCTTCGTTACAACCTCAATTCTTCACTCTTTGGTCAAAATCAACGTCATATTTGGTCTTCTCGCCCTAAAAAACATGGAAAACTATTTACAAGCTCATCTTACTGGACACCAAAAAACTGTTTTTACTCCATTTTCCATCCATAACACCCCTGGGTGTATGCCGATAGGGCTACAAAGTTTCTGGACACAACTAGGGCCCAAATGGAGCCTGTGTGCGAAAGAACGAATTTTTAACACCGAAAATGAAGTACATATGGATGACATGGCTGACGGACATTGCATTTTTGGATATACTCACCTTGAAACGTAAAAGAAAAATGTTCGAGGGGGTGTTATACAATATTTTTTGCTGAGTGAATACATAGGTGTATTATTCACAGAACAATAAACCAAAATTTAAAAAAAAATACGTCGGTACTCCTCATTGGTAACTTCTGCTCAGTTGTTGTCCAAGTCCTATCTTGTAATTTATTAATCGGATCACCTGAGGGCTAATTTTCGTGAAATCATCCGCCCTTTCCCCCCAAGGTAAGTGGGGGACACCGTGTTTCGGTGTAATGTTTGTTCGGTTTTTGCCGTTTTTGACGATTTTACAATCAATTTATGAAAAACTGGTGTAAGTGCAAACTGAAGAAACCCCTCGATTGTGATGAGAATCTGGGAAATTTTAAAAGTAAGTACATACCAAAGCCTACTTATCTGTTGTGCTCAATTCGGACGATTTTCGCTTTCAATGCCCAATAATCCTTGTAAAAAAATCATAATAATATAGTTTGTGAGTTGGAAATGATCCTGGATCCTGGAAGATCGAAAAGGACGTGTGAATGTAAGTACCAACCTAATTGTACTTTTAATTATTCGTTCATTTATTCATTGTTACGTGTTTTATTCGCAATTTTAATGCTTGCACTGAAAAAAGGAACATAATCTGTAAACATAGAACCTCGTCATCTACCAAAACCAATCCCCTATTGTTAGCTAGCTACCGAAGGAGATTCATTGAAGATAGTAAGATACAATTTTTAGCTTATTGCAATCATCAAATCCCAAACTAATTTACTGTCCCCTCACATGTTCTCATCCGACAACCTTCCCCACTTTACATTGCTTTTAAGTTTAATTAAGAAAAGCCCCACCCATACAAGAAGCCTGCAAGACCTCAACACCATACCAACCAAGACTCGACCCTCAACATTAACCATAGCACTGTCTATGTCCTACATGAAAGGAGGACAGCTAAGCTGAGAATTTCCATTCCATTCCACCTTTTTAGGTTATGAGGAGGTTACTCTTAACTACTAAAAACCGAAAGAAAAGTTTACTGGAGGTCTAATCGCTACACTCAGCAGCTGCAGAAGATGCAGAATGCTGCCTTAAGACAAATTCTGGGAGCGGTCAAAACGTCCCCCATTCGTTACATGCCGTCACAGGTATTCTACCCTTGGAATACCACATTGTCTTACCCTCTCAAAAAATCTACAGCTTTCTGTTATGTCTCCTGAATTCTATATGCAGACACATTATTTGTCCAACAATTATTCTGATTCTAAACTCCTTACTTCTACAATTAAACATCAAGAAAAACTCAAATCGGTAATACATACAATCCACACTCACAACATTTTTAAAGATAATGAATTGGGCAAAAGAGCTGCTGTAAACTTTGCCAAGTTCTGCTCCTATAACATTCCAGGTCTACAAAAGAAAATGATAGCGCCACCAGCAGAAGCCAGACAAAAGTCTGGACTGCATAGCCCATAAATACGATGGCTTTGTTTCCATCTATTCTGACGGGGCTAAAGAACCAGGAGGGAACAGCAGCAGCATCTTATCACACACAACACAATGCAGGCCAGAGCAGGAGGCTGCATGCGGTGTTGTCCAGCTTCAGCAGTGAGCTAACTGGCATAGAGATGGCCTTGCAACATGTCATGAATGCCCACAAGCAAGACAAAATAGTAATTCTCTCTGACTCCAAATCATCAGTGGAAGCCATAGGGAATTTCTACGAGGGAAAACCCATTCCAATTCATTTGATGGTGGTGGTTGGGCTGATGAAGGGGGCACTTGAGCACTGCGCGGAGTTGCCAGGACATTTAGGCATAAAATTTAATGAACTATTAGACCGGCTGGCCACGAGATGCACTTCCGGCTCAATCTGCCCCAAAACGACTACAAGCCATCCTGATATCTAATGTAAACTGGTCAACACCATTCAGGACACTTGGAAGAGCAGGTATAGTTATGATCGAGGGGCTGGCGCTTGGACAAGAGGCGTCTTAGATAATCCTTTGCAATCTCCTTGGTTCTTCAGCAAAATGGGACTAAACCGGCGATTCATCACTACAATTTCAAGACTCCTGGTTGGACACGCCAACACGACTAAGTTCTAGCACATGATGGGTACGACGACAGCCATTAATCCAATTCGGCAATACCTCTAACAATTTCACCAATAACAATCCAACAATATTTAAAACAGGGCCTCACCAATAACCAGCTATTCCATGATCTTCATGAAATGCTTAATCTGCTGCGTATAACAATCTTAAGCTAGGTTCACATGAGACGCAATTCCGGACGGTAGCCCGGCACGGCTATGCGTTCTGCAATGCTATTGGCCAACGCAAAATGGATTATTTCAACGCAGTGCCTTGGATACTATATCAAAATCTCCAGATATTTTCCGCTGTCGGATGCGTTGCCGGATCTGCGCGGAGGTTACTGCGCACACCTCTCTTGTTTGGTTGTTCAGCCATATTGAAATTCGACATTTATAATATATGGTTGATATTGCGGTTTCGAGTTCGAGCAATTGTTTGTTTTTTGCGATTGCATTTTGTTATGACTTCGCTGCCATGTGAACGCCTCTGCGGCAAAAATTCCGGCAAATGCGTTGCCGTGCCGGATTGCCGTCCGGAATTGCGTCTCCATGTGAACCTAGCTTCAAATTAATATCTCACTTGTCTGTTAACATACATTAAATAATTACTTTCTCGAGAAATTAAATAAATAACATTTTTCTTCATAAACTTAACTCTCACCCAGCCTACCCCTGCATTTTCCCTCACCACTCCCTGCTCAAGTTCTACGCTGCTAACTGCTATAGACGCAATCCCAACTACGACTACCTCAACCATGCCAACAAACACACAATCTATGGCTACGCGAAGATCCCTTCAGGGCCAGAATGAGAGAAAGGAAGAAGAAGAAGAAAAGGTTGTTCGCTCATCACCTCATCAGGCCGAATTGCCTACTTGTGTTGTGCAAAGTACTACCATCACGGTGTTCATCTCTCATCGAAGAATCGAAGTGAACATGTCGCCTAGTGGGAGGAACAAGTGTGGACGAAAATACAAGATACCGTCGAAACGCCGCCGGTTTTCGAATGTGAATCGCCGCAAGTTCAACCAGGTAGTTATTCTCAATTTTCTGTTCTTAATGCCCTGTTTGGAGCTCCTTCCCGTATACCTAATTGCGGACCAAAGCCGTTGCTATGTTAGCAAAGAGTTTAGAGACTTCAATGAATCATAAAAAATCCAGCTCCATCTGATCGCCACTGGCTCTAGTAGGGCTAATGGCCAGGGGGCGCTCAGTTTCCTGTTCTAAGTACCAGGAGCGTAGCGTGCCTCTGGTGACGGGGGTACCGCAATGAATTCCACCCCCCCCCCCCCCCCCCCACCAACATTCACACTTCCTCACACATTCTAAAAATGTAAATGTGAAGCAGTTCTTAGCAAGCTTTTTGTCAAAGGAATTTTATGATATTATTGATCTTCCAAATTCATTAGAAATAATTCATAACATTCCCTTGCAAACAAAATAAAAGGTTTTTCGAACTACAGCCTGATAACCATTGGTACCTATTGTATGTTTCAACAGTGAAATGCCGAGTGTACTCACGGTTACGTTCCTTCACAACTCTCTTGAAATCAGGCAACGCTGAGATTGACCGGCCGGCTCTGATGATGTCGTTCTTTTCGCTAAAACTACGAGAACTAAACGAACGCCGAACCACGGAACAATTAACGCAACAACTATCCATTTTAGGAGGAGACTAGGACACTAGGAAAGATTCGAATTCAAACAACTAAACCTGAAATTAGGAACAATTATTATGAAAACTACAAGTAATAAAATTATGAGAAAACAGGCCGTCGTAAGAATAGCTTCCGAAAAGCAAAATGGATGACAGTGACAAGTTGTCAAAGTTTTTTTCTCGAGTTTTTAATTGATAGCTACAATCGATCCATACGCCAGTATCCCTCCTCACCAAGATTGGATACGCTGGATATTTGCGCTACCCCAACTTACTAACACAGTCTCCTGAAGATGTGTAAGACACTCACTCACACACGCAAACACACTCACACAGACGATGTAGAGACACACACATATCGGATTCTGGGCCTCCGCAGGACTGGTAGCGGTACCCCAGCGACCTTGAGATTTCAAATATTCGAAACCTGCCGAAAACCATATGATTCTAATCGACTAATCGATACTTGGCTGTTTTTCGTCCATGACTGGCAGACATGGACATAGATTTGTATTCACCAAGGAGTAAAATGGACGAAAGAGAAGTTAACATAATGTTGGCGTGACTTCACCAGCCGGTAGGTGCCAAAGCAGAACGAAAACTGAACCGAAAAAGGTTAGATCTGACTTCGGTTGCCCTATCCGCCATTTCCATTTCGGTTTCGTTGTCCGTTTCGTTTTGGTGTGAGGGTGCTGCAGAACTCTCTAATCTCTGCGCAGACGCGTTCTTTGGGGCACGTTCACCACTTCAACAGAGTCCATAATGCAAATTCTAATTATCCCGACCTAAAAACTACGAAAGCGGGTTTTTTGATAGGTTTGATTCAATAAAAAGTTACACAAATTCAATAGTTTAATAACATATATTTTCATTCAAAATCACAATGGTTTGGAAAATCCATCACCACCTCAAATGTCACTGGAATCTTATAACTAAGAAGCCTCACTGTTCAGCGTTGAGTGGTGAAGGGAGGGGTCGATGAACAGATGAACTGGTAGGAGTTGGGAACGCGGGCGAGGCGGAAGAACGGGTTAACTCGTGAACTGAGTTGTGAAAATGGAAGAACAGCGAGCGGGGAAGGGAAGAACGATGGGAACAGCAAGGGGGAATGGGAAGAACGAAGAAAGGGGGTTGATGAACTGGTGGGACAGATTGAGGAGTTGTGAAAATGGAGGTTAAGATCGCACGTTCAGTGAGAATGTCAACTCTTTGGTCATCCGTTCATTTGGGATGCGTTCAACTGAAAGATCTGTTCAGTTCGGTTCCGTTCACTGCTGAACATCCCTACCATGTCTCTTGTTGATAACGAGCTTTCCGCTTCGAATCTCCGAATCCGAAATTATTATTTTTTTTAAAGTTTGTTGCGCGATGATGAAGAGCACAGGTTTTTTGTAAAAAGATATTCCAATACAGGAGGACCTCGTTATATGCAGGGGATATGGACATGAAATATCCCGCGTATAACAAATCCGTGTATAAAGAATCTATTCACCCGTGTTGAAAGGGGGGTAGGGGAACAGAGATGGTCTGAGAACAGAATGTGAACAAATTAATCCTTTATTTCATGCAAAAATATAACATTGTTAGTACATACAGTACATTTATTGAGGCTTGGGCTTGAAGAATTGCGTTATTGTACGTTGTTTCGCTTCTTCCTGCAGACGATTGTGTAGAGCTTTGTATGGAGCCATCATATCTTCCAGTTCTCTGCGAGCTGTAGCACTCCTATCCCGATCTGGGTCGTGGGAAATGACACTTTCCAATTCAGCCTTTCGAAAGAAAATCTCATTGACGAACTTTAAATTTGCTTTCATGCCACATGCCGCATCAGGATCGCCACTGTCTTCTGATGAAACCTCATCTTGAGCCACAATTTCAGTGAGTTCCTCAACGCTAAGCCCTTCAACCTCGTCAAAGAGTTCCTGTTGCAGCTCATCCACCGTGAGATCCCCTTCGCCTCCAACTGCGTGGGCTGCTTTCAAAATTGTTTCCAATTCTGCAGCGTTTTCACTCGCCACACTCATCGGTTTGTTATACGCGCAATAAACCGCGTATAACAAGGCTGAGAAGCGCGTGAGACTCGGTCTACATTCGTCCAACAGCGTATAACAAATCCGCATATAAGAAATCCGCGTATAACGAGGGCCGCCTGTACATCGGACAAGGGCAAATTGTTCATTCAGGTTCCTTTTGATTGCCGAAGACCAAAGTGGTTCGAAGCTGCGGGGATTCATCGTTTACCTGGTCCTGGCGCCACACAATATTGTGAAGATCATATCAACTTAAGTTTTGTTGTGATATTGATGAGGATTTGTGGTGATTTTGATGAGGATTTGTGGTGTGTGGAAATGTTTGGCTGTGGTTCTTGTTTCGAGGTGCTCTTGTAAAACAGCTTATTAGAATAATAATATATTATCGTTAAAGAATCTTCACTCGCACATCAAGCTGTGAAGCAGTGTTGGGCATCAGCTAAGTTATTAGCTAGCTAAAATGTTAACTAATAGCTAAATTAGCTTGTAGCTATTTTTTTAGCTGCAACTAAATTAGATATTAGCTGTTGAGGGTCAGCTAAATTAGCTGTTAGTTTATATGTATAGCTAAGAACTTCAGCTGTAAAAACATTAGCTTTTGGTTGCAGCTAATAACTATAGCTGTAGCTGTCAGCTAATAGCTTAAAAAATCGTATTTCTCCTCACAAACAGCTAATAGCTGACGGTTCTAGTTTAGCTAATAAGTAAATTAACTTTAAACAATTTTTTTATCGAATTTAATAGTTTTGCTATTTTGAAAATTTCTGACTTTACCAAGTTCAGTAAATTTTCTCTGGTAAAAAGTGAATTTGACGTATATATGACTACTGTTGGCCACCCATGGGTTCCAGGGGCTCCCTAGACTTCTCTGGGACTTATACTGATAGATTTTTCGGATTACTAACATCTTTCATAACGAGAAAATATTTGACCAACACAAAATTTTAATCTGTTGTTATAATTTATTGGAAAATTTGCTCCCTCAGATGTGTTGCCTTACTGTTATGTACCTTTGGTTGTTATATTTTACCAACAGTTTTCGTTTTCCAAAAAAGTGCCATTATATTATTATTAATATGTAAATGAAAAATAATAACAAATAACGGAAGTAGGTATTCCCTTTTTACCCGAGAAAATTCACTGGACTTGGTAAAAAAAAAACAGAAATTGTTCAAAATGGTAAAACTGTCAAAGCGATTATTCGTTCAAAAAATGTTTTAAAGCTATTGCACTTTTTAGCTAAAACTGTTAGCTACTTAGCTGTTTATGAGGACGAATATGATTTTTTAAGAAAAAGTTAGTTGTTAGCTGCCACCAACAGCTAACTTTTTATAGCTAAAGTTATTAGCTGTACATTTCAACTAACAGCTAATAGCTAAAAATCTGTAAACAGTCATGCAGCATGACTTAATGAGCGAATTTTCAAAGAAATATTCGAATTAATGGCTATGGTTTTGAATAAAGGAAAACTTCTTCCTCCTACTGTTAGTACCTAAATTGAATAATTTGAAATAGATTTTTTCTTTCGTCTTCCTTCTAGTAATACGTGGGCCGGTACTTGTCTATCTATGAAGGTATCATAACAATTATATGTCAAATGGGAAATTCAAGGAGTTGTACTAATCGTTTGCCTCCCCCTTTTTTGCTTCGAACTCTCGTCTTCAATTAATACTTCTCACATTTTTCAATCTGACCACTCTAAGGGGGTGGGGGGTAAGAGTTTAAAGATTATCCTAGTTTTGGGTAATTTTTGCGCACTTTAAATGCTCTAATTTAAGAACGGATTTAGATATCTAAAATCCGATTTCACCATCGTGTACAGCGTGCAAAAACCTTTAAAATGAGGGGTCACTTGTTAGAAAATAACATTTTGGGGATTTTTGGGTAATTTTTGCGCACTTTAAATGCTCTAATTTGAGAACGGATCAAGATATCTAAAATCCGATTCCACCATCGTGTTCAGCGTGCAAAAACCTTTAAAATGAGGGGTCACTTGTTGGAAAATAACATTTTGGGGATTTTTGGGTAATTTTTGCGCACTTTAAATGCGCCAAAACCCTCCTTAGAGTAGGCCAATTTCGCCCATCTTCGAACTTAGCCTTTCGATTGCCAAGATAGATTTTTTGTGCAAATTTGAGCTGTTTATCTCAATTCTATCGAGAGTTATCGTCTGGAGTGACACATATATATATATATATATATACATATAAAAAAGTGTTAAATTTCAGGAATCGTTTTAGAATGGTCTGAAACGGATTTCTATGAAGAAAATTTCCAAAAATTTATATTATTTAAATTTCGAAGCCATTGCAATAGCTTCATTTTCTTTGAAAATTCGCTAAAATGTAGCTGTTGAGCTAAATTCCAAGAAGATAGAAACAACCGAATGTCCGCCATGGCGCATCAGCCGGACAAGAAAACGGAACCGGGTAGGTAGATTACCTCGCGTTTTCTTGTGGTTCGAGTATCCGTGGTTTTAGTGTTTACCTAAAGTATTTAGTTATGCAGTGAATTTTTTGTGAATCCGCGAAGAGAAATCGTCGAAAAATGAGTTGGGGAGTGAAAAAACACGCTTGTTGTTTTATTCCCCGTTGCCCAAATACATCTGCGATGGGGAAAGTGATGGTGTCGGTGCCTTACGCACGGGAGAGGAGAAGGAAGTGGTTTGATGCGGCACAGATTCCGCAAATGAACTTCTGTGCGTTGTATTGCTGTGAAGATCATTTCTTGGTAAGATAACTAATTATTCTTCCCTCAATGCCGACGAAATGATCTGATTGTTTATTAGAAGTTTGAAAATCAACTACTCGTGCGTGAAGGATCGAACTTGCCAACGATTTTGTATTCTGGCGTGGTTTGTGCCCTGTAAACCTTTTTTTCGCTGTAATTCGCTTCGTGTTTCATTTCTGTGTGCGTAAAGTATCCACACCCGTTCATTCGGTTCTTCATCTTCACCAGTATTAAGCTAGGTTCACATGGAGACGCAATTCCGGACGGCAATCCGGCACGGCAACGCATTTGCCGGAATTTTTGCCGCAGAGGCGTTCACATGGCAGCGCAGTCATAACAAAATGCAATCGCAAAAAACAAACAATTGCTCGAACTCAAAACAGCAATATCAACCACATAAATGTTGAATTTCAATATGGCTGAACAACCAAACAAGAGAGGTGTGCGCAGTAACCTCCGTGCAGATCCGGCAACGCATCCGACAGCGGAAAATATCTGGAGATTTTGATATAGTATCCAAGGCACTGCGTTGAAATAATCCATTTTGCGTTGGCCAATAGCATTGCAGAACGCATAGCCGTGCCGGAATTTTTGCCGCAGAGGCGTTCACATGGCAGCGCAGTCATAACAAAATGCAATCGCAAAAAACAAACAATTGCTCGAACTCGAAACCGCAATATCAACCACATAAATGTCGAATTTCAATATGGCTGAACAACCAAACAAGAGAGGTGTGCGCAGCAACCTCCGCGCAGATCCGGCAACGCATCCGACAGCGGAAAATATCTGGAGATTTTGATATAGTATCCAAGGCACTGCGTTGAAATAATCCATTTTGCGTTGGCCAATAGCATTGCAGAACGCATAGCCGTGCCGGGCTACCGTCCGGAATTGCGTCTCATGTGAACCTAGCTTTAAGCTAGGTTCACATGGAGACGCAATTCCGGACGGTAATCCGGCACGGCAACGCATTTCCCGGAATTTTTGCCGCAGAGGCGTTCACATGGCAGCGCAGTCATAACAAAATGCAATCGCAAAAAACAAACAATTGCTCGAACTCGAAACCGCAATATCAACCACATAAATGTCGAATTTCAATATGGCTGAACAACCAAACAAGAGAGGTGTGCGCAGTAACCTCCGCGCAGATCCGGCAACGCATCCGACAGCGGAAAATATCTGGAGATTTTGATATAGTATCCAAGGCACTGCGTTGAAATAATCCATTTTGCGTTGGCCAATAGCATTGCAGAACGCATAGCCGTGCCGGGCTACCGTCCGGAATTGCGTCTCATGTGAACCTAGCTTTAGTTCACCATAACTTTCTAAACTTGCCTCCATTATTTTCACCATTCGACTCGCGGGATACATACCTACCTTTTTCGACATTCTAGCGTTTTCGACATTCATTGCAAGAATTTATTCTTTCGGTGAATTCGTCCCCTGCGCAAACGTTCTTCCAAGGTTTTTCGTGGCATACGTTCACCCATTTCACTTGAACGGCAGTGTAGTGACTAGATTTTAAATGTTATAGGTATTTAAAAAAACGCTGTAAAGTTCTTGTCACATGGGTTTATTATTCTTTTGGACATACATACTGAAATACTGGAAACACATTTATTGAAATATGGCCCCCAATACACGATGTAAGCTCCTATTTTTGACAAGTCGTCTTTGATGATTGATAGTGCCATTTAACTGTCTTGATTCATCTGTTGATACTACTTCTAGTGTTATTATACAAGTTTATGGTGATTTTAGATGATTTCCCAGGTTTTTGACTCATAAAAAATGAATTTTCGAAGCTGAACCCTCGTTACAACCACAATTCTTCACTCTGGTCAAAATCAACTTCATATTCGGTCGTGTCGACCTAAAAAACATGGAAAACTGTACCTCACTAGCTCATGTTCACTAAAACCTCGAAAAACCCTATTTTTACACCCATAACACCACTGGTTGTATTTTTACAGGGCTGCCGGTCTTTGGAGCACAATTAGGGCCCAAATGGGGACCCAAACTGTGTGCGGAAGAAGGACGATATCAGACCAAATTTTAACATAAATTCAAAGCTGAAACTTCGTTAGAACTTCAATTTTCCACTGTTAGGTTAAAATCGACCTCATATTCGGTCTCCTCGTCCTAAAAAACATGGAAAACGATACCTCAAAAGCTCATGTTGCTAAAACAGCAAAAAAAAACCATTTTTCACTCAAAACACCTCTGGGTGTATTCCGATCGGGCTACAAAGTTTCGGGACACAACTGGGGCCCAAATGGAGCATGTGTGCGAAAGAACGAATTTTTTAGACCTAAATTGAATTAGATAAATATGCACGATACGGCGTACGGACATTGCATTTTTGTAATGCACGCACCTTGAAACGTAAAAGAAAATCTTTTGAGGGGGTGTTGCTGAGCGAATACATAGGTGTATTATTCACAGAATCATAAACCAATATGATGTTATTATATATGAAAAGGTCCTGGTTTTCGTGAGAGGTAAACGCATGGATACTGCAATAGCAGTTGTGGAGTGTCTCAACGCCATTCACTGTGGTCTCGATAGTCAAATCGTGACACCTCCCTTCAGAGATGAACCATTTTATTTTATTTTTTCAAATTTCATTTTTCATGCTAACACCCCGTTCCGACCGCTCGCATGTTCATATTTTTTGGTTTATTATATTCAATAACGAACCTTTGGAATCAAGCATGAAAAAAAGTTCGAAACCCCCCTCAAAATTTGATGGTTTACGTTTCAAGGTATGTAGAATCCGAAAATGCAATAATTTCTAGTTAGAATGAAAATCACCTACCTCCATAAAATTCTCCTTCCTCCATGGATCGTCCCTCCAAAAGTTGCTGCAGTTGAATCCGCGACAGGCGGTACCGTGGTGAATTTATTTCCCGCGACAAACAACCGTGAGAACAACAACAACAACGATTTTTTCATGCTCTTGTGTTGTTTTGTATCCAGTAAAACTACTAAACTTAAATATCCGAGAATTGTTTTGAACCTACTTGAAGTTGATTATTTTTCTTGAAATGGTAAAAAAGAAGTGCTTTATACCCGGTTGTAGTACAACTGAAGAGAGTGGGAAAGTGTTTATTACCGTACCGCGAGAGAAAGCGAGGCGTAGGATGTGGTTCGAGAAAGCAAGAGTTCCACTTACGGAATATCATTGTCATTGCTGTGAAGATCATTTTGTGGTATGTAGTGTATGTTAGAGCGTAAGAGGTGTTGACTGTTTTGATTGGATTTCATTGATTAATTCAGGTGTCCACCCACAAGTATCCATTGACCGTTTGATAAGTACCTACGTACCAGTGGTTTTCTGTGCCAATCTGAGACAATTTTTGCTGTAGTTGAGCAACAAGTCCCTTGATCGGTATGCGTCTATTCTGCATTTTTCAAAATCATCCTTAAATGTTGATAACCGTTCCCCAGCAGCCACCTTGAATCGGTCCACTTGTGTGGCGGTCAAAATTCAGGTGTACTCGTATAATTGCTGGAATTCACCATAACACTTGACGAAATTATACAGTGTATAAATTTGTAGCTATATTGACCCACTTAATTTGAGCAAAAAATACTTCCAACTGGTAAGTGAAACAGCCTACGTCTTGAGCCGCCATGTCACACAATTTTCGGCTATTTTAGCCATTTTGACAATTTTGTAATTGCCAATTTGACAATTTTGCCCATTGAGCCATTTATGACAATTTACCCATTTTCAGTCATTCTTGGCCACCTTAACTTGAATTTGACCCGTTTATTTTGAGAAAAATTCATTACTACTGATAATAGAATACTTCACTATTTCCTACTGAAAGTAGAAAAATAATACTACTGAACCAGCCTTTTCATGTCTTGAGTGACCCTCTCCGTACAATTTTCGAAGAAATCGTAACAGTTGCCGGACATTTTGACAAATTTGTAACTATTTTGACACCCTCAATTTGAGGGAAAATACCTTTAGAGAGAAAAATACCTTTAGCAACTTAAGCTAGGTTCACATGGAGACGCAATTCCGGACGGCAGTCCGGCAAGGCTATGCGTTCTGCAATTCTATTGGCCAACGCAAAATGGATTATTGCAACGCAGTGCCTTGGATACTATATCAAAATCTCCAGATATTTTCCGCTGTCGATCAGTTGCCGGATCTGCGCGGAGGTTACTGTTCACACCTCTCTTGTTTGGTTGTTCAGCCATATTGAAATTCGACATTATGTGGTTGATTTTGCGGTTTCGAGTTCGAGCAATTGTTTGTTTTTTGCGATTGCATTTTGTTATGACTCCGCTGCCATGTGAACGCCTCTGCGGCAGAAATTCCGGCAAATGCGTTGCCGTGCCGGATTGCCGTCCGGAATTGCGTCTCCATGTGAACCTAGCTTGAGTCCTCATTCCATACCATTTCTGTAGAACTTACATCAGTATCTGGGTTACCCGTTTTTAACAATTTTTAGTCATTGTTGACGACCCACGATTTGAATTTGACCCATTTCATGTGAGAAAAAAATACTACTCTTCATGTCTTGAGTCACCATTTCATACAGTTCCGAAGAAATTAAATAGATTTTCGGTTACTTAAGCCATTTTGACACGTTTGTAGCTATTTTGACTCCTTATAACTTGAATTTGATCTTATAATATGGCTTTTTTCGAGTAAAAGATAATTCCAGCTTTTGAAACAGCCTTTTCATGTCTGCTCATCATTCCATCCCATTGTTTGGAGAAATTACATTAGTGTTAGGCTGGCTTCAGTTTTTAGCCATTTTTCATCCTTTTGACCCAGCTTTCAAACTTGACCCAGCTCAACGCAAATTTGACCCAGCTTTACAAATTTTATTCAAAAATATCGAGGCAGCCTTTCTATATGTGTTTTCTCTTTTCAAATTCGATACACCTACCAGTTATGTCCTGGTCCGATAATTCTGTACGTGTAACAATTCCAGCTGGAAGAAGATGCTGCAAATTGGTCCTTCTTCAGGATGGTCGGCAACAAGTTGCATTTAAAACACGACGTCGTTCCTCATTTGAATATGGACAATCCGCGAACCGTAAGCAACGAGAGCCAAGTGGGCGCCGAGTACAGGAAAATGAAGGAGAACCTGCTTAGTAAGTAGTCGTCTGCTACTAGATTTTTGAATTAGAGAGATCCCTTGAATGGTTTCGTTCAAATATGTAATTTTATATCTATTTTACCTGATTAAATAGGTAAGTTGTCAACAATCCGTCAGGACAACTGCCAGACAAAGAAACCGACGAGAACGAGCATTGCTGTCCAAACTATTGACCTTGTGAAGAGTGGTGATGATTGTGATGTTGATGATGTTGATGCTGATGCTGATTGGAAACAGGACGAATTTTCTGAAGATGATCAGACATTCGGAGGTGAGGATGTAGGATTCCGTTACGTTGATAGTGTATGAAGTAGAAGTTGGGGTTCCAAGAGTATTTTCTCTTGTCGATATCTATTAGAACTTGCGCATTCATACTTGAGTGGCTATGGATGGACTAGGGCAGCTGTTGTCAACCCTGGGGTCTCGGAAGTTGTCAAAAAACAGCAACAAAAATGATAGAAGATGAAGAACAAAAAAAAATCAACAAAAAAGAAAGCAGAATTGGAAAAAATGTGTATAAAACTTGAAAGTAAAAAATAATTTTTACACACACCAAGTGTAAATTTATTCATAGCAAATGCAGCTGAATTTTTGAAGTCAGCGCCAAATTTCTACTAAAATGTATGAAACCAAAAAACCAGGGATACAATATGACGGCTGTTGTGTAGGTTTTTAGTTGAAATTTTACGCCGTCTTTAAACAATGGGGCCGGGGTGTCCAAGCGGGCTAGAGCGTTCGGATCTTTATGTCCCCGTTTGAGATACAAGTTCTTGGCTTCTCTGGTTCTCGTCTCTGGCGGGCACCAATACGAAATTTGAAAAGTTGTCATATGCTCCTGGGATTAGCTCGTCACCTCTGATAATAATCATGTGAAGCCTTCAGGAATAAAGATTTAAATAACTTTAAAGTCGACTTTTCATTCAAATCATGGAATATGCCCAGTTTTCAAGTATAAGATGGGTATCCTGGACACTCCTTCGTGTCAGGCGTGCGAGGAAGAAGATGGAACCCTTGAGCATATGGTCATGAATTGTGAAGCGTTTAGCGATGAACGAAGAGTTTTGTTTGCAACTATTACCTCCTCCCTAGTACATCCGTTCAATTACCATGAATTATTGAGAAATGTTGATACATATCGAGCCATCTATGATTTTTTTAGTTCGCTTAGGGTTTATGTTTAGTTTTGGTTGGTAAATATTTGACATTTTATTATATGTTATCTCTATCTGATTTGGACAATAATTTTATAAATAACAATAAGCAAGTAAGTGTCAATTTGGCACTTTTGTGTTGTGTAACTCGTAAATAATGTATGGCAACATGTACCATTGTACGATGCCAAAAAAAAAGTTAAAGTCAAAAGTCTCTCCGAGATATACCTACCCATTGAGTTCAAATCCAGGGTTATAAAAGAAATTTAATTTTTCTATTCCAATCATTTTAGGACCTATCTAAATCATCCAGGATTAGATATGTCCTATCTAAATCATCAGTTAACTTATTTTAGGACCTATCATACATCAGTTGAACTACTTATTTTAGGACCTTACTAATCAGGAGGTCCCCACCTCAACTTATGTATGATAGGTCCTAAGAATAAGTTAACTGATGATTTAGATAGGACATATCTAATCCTGGATGTATGATAGGTCCTAAAATAACTGATGATTTAGATAGGTCGTATATAATCCTGGATGTGTGATAGGTCCTAAAATAACTGATCATTTAGATAACTGATGCCAGGGCATGGCAGTGCTGAAAACAGTGGATTGGTGCGGCGTTGGGCAGTACTTATTGACCTCAGTGTTGCAGTAACTCCCTAATGCCGGATGTGGCCTTGGCTCCATCAGTGCAGATAGCAATACATTTATTCCAGTCTATTTCGTTGTGTGGTGCTCCTTGGTAGAATGTTGCAAAACGATATATATAATATAATATAATAATCATTTATTGAGCTTTAGACATGATATTTCCAAATCCATGTTTAAGATAAGTATCATCATAGTGTCTCTTAAACGAACGCTGCTGGAAGTCGTCCATACTCAAGCACTAAGCAAAAGCCAGTAGCATAACCACGAAGAAAATGGCTGGGTAATCAACAAGAACTAGAAACGAGTCTGTTCAAAACGTGAGCCAGGAAACTATGAAAATAAACGCAGACAGAACTAGAAACTCTGAAAAACAGCTGTGAGGGAACTCACAGCTTGATTCTATGCCTAGTACCCATGTCTTAGGTGACCATCACTCTGCTTCCTGCTCAGCACAGGGGGCCTATTCACTAAAAGGGACAGTGAAAAGAGATTATCTATTTTGAAAATCTCCTGGGAGACAGTCCCTTCCAATTTCTCCAGGGTTCGTCTATTTTACTGAATAGCTCTCAACCCGTACTTAGACGTTTTTATTCATGAATCGATAATATGTGTATATTTTTAGTGAACTTATCTTTAAGAGATGAAAAAACTCGTCAAAATGACCGATTAGGTGTCTCTCTGAAAGAGATCGAAAATGCCAAGATGGCCGCCAATCTCTTATGCCAAAAGAGAGTCGGGCCGAAAAGAGATGTATCTTTGGCTTAGTGAATAGGCCCCCAGGTGCCCACCGTGGAAGAAAATAACAGGTGGATATTATAAATCAGGCTGGGAGTCCCAAACACGCTTGCCTATCATGAAGGGGTTGAAGGACAAGAAAGGTTGAGAACCAGTCGACTAAGGTGTGGATGTAGGCCTGTGGTCTTCACATTGAGG
The DNA here is from genome assembly GCA_954871275.1 of Leptopterna dolabrata. NCBI lineage: Eukaryota > Metazoa > Arthropoda > Insecta > Hemiptera > Miridae > Leptopterna > Leptopterna dolabrata. The sequence continues at coordinate 23,349,198 of OX940989.1, forward strand.
TGTAATGGGTTGTTTGAAATTGTGGAAGATCGAATTGGTAAATTATATGGTCGATGAATTGATAGGTTGGTAGTGAAATACGTACGTATTATTGTATATGTACATTACCTGTGGTTTTATTTTCGCAGGATATGTTAGTAGCACAGCGAGAACAAAGAATCCAGAAAACGCATGCACTGTTGATGTAACAAGAAGTATAGATTATCCTGTTTGGGAGTGTGATCTTGGGATTCACACGGAAGAGCCTCCTGAAGATTATGGAACTAGCAATGGTGAGGATATCAGCTTGTGGTCTTCAGGTAGAAAAGGTATGGGTTTGAAGTAGTTTTACTTGATTTATACACCCTAGGGGGACAAAAGCCATTAAAATGTTGACTGAAAGCGCTAAAATAAATTTTTCAAGTTTTTAGATAAGTAGGTACCTAGATTACCTGTTTCTTAATTTTTTATTTTTTATTTTTTTTGCAGAAAATCTTTATAACAGAGCGAGACGAGAGGAACAAATAAGCGTGATCCCTGCAGAAGAAATTGTAACAGAAAGCGATGATGGTCCTGTTCTGGAGTGTGACGTCGGGATTCCCACGGAAAAGCCTCCTGAAGATGGCGGAACTAGCAAGAGTGAGGATATCAGCTTGTGGTCTTTACGTAGAGAACTAATGGGTTTGGAAGTAGTTTGACATCCGATCAGATAATACCGGTTGCCCATCCCAGTTTCCGGCTTATTTCGGGCCTAATTTTTAAAAAACATCCGAACTAAACCCCCTTGATGTTTAATACTCTGTCAGTTTAGCCTATAGCCATGTTTAGGCACTAACTTTGTTTTTTCAAATCGGAACTCCCAATTTTTATCCAAGATACAGATTCTACAACACGCACGAGCAATGGACCCCTCACCAATTTTTTACGCCACTTCCAAGACGCGCTGAAAATCACAAAATGGAATTTTCACCAAAATCAAGTGTGGCACAACTTTCAACTGGTTTTTCGTTCTGAATTCAATGGTGACCTCAGTTATTTTGTCATCAACGAGCGATCTGAAACAAAAACTTGAGTTCACCGTTGAATTCAGCATGACTGAACAGTCATCATTTATGTCAACTTGATGTTGGAGAAACTTCAATTTTATGTGTATCTGTTGCCGTTTTTGCCGCATTTAGGAAGTGGCGTAAAAAATCAGCTGAGAGGCTGAATTATTGAAAGGCTGTCTATTTCCACTAACACACGTATGTATTAGTCCGTTTTTCTTTGACATGAGTTTCCGCGGTTTTATCGCGAGTATTTAGTTCGCTCCAATTATTCATGAAATTGAGCTTGGAGTCTGAAATGAACATTTGGGGTTCCCATTTGAAAAAAACGAAGTTAGTGCCGAATTGGCACATACGGAGCATGGCGAAAAAAATGGCTATAGGCTAGATCGATAGAGAATGAAAAATTAAGGGGTTTACTTTGGATTTTCTTTATTAGGCCTGAAATAAGCCGAACACTGGGTTTGGTGCACCTTGGATGATCTACCTTGGGATACAAAAGTGCTAACTGGACTGAAAACGCCGAAGGAGATATTCTTAGTAAATCTATAAGTATTTGTAAATTACTGGCTTCATTTTCTTTTTGCAGAAAATAGCTATAACAGAGCGAGACGAAAGCAACAAATAAAGGCAATTGCCACAGAAGAAATTTTTGAAGAGAGCCTGGACGGTCCTGTTTGGGTGTGTCATGCCAGGATTCCAGCTGTGGAGTCTTTGGAAAAAGAGAGGACTAGCAAGGGTGAGGATTTATTTTTTTTGACCTGAAATTTAATTATTTATTTGCTGAAGGCTTCCGTTCTTACTGTGTAGGTGTGCTTTTAGTCGTTAAATGGAGAGTAATGGGCTGGAAGAGATGGTTCCTGTACGTTATGGACTACCACTTGTTTCGGAGGGGACCAAGAGTGTTCAAATTCCTGGACAGGGGGGATATGCTGCGTCCCCTAATATATAGCTCAACACCTACCTTGATGAGCACTGGCTGACAGGGACGTACATTTACACAGGGGGATCTGAAATCAGGGCGTGCAGGCTGTGTATTTTTCGATAGGCGAACAAGACCAGCATGTCGTTTCGGTTATGGAATTCAGCCTCAATTTTTACAGCAGAAGCCTAAGCTATCCTCGCCTCACTCAGATACACCACCGAGCTTCAGAATAGCCCAGCTGCAGTCGTAATAATATCCGACTAACGTATTGTGCTAACCAAATTGAAAAGTATCAGTCCGACCTCAAAACTGTCCTTGAAAGAGAGATCCTTACAGAGAATGAAACTGTTAGAGCAGAGAGTATCCAAACAAAGTTTATCTGCATAAAACGGCACCAGGGAGTGGTAGGGATGAGATCGCGGACAGGAAAGCTGTGGAAAGCATCCTCATCTCCCAATGTATATATGACCCTCCGGTATTCCCACCGTCGGACTTGCGCCATACCTTCGATAGGCAGCTACAAAACGCATGGGAAAATGAACATAAGAATCATCCGTCTGGAGAGCGATACAAGGCTACGCTCCCTCCACCCGCAAGGCTCGCGTGGTTCAAGTCTATAGCGAAAAAACCTAAAGCGTTCTTTTCCGCAATCTCGTATTAGGATTAACCATCTCCTCTGCAGTCACTATTTGAACAGGATCGGTTTGCTTGCCACCAACGAGAGCTCAGCTTGCTCAGCTGTACCGGAAACGGCAGAGCACAAAGCCCGCGGTACGCTCAGCTAGACTCCACCTCTTGGAAAACATCTCCAACCTTGATATTGGCAAGCCCTTCAACCTGGACACGATGGTAGCTTCAAATGACCCAGTGCTGTATGGTACCCTCTGTATATTTTTCAAGGACATTACCCGGTTAATTTAATAAAAAGGTGAAAGACTTATAAGCATATTGACAGTTTCAGTTTAAAATGATTTCTACTCAGTTTATAATTTTGTAAGTTAGGGCTGAATGTAGAAATCTAACTAAGAAGCCAATAAAGAAGGGGAAAAAAGAAAAAGAAAAGAAAATACACTGCCAAGGACATGGCACAGAAGCTTCCTCGTGGCCTTCACAGTATGTCACCATTACAATTTCAGAAAAATAGAAATGACCGGCTCGCCATGCTCATGACGATAGAATGCTGGGCAACCAAAAATTAAAAAATCGTTATTTTTGGGCAATACAAAGCACAGCGGCAAAAAAGATTTAAACGTTATTATGGAATTCCGTAGCCATAGAGATGGTGGACAGGAATGCTCGACGTTTGGAATGTACGCGGTGCCACTGCCATTTGCCACTGCCACAACTGATTCAATCATGATGAATGTCGTATGAGACCTCAAAGGGACCTTACCCGCATCATCTCTGAAAATCTGACCAAAATCCGTTCAAAATTGATGGAGTTATGACCGTAACAATAAAATACGCCTGCGCAGAGGCTACCGTTGAGTCGATCATGATGAAACTGATAGGGGACCATCTAGCGCTAAACCCACACAATTCCTGAAAATTTGATTGAAATCGGATCAAAGTTGTGGAAGTTATGGCTGTGGCAAGGAAATGTGGACAGACAGAAACGAAACCAAATTTGTTCAGGAGGCCCTGAAATGCAAAATGCAAGTAGAAATTTGGGTTTTTGAGCACAAAACAATTTTTTCATTTCGAAAGTGGAAGCTCTTGCAGACTGAGAAGCAAAAAGAGATGGTTGGGTTGTACAACCCTAGGCAGGCCGGTGTACATCAAGAGGATCGTTTGGACAGACAGTCTTTGACCGTTCTGTCCACTCATTTTCAGAACGCAGTTCCGGTCCTGGACAATTCCAGGACTGTCTGTCTGAACAAACCGAAGTAGTTGACTACAACGCTAAATAAACCTGAATTGTTTGCCAGTAAATGAATAGGTTGGTAGAGTATTTGTGGATATCGTGGCTTTTCTTTTTGCAGAAAATAATGGAAACCGAGCTAAAAGTGAAAGATCGACAGCGGAGGCAAGAACCCACCTCCAGCCAGTACTTACAGCGGACAGTGTGGCTGTCGATCGAACTAGTGGAAACAGTCCTTTTCGGGAGTGCGACGTCAGGATTTACAGTGAAGGGTCTTCTGAAGATGAAGGAAGTAGCGACGGTGAGGGGGTTGTGGTACATACCTAGAAAAGTAATGGGTTGTATGAATTGTTATACAATCCGTCCAACCCACTTTCATACACGGCTCAGTGTAAATCTGTCCATGGCCGTGTAACCACAATCTCATCTTTTGAGTACACGACCTGCTTTTGGTTTATTATTTTCAATAATGAACCTTTGGAATCGAGCATAGGAAAAACAAATCCCCCCCCTCAAAATTTGATGGTTTCCGTTTCAAGGTATGTAGAATCCGAAAATGGAATACAAAAATTTCAATCCGTCCGCTGGCCGTACACTGTACTTAGCACTTCTTTTAGTTACCATGAACCAGAATTAATGAAATTTGGTTTATAGGTCCTGTGTGGGGTCTAGTTGGTCCGCAAAACTCGGCATTGCTGTTGGTCATCTCTTAAGGGTTGAAAAATAGGGGTTGAAATATTCAGTCGTAGCTCAAAAACTTTTAATATAAGGGTTTTTTTAGCGTTTTTAAATTGGTTTCAAACTAAAGAATTTTTTGAGACCACCCGAAGCATTGAACGACCAGCCCTACGTTTTAACCGAAAAGCTTTGTCAACGTGATCGTGAATGTAACTATAAATCCGGCCCAGATATCATCACTAGGGAGCACCTTATTATGATCACGGATGGCTGTATGAAGTAGAGTTGGTTGTTCTGTGATACAATTTAATTTGAATAATTTGGATTTTGTTGATAGGTACTTTTGTGACTTGAACAAATGTTATACTTCATGAATGCTTACTGAATTAATGAATGAATACTTATTGAATTATTGAATCCTGCACATTTTTATGGAACTGTAATTCTGGGCTGGCTCAAGTACTCGATTTAGGGCTTTCCTGGGGGGGGGGGGGGGGGGGGGGCTCGAGGGTAGGTATTGATCACAGAAAATATTGATCTACACAGAAGTTGCATCTGTACAGTTAAATAATTAACAGTTGTTTAATAATTTGCAGCGTTTAGAATGTGTTCCTCTGAAAATCCACGTTTCCCAAACAAATTGATAGAGATTGAAACAGGCTTGAACCGCCCTGGGTACTGGGATCTTGAAGTATGATCTGTATTTCTTGTTTTGTAGATAAACTGAAAGGCATTTTTTCCCCCTTTTCAGAAAATGTTTTTGCAGAAAATGTTTGCAACAGAGCAAAAAGAAAACGACCGACAGTTGGACTCGCCACTCAGGAACCAGCAGTAGATCGAACTGGTGAAGATGATCCTGTTTGGGATTGTCACGTCAGGATTCACACAGACATCTCTTCTGAAGATGAAGGAACTAGCAAGGGTGAGGATATAGGCATCGTGCGGCCTAAAGTAGGGAAGAAAATAGGATTTTGTTGGTACTTCTGTTGGAATGTTGGGGGGGTTGAATGTAACCATTCTGCAGAGGGTAAGTTTCGTACTTCTGAACAGGGAAAGTGTAAAATTTGCTTGATTCCCACATGCTATTCCGGAAATAGCTTTCCTGAAAATATATATTATACTCTATAATAATATCTATATCCATTATATATGTACTATAATGTCTTGACTATATTTACGTCTGTACATATTGTTGATGCTGAATGGTATTACATTGAGTATCATGCGTATTAAATCACATCCGTGCTGCCTACTGTTATTTTGTAATCCCAACGTCATGTGGAAACAAGTGTGTTGGGTAATTTCGTGTATCTTTGTATCGCTGTATTTTGCCACATGAATTTTTTGTTTGAAAACTGTGCGGAAATTCTGCGACTCATTGTATTCCCTAATTTTTTAATTATTTTGTTGTTTAGAATTCAAAGCTCACAAGCTGAAAGTGAAAAGACTGAAGAGGACGGCCGTTCCAACGCTCCAGCTCCCCTCGACTGTCGAAGTCATCGATGACAAAGATGAACGTCCACTTCCGTAAGTTTCAACAGTAAATCCACAGGAAACCAACAATATTCACCAAATTCATAGGTATTGTGATCCTAATTTGAAAAACAGAGGTCAAACGTTTGAATTTCGAATATTGTGGTGGAACATTCTCAGCCTGTTCTGCTGAAGCAGGTAATCGATTGTGTAATAACGAAGGATTTGGGGGAAAAGAACTCGTCAAAAAATTTCTAGTTTTCATCATTGTTGGTTGTTCTATCTCAATTGTTATGTGAATAGAAATGATTATTATTTTAGGCATTATTTTAGGCTGAGACTACAAATAGTTTATTGAGCTGAAGTCATAACTAGATGGCCACAACTTAGTTACACCCCTTCATAATAAACGTAGGTCTCAATGGGCGTGGGTCACAAAAGTGGATTGTATATATACATTTTTCAATTTTTTTAACGAACATATACTATCCTGAGAATTTTGAGACCAACTGCACGCTCCTGCGATGAGTAATTGTTTTTCTGTGGTTTTTCAACGTTTCCGGAGGTTCCTACGTCATTGCAGCCCTCTCGCCTGGGCCGGGACCCCCTGCCCACTGTGACGTAGGAACCTCTGGAAATTTTGAAAAATAAAAGAAAAATAACTACTTATCGTAGGAGCGTGCGGTTGGTCTCAAAATTCTCAGGGTGGAATCTACTTTCATGGGGGAAAAAAAAAATTTAGTGTAAATGGCCCGTTGTGGTCTTCAGCCGGGATCACCATAACTCGTCTGGTTGATGTGACAGTGGTGAGTCTCCGAGTGTATCCTCAATCACCTTGCTGAGAAACAGGGAAATCAGTAGTGTAGATTTCACTGTTTCTCGGTCACCTTGCCGACCGACTCCCTTTTTCATTGGTTGAATCTTCTCTGCTTAGTGGATGGTTCGTTTTCTGGTTGTCCGGCTTTTCCGTAGATCCAGACAATAACGATGTTTCCTTCTGATGATAGAGAGTTTTTGCAGCACCCTCACGCCGAAATGAACGAAACGAAAGCAGTGAGTGCTGCGCATGCGCACTTAAGACACAGAAAAGTTTGACGAACTGTGACGACGAAAAATATTCGTCGAGTTGAGGTGATGAAACATAATTTAACCTTACATCTGTATAACGCTACCTACCTTCTTCTGTTTTCCTTGGACAATAAATACGGTGCGTCGTATTCACAGCTGCTTCTTTGCGTCTTTCTATGTTAATGCAGACTTGACGCCATGTGTGGACATAGATTTGTATTCACCAAGGAGTAAAATGGATGAAAGAGAGGTTAACATAACGTTAGCGTGACTTCACCAGCCGGTAGATGCCAAAGCTGAATGAAAACTGAACCGAAAAAGGTTAGCATCTGACTTCGGTCTCACTATCCGCCATTTCCGTTTCGGTGTCGTTTTCCGTTTCGTTTCGGCGTGAGGATGCTGCAAAAACTAATGAGTTCCACTGGAGACGTAACTGGGTAGGGTGTCAGTTCTTAAGCTCGGAGTAATGTAGAGCCCCCAGCACCGTTGAGTCAGAGGGCGATTTTCTAGGTGTTCTTGGTAGTTTTAACCCCCCCCCCCACCCCCCCCCCCCCCCCCGCTGACTGACCACTAGGCCGGTCCTTCACAGGAAGTGACACCAAGCGACTACGCATATTCGTCTGTACACGAGCTCATGTGTTAATAATGATGAACCTCCTGAAGATCTATAGGTTGGTAGGTATATCAGCAGTTGTATTCTGTTCCGTTGAAAGTATTGAATTGTCGTTTCAATTTGACAGGTTAGTCCCGGCAGCGGAGAACAACAACCAGCAGCAGTCTGAGTCCGACAAGTATTCCATTGGCTCTTACGTCTGCACAACTTGCGGCCATTTGTCCAGTTCTGAATCTTCATTTTTCGAACATCTAAACTCGCACGTCAAAGTCGAATCTCACGACAAAGGTAACTTGACCCTTGCAACATGAAGTTCTGGTTCAGTTCTGGCATTTAAGCTCAACAGAATATAGAATTAGGCAAAACTTGTCATGAAATCATAAAAGAAATTCCTAAAATATGGAGTTACACCCCTTGTGAATTGTACTAATTTACGACAAAAAGTTCCCTGTAGACATTTTTCGGAAAACCCTTCCTGGTTTCTGAATTTTTGACGATTTAAGATTTTGTTTCATGTTTTCGACTTCCTGTCACAAAATGACCACCCCCCTTACTTTACTGAGTAGCATCAAAATTGAGTAAAACGTTGGAAATATCCTATGTGCAACATAAATGTCCTTCAAGATGAAGGAATTGTCAAATTTCGATGTTTAGATCTAACATTATCACTTCGCTAGATTCAGTATCGCTCAGAAAAATTCATAAAAATTTGCTAAATTAGAATCACGAACAATTTTGTTGCAAAATTCCAAGATCCCTCAAAATACAGTGAAGACCAGGGGCCTGTTCCTAAAGACTTTCACTCTTCACTCTGCACTCTTCAAATCCACACTGCACTCTGTGAACAAATTTCCGATACTAAAGAAGGCTCTTAATTTAAAGAAGAAGAGTGAAGTGCAAAGTGTAGAATTGCAGAGTTTTACCCTGTTTTGAACATTTCCGTTCCTAAAGGTTATTTTTTGGGAAGTGCAAAGTGAAGAGTCTGCGTTTCGAATGAAGAGTTTGTAACATTTTTGCAGAATCCAAAATGGCTCTGCGGTAGAATGGCATACTTTTCAAATCGGATTTTAGGTTTTATTTCTTCGTTAAATTCAGTGTTTCGTTGTACCAATAAAAAGAATGAATTCAATCTTTCGGCTAGGTTTAAATGTGGTCCAATTAGTGTTAGGGCAAGCATATAAAAAGTGTCGAAGTTGCCACTGAGGCCATCAAAATACTCTACATTAGGGAAGAAGGAAAGAAAGCGACAGGTTGTTGTTGTTGTTGTTAGTGGATATAATGTCCTACCTAATTGTTTTTAATGGAAATTTTCCGATACTTCTCGTCATAGGATGATGATGTTTCAACATGCTCGACGAATTAATTTCGTCCTCAGCGACACAACTTTCAGTGAGTCGTTTCGCCTGACCAAATCCCAAGTAATTTAACTTATAAAAAGACGGAAGACTTATAAAATGGTCGGAACATCCAATGATGAACTGTAACAGTTATTGGAGGTTACTCCACAAAATGAAGGTTACTCTTCAGAACCCTCTTCGTTTCGAGTGGAACTGCAGAGTGGGAGCACGAAATGTTTAGGAACAGAAAGTTATAATTCGCAAAGTGAAGATTACAAATGAAGACTTGCAAAGTGAAAAGTTAGAGTCTTTAGGAATGGGCCCCAGGCTAACCCATCATGGCAAATAGCGATACGACTAGGTTGGTGTCATGGCTGCCTGCATGTGGCACACGCGCTACGACCCCTGCACCTATTGACTGACCTCTTCCTTCGTACGACCGCAGAAGGTTAAGGACAACCAATACGTGCTGCCACTTTCGCCTTTTTGGGAAGAGGTCCCATGTTTGGTACTATTCGCATTTTAGAAATTCATCGCTATTTGAGAGCTGGAAATCTGTCAGGAAAACGTCAGGTACTCAGGTTTCCTGAATACTGATTGTTGGCCATATTGAGGACCATTTCCCGATCAAAAAAGTGACAGCAGTTTATAGTTCTCCTCCAGGTTATTTGCGTTTGAAGCTACTACTTCATGCGAAATCCTCGTTTATGGCATGTTATCCAAATGATCTTGGAGTGTAAAGGTTCTCACACACTAGGCAGGAACAGGACGGGAAACAGCCGCGGGTCACGGTTCGTATTTTTTCGCTTCCGCGTTATTAGAATGAAGATAAGCACACTAGGTGGGACGCGACGGTCACGGCATGTGGTAGGAACAGGACGGGTTCCGCCGCGATCGCTCAAAGTACGGGACATTCTCCCTCCACCGTCAAATTTTTCTCCATGTTCACACTCGCCTTCTCCACGTTCACCCTCACACCAGTGCGTTTCTTTCTGGTGCCCTCCCCCAACATCTTTGTTCTCTCAGATTAGGTTGTTTGGTTGAGAATGGAATTTACTGAAGAAACCCTCATTGTAGAGGTAGAAAAATACAGTGCTGTATGATCTATCAAACCGTTTGTATTACGATACGAAGATCAAAGAGAATGCGTGACAGGTTTGTATTACGATGATGTTGAATCACTATGAGTTAAACTTGTATGGCGGACGAACACAATAAAATGAAACCACTCTCACTGTGAGATGCAAATGGGAACTAGGTAGTTCCTCGTGGACAAAAATGTTGTTTGAGAACCAGGAGAGCTTGAAACGAGGGGAGTATGGCGAGCGGTGGGGGAAAGAGAGTTGAGGAAGGTCCTGCCTGGTGTGGGTATAGGCGCAGGACGGGAGAGCGGCAGCCGGCCAGCATCCCACGTCCTACCCATGGCGTTTCCTGTCCTGTTTCCGCATAGTGTGTGAGAACCTTAACCCTGCGGAACGCGCGCTCTGAGGTCCCCCTTGTTCCTGATTTCCCTCGCCAACCATTAATGTGATTCAGTTTACGTCCAGCGTCCATTGAGGGTGCACCGCACAACTGGCGTCAAAAAAGCCCTGATGGGTCACTTGCGCCTGTTTGTTCGGTTGCCAGTTTTTACTGGTAGTTGCAACCGTAGGTGCCTAACTAGTTCATAGGACGACGTATTTGAGTGTCAAAACTCATATTTTATGTACCTACTGCTGATAATAACTTGGTCAGAGTGAATATACCGATTGAACTCAGCTTGACTGAATTATATTTTATTATTAGAATATTATAAATGAGCAACTTTCATGTTTGAATGATGAAGAAATGTTTCATAGTTCTTCATTTCAAGTGTCCTGGAGTTCTTTGACAAAAACAAATGCAATATAATTAGGTTTTTGTTGTTACTGACGTGAAAGACCTCTCAGGTCGATTGCGCTTCCCCTAGTGATTTTCTGATGAGTGATTTTCTGATTGCGCGCTCCCTAGGGTTAAATCGGAATCCGCATATTCATGTATTGTGATTTCACTTTCTTTTCCAGGCGATGCTGTCGAAGTTAAAGTTGAGCCGGACGAAAGCAGCTATCTTCTCGAAGAGGATGAAACGGGCCTTGGTGGAGAGGATGAATATTTGTCAAACGAGATCGACCCTTTGGGCCAAGGTGATTGGTTGCAGCCATTTTACTTGATCCTTAACCCTGAAGTGAAGCCAATCCTGGAGAAATCTTACCTTGAACCTTGAAAATCCCATTATTGATCGTTACCATAACCAATCCCTCAACTTGAAGTGAGCCTAATGAAATGGATATGTAGCGGTGTGTTGTGGACTGTATAATATGTACGTATTTTAATTCTTGCGTACTGAATTATTTGAAATTGGCACAGGATAAAGTGGAATAATGTTGGTGTAAATTGGGTAGGTACCTGCTAGGAATAATTAGGTTTTACACACAAATTCATTGTGCGGCAGTCAAACCTGTATTTTTTAAAAGGGCGCAGGAGCCAAGAAAGTGGGCGAACGTTACCGGTGCGTTCCTCCGCTCAAAGCGTTTCACTTGTGGAACAGTGGTCTGAACAGCAACGGTCATTCGCCGTGAAACCATTTTACCAAAGCAGTAGCTATGCAGCTGCTTGGCGCCGTTTCCAGACTCGTTTTCAAATTCATCGTAATAAGCCGGTGCCTGAACTCAAAACTGTGTATAGAAAACATCGGAAACGTGGGTGAAACGAGTAACATCCTCCTGCTAATGTTGAACACACGAGAATCGCTGTGGGAACTACCCCTCGGAGATCGATGGACAGTCTCTTATAATGTCTCCGGGGTTCGTCTATTTTACTGAATAGCACCCGTATCCTACCTCAACCCGTACTTGGACGTTTTTATATAGGTACGTGCATTTTTAATGAAACAATCGACTTACAAATGAGCAATTGACACACCTTTAAGAGATGAACAAACACATCAAACTGACCGATAAGAGATGAACAAAGGATGATACGCTATTTCACTATCAAACAAATGAGAAAGAGACTCGAGAAAGACACCTCATTAGTTGTCTCTCTGAAAGAGATCAAAGCCAAGATGGCAGCCAACTTTCTTTTGGAAGTTACTGAATAACCCTGTCATTGATACTATAAATATATCTTTTGCCAAAAGAGAGAGTCGGACTGAAAAGAGATGTCCCTGTTGCTTAGTGAATAGGCCCCCTGATGTTATTTTTAAACATTATAACAGTTTTTTTTCCGATGCTTTTTAATGTAGAATAAGATGGTAACGACAAAATTTTGAAATAATCTTCGTTTATTTCTTACGGTTATTCCAAATGACTGCCGCACCCTGTGTTACCACATGACGCACACTTTGAGCTCAGTTTAAATTCCATTTTTTTATTTTTAATCCTGCTCTCAAGTTTATGATAAACTCCACCCTGTTACACCCTTGTAACGTTACAGAGTACGTCTAGTTTTCTGTATTGTAAGTATTCAGTTGAATTTGGTCACCATAATTCTAGGTATGATGATTAAAAAAAAAAAAAAATGAAAGCTACCCATCCTAACCTGGGTAGGCTTAATCCTTGATCCCCAACTTGAATCGTTCTTAATTAAACCAGTCTCGACAATACGAACTTCATCCTTGGTTGGTCGACAAATCTTCGTATTTTACGTGTTTTATGCCCTCTCAGGTTCTTTTGTTTTAATAATCGATTTATTCAGCCGTAGTAATCAGTTTCACTTAATGCAAACTTCGAGCTTAGTTTAAATTACACATTGAATTTTAAACCTGCTCAAGTTTATAAGAAATCCTAATTATTGAAATCCATCTTTAGCACACTTGTAACATTAGGAGTACGTCTAGTTTTCTAGGTAGTGTTCCATTGAATGTGATCTTCATAATTTTTTTCTTTTTTCTTCAGATTCCCATCCTAACGATGCGGATGGAGGAATTGTCGAAGGTATGTTTTTTTATATGTTTGATTTCATTTACATTTAATCTGGGTAGACTAATGCCTCCCAAAAAATACTTATCTACCGAAAAATTCGTTCATCATCTCGCATCATCATTCACATTGCCAACTGGTAATAGGAATTCCAGTCATTTTCTTTCCTCCCATCAAGTGCCTACCTTGCTTGGGGTGAACGGAAGTCGGGTCCGTTGGCTGGGGAAATCTTGACGTAGAAATGAGGAGTTTGAAAAAAGGTTGTGTGTGTGAGGTGGGCGTATCTGAGCCTCTTGGCTGGATGGATGCTATTGAAACGAAGGTGTAGCATTGATGAGGGAAGCGGGAAACGACGGTTGTAAATTAACTTCGATAATTCGAACCATACGGAAAAATTGTAAGGACGGGTATCGGCCAAAACGGAGGTGAACAGAATAATGGCAATGAAGATTAATTATCAAGGTACATTGAAGGGAATGAGGAGGAAAAGTAAATTCGAAGAAGTACCTAATGGATGAGTATGGACGCTAGTAGTGTCTTTTAGGTGGTACTGGGCCAACCATGACGTAGATGGGTGGTTGGGGGCTGGAAGGAAAGGTGAGGGACGAGGTGGATGACGTTAGAGAGGGTTTGGGGGCAGTCAGCAGCAGTGGGGTGAGCGCGGAGGAGGTGTTTTGGCTGAGGTGTACTGACGTCACGAGTTGGGGGTTGAACCTATCAAAATTGTTGGGGGTGTGATATTATTTAGTGGGGATCCAATCAAAATGCTTGCCCGATGAGTGGGGGTGATAAAACAACCCCCTCTTGAGAAAGTGTGGCAGGGATAAATATGTTAGAGGTGGTGAATATAATGACGTCACTGGGTGCTGCGCGGGGGGTGAACGAAAGGGGATTTACGTATATGGGGGTATAAGGTGGGGGATAGAGATTTTTCAGTAGTGAAGTGGGGATCCAATGAAAACTATTTTTATTACGAGTGGGGGGTTGATTGTTACACGCTCAAACCCTGTGAGAAGGAGAAAAATACGAGTCCTTGTCGCCATCGTGGTTGGTGTGAGGGGGGGGGGGGGGGGGGGGGTGGAAAATGACGTTTATTACAGGAGGAGGGTGGGGAGGGGGTTTACCTGGGGGCCTATTCACTAAAATAGATAGTGGAAAGAGATTATCTATTTTGAAATTCTCCCTCGAGAGATAGTCTCCCCCAGGAGACAGTCTCTGGGGTTCATATGTTTTACAGAATAGCTCCAGTGACCTTGAGAAAGAGATGGATCCTAATGCATGAAAATCCCATAGTATCCATGAAGTGCGAGATGTTTGTGCCGCCGGGAGTTCAATTCCTTAATAATGAACACATTAGTAATACCTATTCAATGGGTACCTACGTACCTCAATCCATACTCGGACGTTTTTACTCATGAATCGGACAAAAGTTTATATGAAATTGAAAAAAAAGTCAATTATAAACAGAAAAAGTTGAATTAGGGGGCTTAATGCTTGTATTATATCTACACCTAATGAACGGCCACTCTTAGGTAGGTACCTACCTCAGCCCGTACTTGGATGTTTTTACTCATGAATCAATAATATTTATATATTTTTAATGAAAATTGACTTACCTTTATGGAATGAAAAAAAAAACACGATCAAAATTACCGATGTGGTTGCGGATGAACGAGGATGTTACACGATTTATCACTGTCAAACAAACGAGAAATAGACTATCTCTTTCGAGGATAGACACCTAATTAGCTGTCTCTCTGAAAGAGATCGAAAATGCCAAGATGGCCGCCAACTCTACTGAATAACCCTGTTATGGATACTATAAAAATCTCTTCTGCCAAAAGAGAGAGTTGGACCGAAAAGAGATGTCTCTTTCGCTTAGTGAATAGGCCCCCAGGAGAGGAGGAGGACGAGGTGAGGGGGATTTACCTGGGCTCCGATGGGAGATGGCGATCTGTCTGGGTGAGAAAGATGTTACATATTAATTTGATCAAGCACAAAGAAATAAAAAGAAACCGAGATTTGTCCGGGAATGTTAATGCATCCTTTGAATGCCAAGGTCCCCCCATCGTCTGCAATACGATAGCAGTTTATGAAACCACTTGCAAGTAGGTAATAATTTGCAGTCAGATCGGCGGCACACATTGTCGAGACGATTTTTCAAGTAATGCATGCGGTTTGGGAGGTCGACATATCTGTGATCTTGAGAACTCAAAACCAGTATTCTCAGCAAAGAAAAAACATCTTTGCGCGCCGATATAATAAAACTATTTAGAACCGCTTTGTGTAAGAGTTAATTGTATGATATTCCTACGTCACCAAGTGCCTATATATATACAGCTTTCATCCTCTCAAAGTTTATCAGTTGCAGTACACTACACACCTAATATTCTTCTCCATCAGAAACACCAGAAACAGTAAGTTTGTGGTCTGTTACTTAAACCAAATTTCTAGCAAGTTATTTTCACTTAAAAAGCTAAATTTTAGAGATATTATTGGCTTGAAGCCATCAAAAACTGGGGTCTTTGACCTCTCAAATCTGGTTTCTAGCACCAAGTTAATGTTTTTACTATTAGTAAGCCAAATTGTAAGTCATTATTTGCTTAAAAACTATGAGTATATGGAAAAGTAATGAATAAAATGTTCAATAAATATACCATTCGTTAACGTTTATTCATATAAAATTTCAATGTGTTACAGATGAGCTTTCTCCAGCAGCGGCTATAGAAACAGTGTCTATTGGGGGACTTGGAAGCAGACGTCCCTTACCAAATTTTGAGCATGTTGCGGATGAACACAAAATTTGGAACAACAGTGTTGGCTCATATTAAGAAGCTAGAAATGGACTACGCTCAACAGATACCGCCGAAAGAACCAGTAGAATGCAGGGTGTATTTGTCAAAAAGGATATCCGAAACCATCACCCAACAGGATATAGATGATTACAGTAAACATACACTGGATAAATCCATTACATTATATTATTATAGAGGAAAGAGAGGAAATTCCAGTTTTATAATAGATTTTTTATAAACGTTATCCAACATTTAACTATTATGTTAATAAAATAATGTGACATCATATTTAAACTTGCATGTTTCCCCAAACCACTTTCTGGAGAAGAAATAAATAAATCAGTAGCGGTGCGTGGGCTCTGAAAATGGTGGGCCACCAAACCGGAACACAAATCAACAGCTTTTTCTACAAAATACCTGTAAATGTTTTCCAACTGTTGAGTGTTCTTATGAGAAATGGGTGGATTTTAATCAACCGCAGCTCTTAGCAAGTCGGAATGTAAGCACTGTGTTCACAGTAGTTCTGACCAGTACCCGGGATTACCAGCAGCTAAAAGTTCTATAGCTTCATACAGACTAATACTCAGCAAAGGCCTATCTCTTCCTAAACTTTTAGTCATCACTGTCTATCGTAGGAAAACGTCGAAAATTTCTACTGTAAGTTAGCGACCGAATTCATGTGGTACAAAAATACAGAAGCAAATAAACTAAACAACAACTAATAAAAACAAGGAACTAGACTAAAATACAACGAAGTAATGACCCACCGGCCAGTACCTACTTGGATGGAGAACCAGAGTAGAAGCTGGGTACTTATCTGTGTACATTGACGTCGATCAATCCACATGACCACAGACAGGACACAACGCACTTAATTATCACAAACCCAAATCTGTCACGGGAACTCGAATGGGAACATACAAAATTCGAAACGTAAGCAGAAAATTGAAAAGTCAACATAGGAACAGAAAGCGGGGTGACAACAATTTTTAGGGGAGGACAGATCGAAGGACAAGCAACTCGTATAGAAATGACAAGATGAATTGAAAGAATCCAATTGATCGTGAACACTAACGATTTTTGGATGGAAATGTTGGGACGGGGCCGAAAAGAGGCGTGGCTAACCAAATTTTTACTCAACTGAGCTTGCGTGGACGGGCCACTTTTCTCGGTTACCATGGTGACACCAGGTCCCAGGACCTGCCAGTTTCAGAAACATAGGTTTCGATTTCGATTGCAAGACATCGATTACTGTAGCTATATTCCGATAAAATGCTCCTTGGAGCTTCAGGGAGTCAACATGACGGAAACATATTGAATATCCATAGCCAGAGAACTCTGTCGAGTCGCTGTTGAACTTTGTGAAAAATGCTAGGTACAGTATACGGAGGGAAATTCGAATGCCAACTGAACAAATGTTTGGAATTCTTTTTTGTGTTTCTGGGTGCAGGGGCAGTGGCCTTATGGACGCAACGCCCTGAAATAAATAAATAAACGAGTCAGTGAGCCAGCCAGTGAGATCGAACGAGCGAGTTGGGAGGTTGCCATGGGGGGGGGGGGGGGGGGATAAGTATTTACACAAGGTCCGAATTCCAATCCGTGAATTTCGCTATAATAAACTGAAGACATAATACACAATAAAACACAATTTTTTATTATTTTCTCAAGAAGACTCAAAGCTATCTTTATAGGAACTTGATAGTGACACAAGAATCATACAATTAACTCTCACAAAATCAAATCCGGCAAAAAACTCAACGGTC
The DNA here is from genome assembly GCA_954871275.1 of Leptopterna dolabrata. NCBI lineage: Eukaryota > Metazoa > Arthropoda > Insecta > Hemiptera > Miridae > Leptopterna > Leptopterna dolabrata. The sequence continues at coordinate 23,366,674 of OX940989.1, forward strand.
TAAATTAGATGCAATTCTGCATTTAAGAATATTGGTTTGACACTTGTAAGAAAAAAGGTACCGTAAGGGATCTTTTATCATAATAATAACAAAAACGTGGTGGAAACATTTTTAAGAAAAAACCGTTATTGTATAATATACAAGTAGGTACAAAGGTATAAAAGTTAGTTGATAAAAGTAGGTAGATAACTTACATAGCAAATATTTTTAAAATTTGTTTACAAATACACTCATGTTTTTCTAATATTAATTCTATTTTTCTAATTTCTATTCTTCTAGAATTTCTATTCTAGAAATTATAATATTCTAATTTATATTAATTAATTCTATTTTCTAATATTCTAAGAATAAAATAACTACATATTTTTGTCCACAATGACAGTTGACACAAAAAAGCGAAGTTTTATTTCCAACTTGCTTTACAAATCCCATACGTGCAAGTTTATTACTATAAACACCCATTTTGTCATTCCCGAACGTCAACCGCCGATTCTTAGATATAAACATGTTTAGTTTACTGGCGTTCTCCTTAGCCCATTTAAAAAGTATCTGCGACTTAAATAAAGAGCAACTCTTATGGTAAAACTCATTTTTAGTTAAATGAGTTAAACAAGCCATTGGTAAATCATGTTTATTTTGGTCAAAAATAGCACTTGGAAACTTTCACAGCCTAGCGATGTAAGATCAATACGATTCAGGCAAATACTTTTGAATAAAAATACATTTTTCACTTCCTGTCATGAAGCAATAACTGGTGCGCTGTGATATCCGCCACAAGGTCTTCTGTAGAGAGTGAATAGGTTCCGTTGCATCAGTCAAAGTCAGTCCATGGATTTTTTTCACGTGCATATTGATCCTGTAGGCTTTCAAAAACCGAAGAATTTTGATGGTTCTGTGGGTGGGATCTGAAGACAAAATGGAATGTTTCCTGAACCCCATTGTCTAATATGATCCCATGATGATGGTCCTTGATGTCTTGTCCGGTTAGACAAGTGATATCCAAAATGCAGGTAGACATGTTGAACTTCACACTACGTAGCACGATCAGGAATAGTGATTGTTTTATGACGCTCTCTCCGGCTCTAGTTTTTATGGTATACGGGAATATTTTACTGAAATAAAACACGCGTTTCTTCTCGAGACGACATCGGAAGGTTACTGCCTCCGTGATGGTTTCTTTATTTCGATCTCCTAAAGGCTTCGGCACACAGGACGCTTTATAACGCGGCGGTAAAGGAACGCACGTTCTTCTCGGTGTTCAGCGATATGGCTACGTCACACACACAGCGTTATCTGGGCGGCAGATCCAGTATTGTGTAGGTTCACTGAATTAAGCCATGAGCAGTTCAGTTGAGGAAGAAGTTCTGCTCCTTCTAGCTTTAATTGAGAGCTGTGGAAGGAAGAAATGGGATTGGGTACACCCAATCAATAAAAAAAGAGAAGAACTTGGTGAATTCCACCGTCTGTGTCGAGAGCTGCGCTCAGATGAAGATAGTGTTTTTTTTGTATATTTCCGCATGTCTCGACAAAGTTTTGAGGATCTGCATGATCTACTGCAGCCGAGTATTGAGAAGATCACCACGAACTGGAGGAGACCTGTTGAAACTAGGGAAATTTAATTTAACAAACATGTGAAGTATCGTACAAATACACAAACTTTCGCACTTGTTCAATAAGTTTTTCTGTTTCTTCACCCATGTTGATGCACTAATGCGCGTTAACTTTTGTAATTTTCCACAACCTGAATAGCTAACGCAACGTTCCGGGACCACGCGCTGAAAGGGGGGACCGGAGGCTTCCGAAAGATTCCTGGTTGCGGTATAGCCTACCTTGCCGTGGTAAGGGGCGGGTGTTAATGCAGGTAACGTAGCTGATGACAGCTCCCCCCCCCCCCCCCCCCCCCCACCATCACACTTTGTGGATCGGTCGAGCGCTCGGCGCTCTTTGTTTTTTTGCGAGGGGCTGAATATGAAAGGGAGGTCCTCTGTTTATCGAGATCCACAGATGGAACTTGAACTTGAATCCTAAACACGACTCGTCTCTCACTTCGCTCCTGCCTCCACAGCTCTAGTTTCTAGCACCTATAATGTTGTACCGAAATTTTCATTGAAAAACAAGCATTCTAAGTTCCAGTCATGCAGCATGATCAGATGACAGCATAATTACTATAATAAATGCTAATTATAATCAACTATATTATAATAAAGGCTATGAGGGACAATAGTCCCAAGTACAATAAGAGGCTTTTCACATTCAATTTAAATTAAATTGCATTACCGTCCGGTAGTAAGGGAGAGCAAGTCCCCAATCTACAAAACTTCGGTGCCTACAATTCTACAATTTCTTTGTAACAACATTTTTCGAAAACCAATTCCCATACTAGTAAACGCTTCTTTTTGGTTTATTATTCTGTGAATAATACACCTATGTATTCGCTCAGCAAACAATTTTATAACACCCCCTCAAAATTTTTCTTTTCCGTTTCAAGGTGCGTAGATTCTAAAAACGCTGCAAAGTCCTTGTCACATGGGTTTATTATTCTATTGGACATACCTACAGAAATGTTGGCTGTTCATTTATTATTTCTTTCATGTGCAACAATTGAAATAGCTATTTCTGATGGTTTCCACCAATTTTGGCCCCCAAAACTTAAATTAGGTAGGTACGCTCCCTTTTTTTTTTTTTTTTTTTTCAAATTATCGTTGATCATTGGTAGTGCCATTTAATCGTATTGATCCACGTGTTGAAACTTTTGCTAGTGTTATTCTACAAATCGATGGTGATTTCAGACGAATTCGCAGGTTTTTGACTCATAAAAAATGAATTTTGGGGGCTGAACATCTGGTACAACCTCAATTTTCCACTCCTTGGTCAAAATCGACTTCATATTCGGTCTTCTCGTCCAAAAAACATGGAAACCGATACCTCAAAAGCTCATATTACCAACATGTTGCTAAAACGCAAAAAGTACCTATTTTTACACACATTTTCACTCATAACACCCCTGGGTGTATTCCGATCGGGCTGAAAAGTTTCGGGACACAACTAGTGCCCAAATGGAGCATGCGTGCGAAAGGACGAATTTTTTAGAGCGAAAATGAAGCCTGTACACGTGATACGGCGGACGGCGGACGGACATTGCATTATTTTTGGAATCTACCTACGCACCTTGAAACGTAAAAGAAAAAAGTTTGAGGGGGTGTTATAAAAATTTTTTGCTGAGCGATTACATAGGTGTATTATTCACAGAATAATAAACCAAAACGCAGCAAAGTCCGTCCGCCGTACGCCGTCCGCCGTACGCCGTATCAGGTGTACCGGCTTCATTTTAGGTCTAAAAAAGTCGTTCTTTCGCACACATGCTCCATTTGGACCCTAGTTGTGTCCCGAAACTTAGCAGCCCGATCGGAATATACCCAGGGGTGTTATGAGTGAAAATGTGTACAAAAATAGGTACTTTTTGTGCTTTAGTAATATGAGCTTTTGAGGTATCGTTTTCTATGTTTTTGGGGACGAGAAGACCGAATATGAAGTCGATTTTGACCAAAGAGTAGAAAATTGAGGTTCTACCAAATGTTCAGCTCCCAAAATTGATTTTTCATGAGTCAAAAACCTGGAAAATAGTCTGAAATCACCATCAATTTGTATAATAACACTAGAAAAAGTTTCAACATGTGGATCAAGACGATTAAATGGCACTACCAATGGTCAAAGATAATTTTAAAAAAAAGGAGCCTACCTAATTCGTGTTTTGGGGGCCAAAATTGGTGGAAAAAATTAGAAATAGCTATTTCAGTTATTTTACATGAAGGAAACAATAAATGAACAGCCAAAATTTCTGTAGGTATGTCCAATAGAATAATAAACCCATGTGAAAAGGACTTTGCAGCGTTTTTTTCTCATGTTCTTAGAAAATACGTTTTTACAGTTTCGACCTGCCAACATACGAAAGAAATGTTTTATAGAAGGGTTTCACAATCAATTCGCGAGTCATGCTGTACTTTACAACATATTTATTACAATATAAAACGCGAATAAAATAATATCACAAGTAAATAATGAAAAACTGTTAGGGCACATCATCACTTCCGTCATCGGCGGTTGGTGGTGTTGGTCCTGAAAAAATAATGTAAGCTGTATTATTCATGCATTATGTTATACTTTTAATCAGGGTATGTGAATCATGTTTAATTTTAACACAATTGTAGCACCTGGAACTGGGAGCCACACAAATATGTACCAATATGCAGTGGCGTAGCCAGGATTGTTGAAAGGGGCGGTTATCGGAAATAGAAAAAAAAAATCCTGTACGTAATCGTATCGTTTTCCATGTTTTGGGGACGAGAAGGCCGAATATGAAGTCTATTTTGACCAAAGAGTGGAAAATTGAGGTTCTACCAAATGTTCAACTCCCAAAATTGATTTTTCTTGAGTCAAAAATCTGGGAAATCGTCTGAAATCACAATCAGTTTGTAGAATAACACTAGGAAAAGTGTCAACATGTGGAACAAGAAGATTAAATGGCACTACCAATGGTCGAAGATAATTTAAAAAAAAAAAAAGAGCCTAATCCGTGTTTTGGGGGCCAAAATTGGTGGAAACCACCAGAAATAGCTATTTCAATTATTTTATATGAAAGAAACAATAAATGAGCAGCCAAAATTTCTGTAGGTATGTCCAATAGAATAATAAACCCATGTGACAAGGACTTCTCAGAGTTTTTTAAATCTAAGCACCCTAAAACGGAAAAGAAAAAATTTTGAGGGGGTGTTATAACAATTTTTTGCTGAGCGAATACATAGGTGTATTATTCACAGAATAATAAACCAAAAATACTAGGTAAGTGCTTCCGGGACACCACTGTACACAATTCAGGCGCCTACTAACAATACAGGAAAATGTATAGTTATAATGTACGTGAACAGATGGGGCATAACGTCGAATTTGGATAAATATAATATTATATATCCTGAATAATTCCGCTGAATTATTCAGCGCACTGCAAACTTGATATTACGAGTAGGTATTTTGAAAGGTTTACAAATTCATTAAGCATTCCTAAATCTACGGAGAACTACAGCAAACGCGTACTTTCTAACATACCTCGGCACCACTGGCTCTACTATGCCATCAAAACATAGTTTTATATTATAATTTCCAAGTAGGGAGGTTTATACGAATATTAGTTATCCTCCGAATCCCAAGCCCCCAAAATTAGCCGTTGTAAGCGGGCCAAACCTCAGCAGGAAATCTTACGAGTCTTACGAGTCAAGTTAGGTACTCTACCTTTCATTTCATTTCAGAACATACATTAGGTATTGAAGCCTACAGGTACATTTAACACCGCGCTACATTCACTAGGACGGACGGACACACCAGTGCAAATCGAGACGGCCAAGTAGACTAACGTTCGAATTAGTTCATTATAATATTATGATGTCAACACTAAAATTTAGGTACATGCCTATAAATATCTGGAACTTATTATAATAATTTCCTCTGATTCGAAGATGCAAAATCAAGAAATACGTAGCAACTAAGGTATAAGTAAGTATAAGTAAGGTATAAGTAACTTACCTTGGTGATTGCTACTTTTTTCTCTCTTGTCTGTGATTCCTGTATTTCTTGTTTCTGCTCAGCCTCTTGCTGAAACATTTCTTCTTTGGCATTTCGGTCGAGAATTACTGCATACAATTCAGGGCTACCGGGCTACGAGTGTTGGCTCTTGGCTGACGTAAACACAGGTGGTGCGCTTAGGGGTGTGGGGTCATCAACCCGCCTGCGTGAGGCTACTGTCATCTAGCGTCAGACGCGTGAACCCCGTTCACCCACAACTACATGGGCTGGTCATTCCCGCCACAAGAAATTCCCCAGCAGAATTTCCAACTTTTCTCTGGGAATGATCAGTCGATTTTGGTGGTTCTTGCGGCATTCTTCCTATTTTTATACGTTTCAGGGCAATGCACTATGGAAATTCGAAACATAAATTTCAATATTGTACCTAAATTTGAAAATTTTCGAAATTTGAAATTTCAAGACTGCATTGCCCGAGAGAATGGAAAAATAGGAAGAATGCCGCAAGAATCATCAAAATCGACCGATTATTGCCGGAGAAAAGTTGGAAAAACCGTTTTATACACCGTCCTGCACCCCCTTAACGCAGCCATTGTGGCAGGGATGATGCAAACTTGAGTCATACAACCGTAACGCGACGGTACAGAAACGCCAAGCGTCGCGTTATAACGCGTTCTGTGTGCCGAAGCCTTTAGGAACATCGATATCAGTATATCGATGGGTAGGTATATCGGTAACATATCGAATCGTAATTGTGGGTTGCAAAAGTGTATTTCAAGTTTTCAATATCACCATTTAGGTTTTCTAAAGTAGCTACTCGTACATCTGATGGTCGTTCACTTTTCTTCACTTATATAGGTACGACGTTTCTTCCCGTCCCAAACAGTATGATCTTTGAAGGCTACCTGAAGAGCATTAGAGTTGAAATAATGAAGCGTTAATGCATCATTAGATTCATTAGGATTTGCTACATTTTGAATGCGTTTATAACCAGCATTGTAAACTCCATTTACAAATGGTAATGTCTTCTTTGCCTTCAAATCCTCGATGGCAGCTTCAATATTTTGTGTGCTAGTTGCATGTTCCACAATTTTGGCACTATATGAGGAATTAACTACACTGTTTTTGGCCACATCGTTATCAACGTATTCTTTTGACACTAGAAGGGTAGGTAATCCATAAAATAATTTTTTTTTTTTTTTTAGAAAAAATGCGAAACTCCGTTCATTTACTATAATCATTCTGAACGTTGAACGTTTGTCTATTTTTCTACATAATCGCCACGTCGGTATGCCGCTATGTCATTGTGCCATAGCTGTACGGATCTTGCACACACCTGCAATAAACGGATTTTTTTATTACTAAAAACATAAGAAACCTTATTTTTGAGATTACCCTCGTATCATGTCAGGTAGGTTCCATGCGCCAGTGATGTAGACAAATATTTCCGATCTTCTCAGATTCCCAGTATGAAATGTTATAACCTTTTCACAATCCCTCGAACTGAAAGCTGCCGAAAAACCTCTCAAGACCCGTTGGAGTTCCTCGTTCTGTAGTACATACGGGGGTATGGTATTGTTTCCTAGAACTCCTGAGAGGAGCACAGGGCCTCAGTGAAATGCCGCAGGTCCCAAGCCCGTGTTGAGAAAGGAGGGTGTACCACCACTGTAGCCTGAACAGGAGATCCACTGAGGCCCTCGTCTCAAGAATAAGGCTAGTAGCCTTATTACGGGTCGACCGGTTACTCGTGAATGTTCTGGGCGGAGCTGCGAGGGTGTTTTTTTCTCGGGAGACAGTAGCTTTGTTCCAGGCTGTTAACGAACAGTAAATAACAGTTCACTGCCTTCTAGATCGCCGTTAAAAGCTGTCCAGCATGGAGGCGAACCTGGAATGCTCAAATTGTCCAAGTTGCTGTTAACGTTGCACCTTGGGCACTTTGCTTGTATGTAATTTCACTTGAAGAACACAGAACAGCGAAGCTAAGGAGGGAAGGCGTGAGAACGAATGAAAGGTTTATGAGAAGGTTTCATTCAAGCATGGTTACCAGTTGAATGGCTCCACTTTAAGCTGTCGATTTCTGTCCAATAGCAGTTGAACTGCTGTCAACCTGAAGTTCCTTTTGGAACAACCATTGACTGTGGTTTTAGGACGGCAGAGCCGCCTGGAACAGTATTCAGTCAAGCTGCGCATGCGCCTGCGCCTGTTGACTTCTGTTGAAGCCAGGTTTACATTGGTCGAGTCAAAAGGTAGAATAGAGTGCATTCTGCTCTACCTACCAGACTATTAATCCTGCTCCACCTGGATCACTGACACGTCATTCGAGTTCTGTTTCCAGAAAGGTGTAGTTGATATTCTCTCTGTTGAGTTTGTTGTGCTTTCTGTTCTAATCTGATTGGTTTGGTTCTTCTGTGCCTGTCTGTTATAAAGCCTTTATACTTCGTTTGTCCGGTGTTTTGTTGGAGGAAATGGTAGTGGTGTTGAATAAGGAAGCAAGAAGTGAAAGAAGGTTGGAGAGAAACCCATGAGAATGTGCCCTGAGACATTTGAACATTTATTTTGCATGGTATTGCCGGTGCTCAAACACAAAGAAACTGAATGAGGGGTGCCATAACTCCAGCCAACATGCCGTAGAGTAATGTTGGAGGTCACCAGGACACACTTATCAAGACGTGTGCCTCTTTCTTTCTTCCTGTCCTCCCAATTCCACCATTTAACGGGTAGATTAGATGGTAGAGTGAACTGTAGAGTTCCAATTTCGGTAGGGGGAGGGTCAGTACACTGAGGCAGTGTACCACCGTGCTGGTTGCTCCAACTCTACCACTTGCTAGTAAGTAGAGTCAGCTCTACTGAAAACGTTAACACGAGTAGAGTAGACTAATTCTGCTCTACTCTACCTTCAACTTGACCAGTGTAAACCCTGGTTTACGGTTGTTGTCTCCGGGAACAAAGCTAGTGCTTCCGAGCGCCCCTCCCTGTCCTACTATCCCACTCCTCTTATCTTTATGAGGCGTGTGGGGGAAGTTACTCCTACAACGCGTGACGCGTACCCCCCACCCCCGTATTTGTAGGAGAATGCTTCCCTACTCCAACCCTTATAGCCCCGCCCAGAACATTCATAAGTAACCGGTCGACCTATACGTTCATTGGCTCTGAACCAGTGGCGAGGCTTGCCCTCTGCCAGGCTATGGTGCAGTGGGTCGATCCCCCGCACACCCAAAAAATAATTCAGGTAATTAAGCTGTAGTGGTGGTTAGCTCAGTTTTGTAATTTGATAAAGTTATTCCTATATTATTTGTTAATTTTTTTAAAACTTTTTTATTTGTTTTAGATGACCAAAGATCCGATATGTCTTGTGAAGATGATGAAAACCCGTGTGGTGACGATGAACCTTTCCAACAAACTGAGGAGGAGGATCGACTTGGTGAGTTGATTTTCTTTTCTTAAAATAAATTGGTACCTAATATTTCATTAAGTAAAACACTGATTGTTCTTCAATCACCGTTTCGTCATTCACAGCTCACTACGTAACTCAGTTTTTGACTGCAGCGAATATAATATATTACCTCTTCGGATGATTATTCTCTCGAGCTATCGACCGAAATAATCGTGTAAGAATTTCTGATTGCGTAGTAAAAATGTGAATACTTGTCGTGAAACCTGTCGCAACACTACGAATCAAACTTTGGGCCGTGGTAGTCAAAAACGCGTAGTTGTTCTAGGACTTGTTCAGTCGTACTTTTTGATTGGATTTTCCGGTCACCCATTTATTAATTGGCTGAAGGGTTGACGAGGGGGATGTTTTTATTGTGAGATGCGAGCGCCAGTGAGTATCCAGGCCACTGCGTGGAAGTGTGATATAAACCATAAATAATTCTGTTATTTCTCGCTTGACAATCTGGTGAATAACTCGTTCAGGTTGTCATTTTGTTTCTCTTTCTTGGGCACAAAAACATTAAAAGAGCTGTGTTTCATACATTACAGAGTTACTTACGTATTTTGTACGGTACCCGACACAATTCCCGTGCTTTGCTGGTTACTTATGAAAAAATGTATTTAAAAAAATAGGATACAGTAATAATAATGCAATAATATGGGTGAATATTTGTTGGATATTCAGTTCAGATTTGCCGCCAACTTCAAAAATTTTATTGTATCGGCTTTAAGTTGAGTTTGTCAGCATAAAAGTTATTTTTTACTTCTTGGTTTTATACAGCGTTTTTAAAAATATAATTACTGGCCACCTACTGAGCCAATCCGTACAAAACTTGAAGTGGACCAACAGTCAAAACAGTTCGATAGTTGGGAATAATGCTAGACAAATATTAAAATGAAATTAATTTTTTACAAACCATAAAAACAGGTCGAATTGAGAACCTCCTCCTTTTTTGAAGTCTGTAAAAAAATTAAATAAATGACTAAAAATATATCCACGTGTGTACAATGTGTATGCTATACATAAATTGCATCCATCGTTGATAGGGTTTTCGGTAGCTGCATAGGCTGCCTTGCGGCCGCGTTGAGGTTACAAGACGAGGGAGCCACGTGCCAAAGTTTTAAAATCTCACAATTTCAGTGGTGCTGATGCAGTGATGACGATTGTTGCCTCCAACAATATGATGAATTTTTTATGACGTCATGACGTCCAGACTACTCTTTTCCCACAGCTTTTCCAGGATCTGACAATTTCTGTCGAGTGGGTACCTCGTTGTTCCTCCGTCAGTCTTGGCTCTTCGCGTAGGTCTTTCGAACGAGTTTGGCTATGGTGTTCAATTGGATGTTGGTCGTTCCCTCGTAGATCGTCCCAACTTTGGCGTCCCGGAAGAACTTCTCCTGAGGGAAATCCGTCGAGATGCCGACTCCGCCGCACCAGTCGATGCATTTTCGGGTGACGTAGCCCGCCAGCTCGGAGCAGTAGTGTTTGGCCATCGAGGCCTCTTTGATGAAATCCTTCTTCTCTTCTACCAACCTGAAAATTGAATTTTTCTTTTAATTTTCCCCCAAAACTCGGGAATTTTTTGACAAGATTTTTTTTAAAACTGAGGCAACCTTTGTTAATTTGACGAAAAATGAAAGAAAAGGCTAAAATGAGAAATCTCCTCATTCTGCGAAACTAGTGATGTGTAGCTCCGTAGCGACCGGGTTCAAAAAAGGAATAAACCGGTTCCCGTGAGATCACCGAAGTTGAGTTGCCTCGATCGTGGTTAGTACTGGCATGGGTGACTGTCGTGACACGTGGTGACACGTTCTTCAAGTGTGACTCATGTAGCTGTTGGGCGAACCCCTCTCCACGAGGCAATGAGTGGCCAAGTAAAGGGCGAAATGATCAGATCGAATTCTGATCCCCTCATTGGAGGACAGCTGATTACGTGCGTGACACAGGCAGGGCAGTCGGATGAAAAGCCCCAGCCTGGAATGGCTGTTTACTTTACTCCAAGGAGCCCGTTCCTTTCAGTGCACGAATCCTGCTCTGAAGGAACTGGTATGTAAGGGTCCCTCATCCCTCTTCTCTTCAGGTCTGCTTGATGAGCAGGAACCGGAGCTGTGTGACGAGCTGGTGACGAAGTGGAGTTGTTCCCCCCAGTCCCCCTCCCTGCAGTCACCAATCCATCACACAACTCCGGTTCCTGCTCTTGTTTTTGAACCACAGCTGATGAAAATCATCATCATAAGCATCATTCGGCTTGCTAGTCTCCAATGTTCACTGTTATTAACATGTATGTAACGACGTGAGGACCCTCCCTAATCTGCTTAGTGAGCCCAGAAGGTGATTTCTATCCTGTTTGAACTACGAGGCTGAAATTCGAAATTGAGCCTCTGTAGGACTGCTGAGTAAGAAACGAGGTGAGGACCCTCCCTAATCAGGTGTGAGCACTTGAAATAATAGGTCATTATTATTATGTTTATGCAATGAGATTCGCGCTTATCTCTCCTTTATTATGTGTATCTGTAACATTGTTACCTATTTTCTGGCATTTAAAAATAATTGAAAATTAATATAATAATGCTAGATAGGGGCTTCATACTTCGACGGATTCGTTGGATGGGAAGACTGCTTCACGAATTTTCTGACAATTTAGTTTTCTTTGTTAAACGGAGTATTTAAGTTTAAAAAAAGGGTAGGTACTATTTTATTTCTGAAATGCAATTATGTCCCGAGACCACTCAGACTATCGTTCAATAGTTGAATGTATTTAACGGTAGTCTCGAGTGACGTTACAGATCCAAGATGTAGCTGTACCTGCTTCAGTACAAATATCCCTGAAAATGTTCGAAATGGGGCAAAATCAGTCCAGGAGGAATTTTTGAGCATATTTTTCGGATTTAGATAGACGAGAGTCATTTCATCTATGTAGGGTGGTGAACACAGAGCTTGGTGGATTTTTTTTTTTTGCCAAATTCTGTTCAGTAACAGAAATTAAACACTTATTGACCACATGAAGACGTGTTTACGTTGAAAAGTCGTTAGAAAACGTGGGTGAAGTTTGGATTTCTGACTTCCCGCTAAAAATGACGTACAATTTAAATCACCGAGTAGTTCAACTCAAAAATATGTTAATGTTATTTATAGCAAAAATTAGTATTTCATAATCTTTCTGTGAATATTGTTATAAGAATTGTTGTATATTATCACACATGTACCGAAGCTAAATTAATTATTGAATTATTTATTTCTCAGCCAACTGGAAATTTGTTATGTTCATGTTATTGTATGTGTTGGGCTTCACCCGTAAATATTCAAATAGCGCTAGTGCACCACTTTAAATTATGTACAGAACCGTGCAGTGGATGGAACCACAATTTTATTAATACATTTAAAAAGTACTTCTCCAAAACCAAACCAAGGGGAGGTTCACGGAAGGTCACTGCAAAGGTTCTTGAAGGTTTGCCATTTCTAATTTATGGTTGTTGGCAGCATTGGGAACCTCCGCCCCTTGGGCCAACAGCCCATCACATGTCTATAGACCTGATACCTACGTCATTTCTTTTCGCATTTTTACTTCCAATCACCTTCATTTAAAAAATAACGCTTATTTCAAACTACAATTTTCCAACAGTTACTGGATATTTTTTCTAAAACTAAATAGGTTTATTTTTTCTGGGGAGGAAAAAAAATTGACGAAAATTAAGAGGCCTCCAAGAATGCGTCTCTGTGGACGGACGCCCTCGGACATTCTGTTCCACAAATAATATGTTTTTTTCATATATTCAGTAAAATTTCCATAAATTTGCAACAGCTTGTGATTTTTCAAAACCCTCTTCTAACCCCGAAAATTTACAACTTGGCTTCAGTTTCAAATGTGGCCACCTGATTCCGCCACCCTGTAGTTTCAATGATTAATATTGCCAACTCCTCTCAAATTCATGAAGAAGTTTTAATTTGGAAAGTTTGATTGGATTTAGTACTTACCGGAAAAATAAACATTTACTAACCTTGCTGCATTGTAAACTAGTAAACGTCCAGCTTCTAATCTCGTTGCCGCTTCTGCCACCTGATGCTGCATACTCTGGGGGGAAAAAATTGTAAAATGATAACAATCGAAAAAATTTAAATAACAATCTGAACTTTTTCCTCTGGTCCGATTTTGATTCCCCCCGTCCCCGCAAACTTGCACGGGGCTTTGTTTGTCAATGAACAGATATCTGTGTGGTAACAAATATTGCCGAAAGCACCTAAGAGGGTGGATGTATGTGGGAAAAATTCACGTATGCCACACTGCCTTTCGTCACTCGGTGGAGCACTTGGTTGTCAGCTGCCTCCTGCTATGTGAAGCATTTTGAGGGATTTACAAAAATATTGAGAGAACTTTGAGATGATGTGCTGCTTCCGTGAAAACACGGCCTAAACACTTATAGACGACCCAAAACTTTTCCCACAATTTATGGCAAAAATAAATGTCTGCTAATAACCCACCCGCATTAAATATCACTTATTAAGGAAACCTCAACAAAACAGATAGGCCTAACGCTGCCCAGAAGAGTGAAAGGACTTATAAATACGTTCTGTTCTAGGGACACAGGACCGCCAAGAAAACTGAAAAACTCAAAGCGACCAGTTTTTAGGAATAGGTTAAAGAACTGAAACACAAACAGTCGTTCCAAGGAAGGTACTTTTCTGCAATTTGCCCTCCCCCCAAGGGCTACAGTCTCACAAATATAACAGGTCGAGCTGAAATTTTGCACACACGTTCGTTTGCTCCAAGGACGTCATGTTTTGAATCTCCCCCATATAGGTACAAAGTCGGCAAAGTCAATGTGCCGAAAGTCATTTTGGGTTGAAGTCTCGTTTGGATATACAGAAGGCAGCGGTTTTCAAACAGGCCGTATTTCAGGATGGCTAATGGCGAATCTGTCAGAAGTAATAGTAGGTATTGTTTTAAGCTGGCTAAAACTATTCAGAGAAGGCTAAAAACCTATGCGTGATGACTGGTTTTGATCGAATTTTAAATGTAGTGAAATTTGGCTTGAAGGAAAATGTGGCTGAGTTGTATTTTGACTGGGTAGGAGTTATGGAAGAGAGAGGTGCGCGAGGGATTATTTCCGCGCGGTTTGCACCATCTTGGATACATCTTTGGGATTTAGGTAAATATTCGCCCAGTTTTCACCTCATAGAATACCTAGGAGAATATTCGCCCGGTTTTCACCTCGTTGAGTATTGAAAGGATGTTCTCGCCTGGTTTTCACCTCGTTGAGAATGTAGAGGGAAGGAGATGGCTTAGTTGGTGATGAGGAGGTAAGGTTTGAGACAGAAGGCACTTGTAGGAGAGAAATTGGATGAATGTCCGAGCTAGGCAATCCGGGCGCTTTTTATAGGCTCCTTTACCCTCCTCAGGTCCCATCGGAACGACCGTTGGGAGCCGTTGGAGGGAGAGTTACCTGGGCCGTGTCCCTCGCAGTGCATAGCTCGGCCTCCCCGTTGTTTATCGGTAAAAATCTTAATGTATATACAGGAGTGATATATTACAAGGGTATCACAGCACTGTGCAATTCCTCGTGATATGTTTCTTTGTCTTCTTGAAAAACACGATTTTTATAAAATAAACGCCGATCTGCATAGCATCGACATCAACTCATACGATTTCATAGCTAGTCAGGCTCAGATGTGGCCTTAGGTGTTTGATTTACCACTTTTCAGACAAACCAATAAGTATTTCGATTATTCCCAGCAGTCAGTAGTGGATTATTGCCCGTTTTTGTTTTAAAAGTAATTAAAGTGTTTAAGTAATTTTCAAGTTAATTACTTACTTGAAAATCATACACCGGGGAGCCGAACTGCTTCCTGTCGAGGAGGTAGGGGATTGTAGCGTCGAAACATCCTTGAGCGAGACCCAGCATCTGAGCCGCCACTCCAATACGTCCTTCATTCAGAAACCCTATTGTGTACCTTAAAAAAACACCATAAATATATAACTAAATAACTCATAATTTCAGTTAATATTGGCTTGAGTTGTGTGCAAAGGAAGTTGAATTATGTTCATTGAAACCGTAAGGAAAAATCGAAAATTTTCCAAGAGAAATTGCATGTAAATCTGCAAATTCTTCATCAAAATAAGGTTGCTGCTACAATCGTTGCGGTTCATTACGTTGGTTAAAGTGGTGCACCAGCACATCAAGCAGGATTTGCATTGAACTACTCGGCGATTCACCTAATGCGTCATTTTTAGCGAGAACTCAGAAATTCAAAATTCACCCTCGTTTTCTGCCTATCATTATGCGGTAAATAAATGTTAATTTCCGTTATTGAACAGAACTTGGCCAAAAAAGGGAATTTGTAACCCACGAAAATTGTTCATTTGAAGAAGTTCCTATTTAATTTAAAAATTATTGTAGACATTTTGGCTATTTTAGTTTTATTCAGCAAACATGCAATTTTTTACAAATACAGGGGCTTTTATTCGATTCATGCTCACTTTTCTCTCACCTTCTCATGTCAACTCGAGTTCATCCAAAACCAAAAACTTCTTGTAAATGTTTGAATCCAATACATCAGTGTCAAGGTACCATGTTGGGGAATTTTATTCATTACCTACCTATTCAATTATTTCTTCAACTACTGATAGGCGTCTGGAGTCAGGGAATGCCATTTTTATTTCCCTGTGGACACGCTGAAATACCCAAAATTGACCGAAAACGGTCTAATTTAACCATAAATTCTACGTTTTAACGGGTTAGGCAATGAATAGATCCACAGCTTTCCGTCTCTCCTGTACAGGTCCCACCAACTGAGTTGAACCTCCACTTTTTGATGGAATTGGCAAAATATCCAGTCTGATTGGTCAATCTCGTATACTACCCATTTGAAGTAAAATTGTGTCAACGGACCTGACAGTGTCGTTTTATAGATCTCGAACCGCTTATCCCACAAAAATCGTTTTGGTATCGTTGGAATCCTTGCAGAAACTTCTCTCTGTTAGTGCCACACTTGTTTTGGTCTGAGCCAAAAAGTGGGGAGTGATTTTAACAGGCTATGCAAAAATTAGTATATTATAGTGCAAAAAAAGTATTATTATAGGCTTAGGTCTGCTGATTCGTGGTCATTGTTTTCGGAAAATGTAGTATTTTGCCACCCTGAGGTTCAGCTTAGTTGGTGCCACCTATACAAGTTGGAAAATGGCGCTTGCAATATTCTGCCTTTCAGGGGGACGGTATGACTCGTCAGCGCCGTGATCTTGGACGCTTTGGCGGTCTTTAAAAAAAGTTCATTGTGAGGGATTTCGAGTGATAGATTCATCCACAAATTGGACGAGGCATCAAAAAACAATCGTCTATCAACCACCTACATTTCACGCTAAATATCTATCTGATTTTGTTCAATTTCTACCTATGGATTTGACGTGTACCTTTCGCATGAAACTTCTAGTCCTTTTTGTAAGTTTTGGTTCGAATTACGCCCATTTTCTCGATATGTTTTTGCGAAATGTTGTTTTTGACAACAACAAAAAAAGCATTCTGATGTGTGTGCGTGTTTTTTCTCTCAGGATGTGAGTTTTTGTTGGTTTTTACCCAGATTCGCTTTATACGCTTATACGGGCATTATTTTGGCCACCACATGCGGCAACCGCTGTATTTAAAACCATTGTTTGCTTACCTGTAGCCGTGTCCAATCTCGCCCAGAATCCTGTCTTCTCGCACTTCCAGGTTATCAAAATGCAAAGAGCAAGTCCCCGAAGCTTTGAGCGACATCTTCTTCTCGGGTTTACCGACCGACAAACCCTTGGCGCTCCTATCGACTATGAAACAAGTTATACCTTTGTAACCTTTGGACTTGTCCACGTTGGCCATAACGAGAAAAACCGACGCCAAGTCGGAATTCGTGATCCACATTTTGGATCCGTTCAAAACGTAACCCGTTCCGACTTTGTCCGCTGTGGTTTTCAAAGCGAACGCATCGCTTCCGGACGTTTCTTCGGTCAGCCCGAAACTGCCGACCATGTATTTGGCCAGTTTGGGCAAATATGATTCTTTCTGTTCTTCGGTGCCCAACTTCATCAGCAAGGCATTCACCAAAGTGTTCTGAATGTCGGACAAAACCGCTATGGATGGGTCGATTTTCGACATCTCCTCAATGGCGAGAACCGTCAGGAAAAAGCTCATTTCCATGCCGCCGTATTTCTTGGGGATTTCAAGTCCCATGAGGCCGTTATCGAAGAGTTTCTTGACCAAATTCTGATCGAATTTGCCGTTTTCGTCCATTTCTTTGACCTTTGGTCGGATCTCTTTCGCGGCAAAGTCCGCGACGAAGTTCTTGAACTCTTTCTCGTCCTTGTTCAGAGTCGTTACAGCTGACGCGTATCCCCTTCTCACGACGTCCACCACCTTCTGCAACCTCCTTAAACCTGACATTTTCAAATCACAGCCAACAAAATCCCAAACAGTCCGCAAACTTCACTTACACTCGACCGTAAAACATCACCTCATGCAACACTGTCACAAACGGAACACTTCGAAGAACGCTGTTAAGATTCAGAGTGAAATTCAATTTATTTCACTCAACCCATTCACGATGTTAATAAGCACCTATTGTTTCGCCGTTGAATTAATGGTAATTTCTTATTTAAAGATCTCACGTGGAGAATTTTTAATCGTCGATGCCAGAAAAAAAAATCACTTCCTGGGTTTTGCAGGTTTCTTCAACAGATCGAAGAAATGGGTCGGCGAAAGGCTGTCGGTTGATATCTTCTTTATGGAGATGGGCGCAACAATCTGTAAAAAAAGGGGAGGTACAAGAATTATAATAGTGAATATGATCAAATTTAAATTAATTTGAATATCCTTAGACCTTTATTGAGCCATTTCTCAGCTGCCTTCGAAGGTTTGGCACAAAATATTGGTTTTTCAAGGAAAACACGGCTGAGCATGCCCGCATAGCGAAGTTATAGTCGGATTTCAGTGCATTACCCGCTGCTTTTTCCCCTTTTAAATGGGCATTTTGAATAAAACGGCGTTTATGCGTAGACCAAAGTTTGAGTCAGGATTAGATTAAATTCCCACGGAACTGTAGCTGGACCAAGCCCTGTCTGCCCTTCAAATTTCAGCTCACTTCACTTTTTTTCACATGGATATATGGACGTTTCAAGTGTGTTACCTACCTGGTATCTAAGTGCAGTCGGAATTTGATGTATTTCAAAATACCTGGTTAATTTGTGCGTAGGGAGGAGGTGTCATGCTTAAAAATTCTCCTGAGAAGAAGATAGATTTTGTGGCCTAAAAATTTTTTCTCGAATAGGAACAGGCTTTTAAAATCGGCGCATTCAAAAATTGGCGCTGAGCTTACTACGTCATCACTGAGGCGCGAAATTTTAAGATCCTATTTGGTTTACAGTAAATCGAATAGTTGTGGTTCTAATGAACAGCCTTCATTTTCACGTTATTTTAGCAGTGTACTTTCGATTAAAAAATTCATGCAAATAGCCCATTCTCGCGTCTCAATATTAATTTAAAATCTGTAGGATAATGGTACCTGTAGGTTAATGCCCCCCCCCTCCTACCACAAGTGGCTCAAAATACACACTGGACAAAATGAGGTTTCCTTGAAACACAGAAACTATTGTATTAAATGTGTCGGCCTTATAATTTGTTATCTATAATAAATTTATATTCGATGACAAAAAGAATTGAGTGGACAGTGTAACGCTGTTTCGTGGGAAAATTTATACGAATAAGAAATACAATAATTAATACATTCATTTTAAAGTACAAAAAGTATTTTGCATTTTGCCAGTGACACTAACCATGTTGGTTAACTATAACCATGTTGTAGTTAGTATAGACTGGTATTTCATACAATTTTTTTTTATTGTAGAGAGAAAGTAGAGAATTTAAAATAATGCTCCAAAATATGCATCAAACCCCGTTTTGGGTTAGGATTTTTTTCAAACATTTTCGGGTTGGCACCTCCCTTTTCCAAATCCTAGGCCCGCCACTGATTTTGTAGGTAGTTTGACACGGAGATCAATAAGATGCAGTGCAAGAGTGGTTTCCACATAGGATGACTGACGTGAAATTGGATTCATTTTCGTATTGCAAATCGTTAGGTAGGTACCTACGAGCTACCTAAGTACGGTATTCCGGTCTATTTTCATAACAGAATGGGAATAAATTTGTCAAAACGTTCTTGCGAAATTGAAATAAAGTAGTATTTGGAGAATCCGGGAAGATAGTTAATTACCTAAAGCCAGTGGGATACTGCATTTTCTACGAAAATCTTCCAGTTTGAGCCGCAGAATGATGTTAATGTTGCTCAGTGAACTTGACATTTAATTACCTGTAAAGTTCATTAATTACCAGTAATTAAATGTCAAGTTCACTGAGCAATATTAACATTCTGTGGCTCAAACTTGTAGGTTTTCATAGTACCTAAATGATTTGTATCGCACTGTAATTTATTATGAATCAGATGTGGGCTTTAGGTAATTATCTGTCTGCCTCTATTTCGCAAGAACGTTTTGACAGATTTACAGAAAATGAAGATCGTCGAGCTGGATATTTGGCGAATACTGTGGTTTCTCACGCCAACTACCGTGAAATGAAAATCTGATAAGAAGAATATGAAAACTTAAATAACATGACGTGGGAATCTGAAAATAAGAGTGGTACTCCAAATGGGTCTTGTACTCACGTGGTCTGATGTCTGTTCTTGAGTTTAACGTGACGTTTTTATCTGTTTCTTCTTTAAAGAAAGTCGAAAAAGCGATGGAAATAAACTAGAAACCGATCGGAGTTGCGCAAGAGATAAACTACATGCACACATACATTAACGTTCATTGATAACGAAAGCCTCTTCCAGTGAAATTTTACTGGAAGAGGCTTTCGTTATCAAATGACGAGTAGGTACGTCCGTGAATGTTGGTTGCCGACTGACAGCCTCGATGAGAGAGTGGGGACCTGCGAGACGGGTTATGACCTCACTGGAGGCCGTAGCTTTCCTTTCTCCTGTAGAAGGATCATCAGCTGATAGAAATCACCGCTACCTTCTTAAGGACGATTTGCGTCTCGCCGATCGAGGAATTCTGTGGGGGATGTCCAGAATCGCATACGTCAATCCTTACAGAGCTGTATCCCTACAGTAGTACAGGGTGGTCCACGGGAAGCTGACGGTTTTTAAATTAGTAGTACATATTTGTTTTTCAACATAAAAAATTTATTTTTTCATATTCTTACAGCCAGTACCATGCCATTTATGAAATCAAACCTTAAAAAAATAACATCTGTCATGTGGTGACGGTTTGGTGTGCAGTATCGTCCAAATGTGTGATCGGTCCATATTTTTTTGAGGAAAACGGCAACACAGTGACTGTGACTGCAGCCCGTTATGTTGAGATGATAAACATCTTCCTGAGACCTGAGTTACGCAGACTAAAACTTCCTGCTGAAAGAATTGGGATATATTTAACTGCACGGCAAAAAAAGGTATTTTCCCTTCTGCGAATCTCCATCTAAAAAGATTATCTTCACTTCAGAAAAAGTAAAACTCCCAGCATAAAGTAAACGTCAATATTGACTCCAATCACGGCTAAATAGGTGATCAATACCAGCGTATTATTCAATCACACATCAGAAAAGGGGTTGGCACAGCAAAAAAGGGGTTTTGCACAGCTATTTCAAGTTGAAGGAGCGCGCGTTACCTCAGTGTTGCCAGGGTTCATTTTTATTCCACTAGCGCCCCCTACTTCTAAGTAATCTGAACGTTGAATCACCTTATTAGACGGGTGTCTCCCAAATTAGCCGTGCAATTCCCTTTTTTGATGTGCGAAGTATTTTTTGGACGTGTGTTTGATTTAAAAGCTGTTATGCCCGCCTTTTATGTAGGGAGTAACCTCTATTTTGCCGGGCCGTTAAATCACACCCGAAAGAATTTGGTTCCAGCAAGATGGGGCAACATCTCACGCAGCTAGAGTATCGATGGACGTGTTGCGCCAAATGTTCCCATAGCGCTTGATCTCACGGTTTGGGGTAATGCCTTGGCCTCCGAGGTCACCTGATTTGACCACCTGTGACTTTTTTCTGTGTACGAAAACAAACCGAAAACGTTAGGCGAGCTGAAGAAAGCGTTTCGAGCACAAGTCCACGCGAATGACACACCCTTATTGGAGCGCGTTCACCAAGGGCTTTTGAACAGACTTGCCACATGTTACAAGCAAGACGGTCACCACATGACAGATGTTATTTTCAAGGTTTGATTTCTTAAATGGCATTGTACTGGCTGTAAGAATATGAAAAAATGAATTTTTTATGTTGAAAAACAAATATTTACGACTCATTTAAAAACCGCCAGGTTCCCGTGGACCACCCTGTATTTTGCGTTCCTACCTTCAGTCACTTCCAGAGCAGATATTCCCATGGATCGGTGTGCTGCAGCGTTTACAAATCCATATTCACCTCTAGGAGTTGGTACGGGGGTGTTGTTTTATTACGATTACGCTCAAGTTGGAATAGTAGAAGAACGGGAACTGTGACATGAGTCCTATTTCAAGAATCACTTGTTGATTTTAAATTATAGGGATATGTAAGATGCGTTCAATTCCAGGAGTTAACTCCCACCAGTTCACTCACTTCTGTGATGCGTTCTTTGGGACACGTTCACCCGTTCAGTCGAGTCCCTCTAACCCGCTCTAAAAATCACGAAAACGGGGTTTATAGGTTTGAGTCAGTAAAATAGTTAACCTACACACACACATAGTTAACCTAGCTTGATACACATTTAATTTTGTAATTATTTTAGTTATAAATAAATGCCATATTTTGCAGATTCTGCTCTGGAGTCTAGAACGAAAATACGAAAAATTTTGAAATGCCTATATAATATTAGAAAAGCTTCAGAGACAAGGCTGGTAGGTGTACAATGCAGGCATTACTTACCTATGCACTGGAAAATTATTACCAACCTACATAATGCTTTACAGGCGTTGAGTTGTTGAGTTTTTAATGCTAATTTCAACTCCACATTATCAGTATTTTTCCGTGGCTTCTTCATCCACAACTAAATGAAACCGCACAGTACTTTTTTCGAAATATTTTTGTTTGAACACAAGGTGAATAGTGAACGCACTTCGTAGAAACCTAGTAAGGTGGAATGTGTAGTAGTACTATGTGAAATAAGGGAGGAAACCTGGTAGTGGGAGAGGGAAGAACGATGGGACCGGTACGGGGGAACGGAAGAACGATACGAACGTAAAGCGGGGGAGGGGTTGATGAACGGATGAACTGGTGGAACTGAGTTGTGAAAATGGAGTGAGGTTAGGATATTCTGTTCGCAGTGGTTAGGATCGCCCGTTCAGTGAGAACGTCAACTCTTCCGTCATCCGTTCAGTTCTGATACGTTCAGTTCGGATCCGTTCAGTAGTGAACCCCCACATCCCTAAAAAGATGGTTTCAATAATCATCTTTTCAAAATAACTGCTCATTTCGGACTCACTGCAGTAGCGTGTTTTCTCCAAAAACTTGATAATAACGAAAATTTTGACAGAAACAATAATGTTCAGCTTGTACTTGGTTCAAAAACAGAAAAATTACGTAGAATGTGCTTTCCACGCTGATGGTGGAGCTCAGTTTTTGATCGAAGAGCTCAATTTTTGACTCAGCCGGTCAGGGTGGCTCCCTACTCGTTCATTTTAACCAGGAGTCGTATTATAGGCTGCATTTCAAATTTAATCATTGTAGGTTGAGTATAACTGTGGAAATTACGACGGGGCAGACAATCGTTAGTGCTATCCTGACAAATTTGTTAACGTTTTCGTGCAAGTTGTGCATTTACAAGCAGTTTTGCTCACTCAGCAAGGCTTCACAGCGTGACGTCATTGCTGCCCCCCTCCCCCTCCCCGCCTTTTATGTTATGAAATCCCGATATCATATTTCCGTCGCCGGAAATGGCGACCCTGAAATATATATGATATAGTCTAATATTTCCACCCCGTTCAACCATAATTCCGTCCTTAGCTTATTTATGTAAAGGTGTACCAGAAAAAATATTAACCCTAACCATGATAATTATATGTTTCTAGCGAATTTTCAAAGGAAATGAAGCTATTGATGTCACTCGAGACGTTTATCTGCTCTTGGGTACACGATAAAAATTCCAAATTTCGCCAAAACGTTCGTATTGCCAAACAGAAGGATGAGTCCGAAGATGAGGTATTTTCAAAAGTTCTACGATGGTCAAATTTAGTTGGAAAACTCCAATTCAGAATGAATCAAAATCGTTAGAACGGCTAAAATCGCGAAAATTTTATATAAAATCTCTGAAAGTGGTATATAGGGTATAAAGGGTGACTAAGAGATAAAAGTACCATTTCAGTGGTTTTTCATTCAGAACGGGGGTCAGATCTGAATTTTTTGAGGGTCAAAAATTGGTATTAAATCAATATTAATTCACCTGACGCTGTATGCGGGATGGGAACATTTTTCTCACAAGATTGGGTCAGATTTGACTTTATAAGGGTCAAAAATCGGTAAAAATTGCTAAAATCACAAAAACCATACCACTTTTCATAAAATTGTATACTTTTTTTGTGATTTTAGCAATTTTTACCGATTTTTGACCCTTATAAAGTCAAATCTGACCCACTCTTTTTGAGAAAAATGGTTTTATTATACAACAGTACTTCCGTCGTGATTCACCATCCCACATACACAGCGTCAGGTGAATTAATATTGATTTAATACCAATTTTTGACCCCCAAAAAATTCAGATCTAACCCCTATTCTGAATGAAAAACTACTGAAATGGTACTTTCATGTCTTATTCACCCTTTCCATACCACTTTCAGAGATTTTATATAGATTTTTCGCGTTTTTAGCCATTCTAACGGTTTTGATTCATTCTGAAATTGAGTTTTCCAACTAAATTTGACCATTGTAGAACTTTTGAAAATACCTCATCTTCGAACTGATCCTTTTGTTTGGCGATGCGAACGTTTTGGCGAAATTTGGAATTTTTATCGTGTACCCAGGAACAGATAACGTCTGGAGTGACATCAATAGCTTCATTTCCTTGGAAAACTCGCTAGAAACATATAATTATCATGGTTAGGGTTAATATTTTTTCCTGGTACACCTTTATATTATATACCTTTATATTTATGTTAAGGACGGAATTATAAAAGTGGTATGGTTTCTCTCGCTATATCATCTTTTTACACAATAGCGCGAAGATGTCCTTGAAAATTCGCTCTTATAGCCATGCTGCGTAACGGGAACTCTTCTTTTTTTTCAGTTGCATCATATTTTAAAATGTGATTATTTTTGTGGTTACAGATAGAGCTTCCGTCGAGGATGATCACAACGTCGTAGGTACCACGTTCATTCACCTGGGTAACAAAATAAGGAAAATTTCCCGTCGCAGGCTGAAGTGGGTGTTGGGGCGTCTTCTGAACAAAACCTACTGGGATTCACAACAGCGGTTAGAATTCTTCAGCACAAATAATATTTAAAATGTTTAAATTCAGAACCTACTGTTCAAGTTTTTTGATGATATTTAATTAGGTATATAATAATTATAGAGAAATACCTCCTAACTGTGTGTGATGTATGTTGTGGCCTCCCAGTTGTCTGATGGGGTGGACGTGGACACCCTGTGTATATTGCAAAGATGGATGGAGGTTTCTGGATTGGCCGCTGGAGTGAAAGGGATTGCTGGTAATCAAGGTGAAAGGGAAGTCGTCTAGGGAGAAAGGGCATAATCAAGGTATATCTTACGAGTGTAAATAAACATGGACTGCTGTTTGCCCACGGTTTCAAAGTTATTGGGACTTCACCAGTAGTACCACCACTGTAGAAGTAGTGGATGGAATACTTGAATGGTATTCGTGGTGAGCAGCTTTGTTCTTACGGTTAACCTGGCTTGTTGCGAGCTTAAAACCGCCACAACAGCTTTCATAAAAATAACTTTGTGTTCCATGGAAGCAAAGTGGGAGAGGCAGAGTTAATATTTGGTGCATGAACAAGTTATGGGATCACCACCATCTCTTCTATGTGTGAACAGCTGTTAGGCTGAAAGCTGATGCTGCATGCATTCTAACTGATGCACAAGGAAGGCCTCGTTTCAAAGCTTCCTTTGTTCTGGAATCGTATTTTAGCGGGGATCAAATGCTGAAAATCCATTATCCCGATGGCACCGAACGCAGAAGTGCAATTACCATTCAGGAAAGTCCCGAACAGAAGCCAGGGTGAGCGCTCAAATGTAGCCTTCCCAATCCCTTCTAAACAGAGTGTGTATCAGATATGCATGTGGTGCTGTGGAACAATTTTGGTATGTAAACACTCATTTTTTGGCTGTGCATATATTTGATGCTCACTCATTTTTTGTTGGAAATAGTGTAAAATGTGTAGAAACACAAAAATTGAGGGTTTATAACATCCACAGATAGGTAAAAACACAGTGGCATGGTGGGTTAAACCATGGTTTTAGATGTGGTGGTCAGTGTTGATGGTCCAAGTTGAATGACTGGTGTCCGGTGTGTTAACCAATAGACCGAATAGTTTTCCATGTTGTCTGTAATGAAACGTTTGCACTAAAGGCGCGTCCATACTATGCAGAATGAGGGTGGGCACCCTCGTCGGATCCGAAAAGGTGACCAAGTGTGGACGCGTGCGGAAGGCGATCCGCTTGGAATCAAAGATCACAATGTGGACGAGCCGATCGCCCCAGTCGGGTTTTTTCGCAGTTTGCGGCCCAATAATGCTCAACAAACTTTCAAAGTCAGAACATTTCATCCTGAAAAAGTTCGCGAAGCCTACGTCGTTCCTATACTCGTAGTTGCATCTACCTCATCAAGTAGCAAATCTTTCATAAATGTGCTGGCGCTGTATTTTTTCCTACCATGCCGAATACTGGGGCGAACCCAAAATCTTCGACGGCAGACGTGGCAAATTTCACCAGCAGCAACTCCAAGCACGATTGCAGCAGCAGCTGCTAAAATTGTCTCTTCCTCGTCACTCATTATTCACAGATCAACAACGAAATTCAATAAAGAAATTAAATTCGCTACAGTGAAATTTTACGGACCCAGGAAAACAGAACTCGAAGGAGACTGGAGGTGGAGTGAGGGCGATCGCCCTGTCCACACTACTCTTGTATGTGGACGGCACCTTTTCGGATCCGACGAGGGTGGACGCGCCTTCAGGTTCTTCTAGATCTTGTTCTTCGTGATCTTGCTGCCTATTTTACAGTGTTGTCTTCTAATCCCTAACTGTCTTATCCTCAATGACTCAAGTTAAATGACTGATTTCTCCTGTGTTAACTAATAAACCTGATTCCCCTACAGTTGTTATCCATAACCAATGTTTCCTCTAGATCTCGTCTCTATTGATCTTGCAGCTTTGCAATCAATAGAGTTACATGTTACAGCTTTGTCTCTTCTAATCCCTATCTTTTTTTCTCCAGGTTAGTCCATTACCCACCGTTCTCCAGACAGAAGGTCGAGCAGGGCGAAGCCGTCTACTGGTCGAACGACCGCCCGCGCTTCAAATGCAAGCGCTGCCCGTTCATGGCCCAGACCTCTCGCTTGTTCAACGTCCATTTGCAAACTCACGCCGACGGTCGGCAGTTCGGGTGTTCGACGTGCCAGAGCTATTTCGACTCTGAGGAGTCTCTCATCGCTTCGCACACGTCCGGCGGCACAGCCTGCTCCCGCATCGAGATCATCGACTTCCACATCCGGTGCGAGGAGTGCTGGGAGTACTACAAGAACCACCAGGAGCTCGTGTACCACGTCGTCTTCGATTCCTGCGTCCGGAGAACCAAAGCCGCCTGTCCAGTCTGCAACATGGAAGTCGTCAAGTTCCGCATGGAAAACCACCTCAAAAATCACAAATCCAAAGCTGCTCAGTAGCTTCATGTCACTTCCCTGTTCCATGTAAATTATAACATACATATCGACTAAACTTACATTTGTTTCTACTCCTATGCCAACATTAATGTACTTCTGTACAGAATGGGCAATTTTCGTAGTACTCCTTTTTTGGCCAAATTCTGTTGAAAAAGGAAAGTAACACTTACTGATCACATAATGACGTGTTTATGTCGGTCCGTCTGTGCAGAAAAACCGTTGTGCAATTTGAATTTCAGAGTTCTCGCTTGGAGTGTTAGTGCATCACTTTGAACAATGTACGGAACTGCAATGGATGGAACTGCAAATTTATAAATAAATTTAAAATACACAAATCGAGGGGAGGTTCACAAAAGCCACAGCTAAGGTTCTGGAAGGTCTGCCATTTCTAATATTGGGTTGTTGGCAGCAGTGAAAACCTTCTCTTAGAGGTTTCATTCCGCCTCCATGGGACCAACCAATCAGATGTCTGTAGACCTAATAAATTGTTTACCACGTTTTGGTTTATTCTGTGAATAATAATTCACCTGTGTACTCGGCTAGCAAAAAATATTTATAGCACCCACTCAAAGTGTCTCATGTTTCAAGATTACAAAACTGCAATAACCGCCCGCCGTATCATCCATATCTACCTTATTTTTGGTCTAAAAATTTCGTTCTTTAGCACACAGGCTCCATTTGAAGACCGAATATTAAGTTAATTTTGACCAAAGAGCGAAGAATTGAGGTTGTAACGAAGGTTCAGCTCCCAAAATTCATTCTTTAAGGTCAGAAACCTGGGAAATTGTCTGAAATCACCATAAATTTTGTATAGTAACACTAGAAGTAGTATAAACAGGTGAACTAAGACAATTAAATTGCATATCAATTTTTGAAGGCCTAATCCGTGCTTTGGGGGACAACAACTTAATTTAGCCACCTGGAACGTTAGAAGTCTTTTCAGTGTGGGAATGAGCCGTACGCTTATGAATGAACTGACAAGGTACCAAATAGATGTCATTGCCCTACAAGAGCTGAGGTGGAGGGACACGGAGCTGACTGACCTAAATGATTACCTGCTCATTAATAGTGGTGACACAAGAAACCGCTATGGCACAGGCTTCATGGTAGCAAGAAGATGGAAACAAGCAATATTGAATTACCAAGCTATCAATGAGCGGCTGTGCACTGTACGCCTACGCGGTAAGTTTTTCAATATATCCCTTATCTCTGCACATGCACCAACAGAGGACAGTGACGAGGAAGCAAAGGATCGTTTCTACGGTGAGCTGGAGCGTGTGTATGATGAGCTGCCAAAGTTTGATGTCAAGTTGGTATTGGGAGACTTTAATGCAAAGATTGATAAAGAAATAGCACTCAGACCTACAATCGGTGCCCACAGTTTGCACGAAATCAGCAATGAGAACGGCCTTCGCCTGATAGACTTCGCAGCCGGAAGGGGAATGAGCATCAGCAGCACCCAGTTCCCACACAAAAACATCCACAAACAGACATGGTGCTCACCAGATGGACGAACTAGAAACCAGATCGATCATGTTCTCATTGATGTAAGACACGCAAGTGATATACTGGATGTAAGATCTTTCCGAGGAGCTGATTGTGACACAGACCATTTCCTAGTAAGAGTCGGATATAAACAGAGATTGGCAGTAAGATCAAGAGGCCAAGCAAACAAGATACCTGCTTATAACATTGATAAACTGAATGTGGATGAAGTGAAACAACGTTTCAGAGAAGTAGTAAGGGAGAAACTGTTGGCTGCAGGAGAAACTACGAATATAAATGCATCCTGGAATAAGGTAAAGAATGCTCTGGTTTCTGCAGCGGATGAAGTCCTGGGGCACAAGGAGTCTCCCCCTCGGAATGAGTGGTTTGATGAAGAATGTGAGCGCGTAATTCAGGACAGAAATGAAGCTCGGCAAAAGATGCTCCTGAGGACTACTAGGATGGCCACCCTGCTGTATTCGCAGAAAAGGGCAGTCGTGAAAAGAGTGTGTCGGAAAAAGAAGAGAGAGCATGAAATAGCCAAGTTGGAAGCTCTCACCGAAGCTTATCACGATGGGAAGTCCAGAAGATTTTTTCGTGGTGTGAGGGATCTGAAGCAAGGCTTTAAACCGCGACTGGAGTTTTTGAAGAATCGACAGGGCAACCTTTTAACAAACAAAGAACATATCAAGGCAGAATGGGTAAATTATTTCGAACAGCTTCTCAACCATCCAGAAACAGAGGTGGAGGCTCAGGATCGTCAAATACTTGAAGCCGCCCTACGAAATGAGGAAATAAATGACGAGGATGTGCCCCCAGATAGAGAGGAAATTAGAGAAATCATTGCAAGCCTGAAGAATAACAAGGCTCCAGGTGTGGATGGTATTGCGGCGGAGCTTCTGAAGCATGGAGGGGATGAACTCTTTGAAGAACTATACCAGCTCATCTGGGATATTTGGACCAGTGAGGAGATGCCAGATGAGTGGACAGCTGCCGTTCTTTGTCCTATCTACAAGAAAGGAGACAAGCTTACCTGTGGTAATTACAGAGGAATAGCACTCCTATGCACAGCATACAAAATCTTGTCAATAATAATCTCCAAACGATTGCAGCCTTATGCAGATAGGGCAGTGGGGGAGTATCAATGTGGTTTTCGTGCAGGTCGATCCACCACGGACCACATTTTCTCCCTTCGGCAGATGTTGGAAAAAGCCTTCGAGTTCAGCGTTACTCTGCATCACCTCTTTGTCGACTCCAAACAAGCATACGACAGTGTTAGCCGCACAGCCTTGCTGAAGGACCTTCTTGATTTTGGAATTCCCAAGAAACTAGTAAGGCTGGTAAAAATGACTTTGGATAACACAAGCTGTCAGGTCAGAGTTCAGGGAGAACTGTCTGGATCATTCCGGGTTGGCTGTGGTCTCAGACAGGGTGATCCGGGGGCACCAAGTCTCTTTAATTTGTGCCTTGAGGGGGCTATTAGGGCTATTAGGACGAATCCTGGCGGCACAATCTACAGCAGAATGACGCAGCACATGGCGTATGCGGATGATGTTGAGATTGTTGGCCGAACCTTACCAGCATTGGATGGAGCATTCCAGGAGTTTGAGAAAGCCGCAACGCACAGAGGGCTCGTAGTTAACGAGCGTAAGACAGTGTACATGTGCACGATGAGAGACCCCCCTGCTCAGTACGATGATTATGTCCAAATAAGTGGCCACCAGTTTCCTGTGTGCCAGGAATTCAAATACCTGGGTTTGCTGGTCACAAATCGTAATGATATAGGAGCTGAGATAAAGGCTAGATTGGCTGCCGGGAATCGGTGCTTCTGGGCGGTCCACAGGCTCCTCAAGTTTAACGCTCTCCCAAGGAAAGCAAAAATCACCCTATATAAAATAGTGATCAGACCCGTAGTCACTTATGGGTCGGAAACCTGGGTGCTGACAAGAGAGTGGGAGAATAACTTGAGGGTGTGGGAAAGGAAGATCTTGCGGCGAATTTATGGGCCAATATTTGATGAGAACTGTCGGTGGAGAATAAGGACCAATAGTGAGCTCCGCCAGCTGTACCAGGATCCTGATCTTGTCAGTTTCATAAAGAAGGGAAGACTTCGCTGGGTAGGGCACGTGGAACGAATGGAGCAGGAAAGAATACCACGGCAAATGCTCTATGGAAAACCAGGTGGTGGCAGACAAAGAGGCCGACCACGGATGAGATGGATGGATGACGTGGAGGCCGATCTGAGGAGCAACGGGGTCAGAAGATGGCGCCAGTTGGCTCAGGATAGGGATGAGTGGCGTCAGATGATTGAGGAGGCCCAGGTTCTATAGGACCGTAGCGCCAGGGAAGTAAGTAAGTAAGTAACACTAGAAGTAGTATAAACAGGTGAACTAAGACAATTAAATTGCATATCAATTTTTGAAGGCCTAATCCGTGCTTTGGGGGCAAAAATTGGTATTTCAATTATTGCACATGAAAGAAACAATAAATGAACAGCCAACATTTCTGTGCGTGTGTCCAATAGAATAATAGACTGTTTTTGTTCTTCCCGTGGTCTTTACACGTTCAGCCGTGGGACTGATACGCCAAGATGGTACGGGAAGACGGACCAATGAGCTTCAAGCATTCTCTACACGTATATGCATAGTTCTTCCCGTGCACGCGAAGAAGTAGTTTTTCCCGTGTACAGGAAGAACTACACGTTACGGGAAAAGAACGCTTCAAGCTCATTGGTCCGTCTTCCCGTATCAGCGTTTCCACGGTTGAACGTGTAAAGATGACGGGAAGTACAAAAACTGTCTAATAAACCCATGTGACAAGGACTTTGCAGCGTTTTATCCATGCAACATGCCCATCCCCATGTTATAGCTGAAGACTAAGAAACAACAACCTTAAAGCAGTATTTTAACTCCTGTAATGGAGTTACCAATTTGCCATTCAATGCTCTTTATTATTTGGTTTATTATTGTCAATAATGAGTCGACTGTTCCAAATTTCTAGTCTTACCTACCTTCTAATTTTGAGCAAATCCAGGAAAAACGAACATTGTCTCCTCCATACTATAATTTTATATTATTACTTGTTGTTTCAAGCATGAATTTTATTTATTGTTAGCTACTTAAGTACCTGGGTACTTCATGTTCATCAGATAATGAATTATATTTCTTGGTACCTATTTTAAAATTAACATTCTTTCCCACATGGGTCATGGTCCAGCTCCACCATAATATCTAGATCCCCCGGTGTCCACTCCTTGGTGTGGTTACACAAAACCACTGTCTGCTCAGTACATCTACGTACAGATAACCGAGTATTACCTACCTACACCACACATGTTCAAGATGGCGTCACTTGGGATGGGTTGTGACTTGTGAAGTAAAGCGATATCCGATATCGATATACATTTCTGACCAATACATCGATAGTACGATATATCGACGTAACAAATCGATATATCGCAAAACTGCCAATTCATGAGAAATGGCTAATAATTTATGGCTGCGGATTTTTTCAGTGTTCAAGATGAAGTCCCAAACATGTTTCCACTAGTCTTCACTTGCGCACCACAATGCTGACACTTGGCAACGACTATCTAGGTATGGTATTTTTTTAAAATGTTGCTCGTAACTTGCTGTCACAACAAATCAGTAGTTATTGAACATTTTTTCGTATAACCTAATCTCTAAGTAAACTTAATTAAATTCATTAAGAAGGCATCCAGCGATTTGGGTTATAGTATCTTGAGTGTCATAAAGAGGCTTGCAAAGCCAAAAGGAAAAGTTTACTTTTTTTGTGATATAAACCTGGGGAAATCATTGATAGTGACATTAACCTTCACCCGCTCGCCTCTCCTGAAGTCACACTTCCGATCGCGTGGGCGGCAAATTGGCCGCCCTTGATTTTTCATAATTTTCACTACTTTTCTTCGTTTGTTTCAAATTAGTTTTGACCAGGGAACTCCAGCACAACATTACAAGCACACTACAAAAATTATACTCAGGAAGATGAGTTAAAACTCAAAATACTTATCAAATTGGAAAGCTGGCTAGATCAAAACTAGAATATCCATAGTTCAAAACATTAGAACTTTCCAAATCGAGATGCAAAACATTCATGTTTCAGTTCAAGATACATCAGAGTACGACAAGAAATATCGATGAGAAGCCCTACACATATTCTAGAATACTGTGAAACTAGTACAGTTGAAAATACATGCGAAAGGAAAATTAATATTTACTTACATTTTCAAAATCGTGCGATGCGAAAACTGCCACGTTACCGCTCGCGTAGGCGGCAAATTGGCTCGAACCTGATGTCCCCAACTTTGGAGCAGTACTGACTGGGCTGACGTGTCCACCACGATCGGAAGTCAACGTAGTCTAGCAGGAAAGATATTAATTAGAGAATACATGGCGCTCTTGGGGCTATCACAATACTTTGAGCGAGCATACACGGGAAAATTCGAAAAGGCGGCCAATCTGCCGCCTACGCGAGCGGATGAAGGTTAATAATGTTGGCAACAAGACTGGTAAGTACCTACATTGTAAAACCATGTAACACCGCCTAACAAATAAAAATAAAATAAATATTGATTGAACTGCATATTGTTCCCGTGCCGCTCTTTTTGGACTCATCAGAAATTGGCAGCTGGGGGTTTTGAAGGTTGCTAAATCCGATTCTTTGAAAAAAAAATAAAAAATGCCTACGTGTGGAAATTGCCCATTTCAATCAGCTTTATCATTTCGTCTACAAGCTTCGCTTTGGGAAAGGTTAAACAGAACCAAAAACCTTATATTAAGACAACAGTGATTTACCCTTGTGGCCTTGAATAGATCCTTGGCCATAGGTGTAGGTAACCATCATAAATTATTTCTCTTCAAGTTCACCTGTCTTGGTTCAGGCCATGATATGCATAGATGGGTAGACCAAGTTAAATTGGATTCCCATGGTTCAAGGATATACCTACTGGGTGTTTTGTCCATAAGGCCACTGCCCCGGCACCCAAGAACACTAGGAGTAAAAAAACTCCAACCATTGATCACTTGGTACACTGTCCCTAGCATTTTTCACGAAGTTCAACAGCGACTTGCCCGATTTCTCTGGCTATGGATATTCAATATTCTAGTAGAGCATCCATGGCTGTTCCTTCTTGTTAGCTCCATACACCAAGCATGTTATTGGAATAAAGCAACAGTAATCGATGTCCTGCAGTCGAAAGCTGGGCTCCTGAAACTGGCAGGTAGGTCCTGGGACCTGGTGTCGCCATTTCAACTGAGAAAAGTGGCCTGTCCGTGCACGCTCAGTCGAGTAAAAATGTTCGCCACACCCACTTTGGGCCTGGGCCCCAGAATCTGTTTTCCACCCCAAAATCGTTCCTTTTCACATTCGATTCAATTCGTCATCTCGATACGAGATGCTTCTTTCTCTTCTGTTTGTTTTTGTCCTGCTTGCTGTTTGTGGACTGATCAGTTGCCTAAGCCCCCTTTCACACGGGGAGCCGCACGGCTCGTGGCTCGCAATCAGGAGCGTTATTCGCTCTTGACTCTCACCTTTCACATTGGAGAGGCTTTTTGGCTCTCAAGCGCCCAGTCGCTAGTTCCGCCCATTTGAAGAAACATGGATCGCATGCGTACTTTGGCCATTTACCTTCTTCATCGTCGACGCCGTCTTTGATGCCAAAAACGCCGAAGTACCAGACGGTTTTGGGTCCATCCTATCAACCAACGGAATGGTTGAAGCAGGAGTTTTCGCCACGCTTTATCAACAACTTCGACAGGATGGCAACAAATTTCGATTACACACGGAATTAATTAACATTTCTACGTCTACATCCATGTTTGAAACAAAAAGAAAGCAAGAAAGAATTTTGACGTGATGAGAATCCTTCGATGGATAGCAATAAACTGAGGAGCGAGAGCCGTTTTCACTCTTCGTGTGAATACCCGCATCCTCCCTTTGCATTTCATGGAAGAGCCGGAGGCGCGTGGCTCCAAGTGCAGAGCCGTGATCACTCGCGAGCCTTAAAAGCTCTCGCTCCCCATGTGAAAGCTCCATTGCGCTCAATGCATTTCAGTCTCACACGCCTTCCTCCTGCTCGCGAACCTTGCGGCTCCCCGTGTGAAAGGGGCCTAACACAGATAACTACCCAGCTTCTGGTCAACAGCTTCTCCATTCAAGTAGGTACCAGCCGACGGGTCATTGTTTTGTTGTATTTTAGCTTACTATATTTTTGTAACACATGAATTCGGTGGCTAATTTGCAGTAGAAATTGTCGACGATTTCGTATGCCTATAGAGTGTTGATTGAAAGACATAAGCTTTGCTGAATACCACTTAATCAGTAAATAAGAGGTGTTGTTGCCTTGGTGTATTTCGTAGACATCTCTTGGTTGTATTTCTGGTTTGGTGCCCCACTGTTTATAGAGCCCACTCACCGCTACTGGGCACATTCTTCATTTTGCTTTGAAACTGTCAAATTCAAGAAACGCAGAGTACCTACCTACAAGCTACAAGCACTGTTTCAATTCAAAAGCAGGGTGGCTTTGACAGGAGGACCGATATATCGTGATAAATTATCGATATACCATATGTATTCTCGATATCGATGTTTTAATGAAGGTATCGATATTTCCGATATATCGATATCCATCCGTAGTGTCGTTTTGTTGCCTGCCTGAGAATTTTCTGGTTGCGTGCCTACTTACATTTTCTTGATGACATTTTAACGATTTGGGTAACAACTGTTATAATATTGTAGCCATTTTCAGTTTTTAGTTTGAAGAAAAGTGTTGTTGTGTTCACGTCCTTTGAAGTTTCGCGTACAAATCGTTTGCGAGTTGCGACAAACGCAGCTGTCGCGTTGAACGGATCTTCGTCTTATCCCGACAGTTCTCTTCTGGTATTCAGCCAAAATGGGAAAAGGTTTCAACAATTACATGTGCAAGAAGTTCTTCCATCCGGCGTCGAGGGATAACTTGAAAAGGGTTTGGATGGCTCAGCAGAAGGACGACGCGTACAAAAAGAAACAGGAAGAACTGAGGATGCAGTACGAGAAAGAGCAGGATCTCTACAACAACAAGGTCAGTCCGTATTTTTTATAAAAATCACCTACCTATTATATTGGTTGATTGTTATTTCATGTTACGAACAAGATTTATGTGAAAGCATCCTGAAGGTTATGCTACTTGGATACTAGGTTTGTACCATTCAAATAAGACAACATTGAATCGGGAATAGAGAGCGACGAATCCTGTGCTGAATTAAATGATTTATTTGAGACTAGTTTTGGGCCCACACATGATTATCTCACCCGCAGTAGCGGTGCGTGGGCTCTGAAAACGGTGGGGCACCAAACCAGAACATACAACCAAGAGATTTGTCTACGAAATACCTCGAGGCAACAATAAACACCCTTCCCTTATTTACTGATTGATATTCAACAAATTCCCTTTCAATCAACACTATATAATTATATCGTCGTAGGTACGAAAATGTCCACAATTTCTACTGCAAATTAGCCACCGAATTCATGTGTTATAAAAATATAGTAGGTAAGCTAAAATACAACAACAATGTCCCGTCGGTTATCTGTGTGTTAGGACGCCGATAAATCCACAAGACACACAGCAAACAGGACAAAATGCACGTAGGTACCACAAATGCAAATCTGTCATCGGAATCTGGACTGAACGCAAAACACGCTCAGTTTGACGCTAAAAATTAAGTACTGACAACTGACTCAACAGAGAAAGCGAATATAATTCACAAAAAAAAAAAATCGGAAGACGAAGAAGCATCTCGTATTGAGATGACGAATCGAATGCATAAGAAGAAGAAACGCAATCTCTTACCATCGCTGTCGGCATGAAGAGGTTTCTTCGCGGCACCCTCAAGAAAAACAACAACAACAACAAATTGAATCAAAGGGATCGAATCGATTGTGAAAACGAACGATTTTGGAGTAGAAATCAGTTTTTGGGGACTAGGCCCAATGTGGGCGTGACAAACAACATTTTTACTCGACTGGGCATGCGCGGATGGGCCACTTTTCTCAGTTGCCATGGCGACACTAGGTCCCAGGACATACCTGCCAGTTCCAGGAGCCTAGGTTTCGATTTTGATTGCAGGACATCGATTAATGTCTCTTTATTCCGATAACATGCTTGGTCTACGGAACCCATCATGCTCTTCTAGAAAATTGAATATCCATAGAATTTGCATTCCGTAGCCAGAGAAATCTGGCGAGTTGCCGTTGAACTTGTGAAAAATGCTAGGTACAATGTATGGAGGGAAATTCAAATGCCAATTGAACGATGGAGTTTTTTTAAACTTACCTATACACTTAACACTTTACAGTGTTTTTGGGTGCCGGGGCAGTGGACGCAGCGCCTCTGCTCACCCGTCATCAGTCAGAGATGTTAACTTTGTGTATACTTACACACTTGGACAGTTGAACCTTATTCTGGCAGGAAAAAAAATTGTCAAAATCGACTAAATTAATTTTTGCTTCCTCACTACCGAAAGTAGGGAAGCTTGTATTCCTGCAAGAGTCGAAAAAAATGTATTTCCTCCAACGTTAAAATTTCCACTCGCATTTTACGGTTCAGACATCAAGGAACATTTCTGGTTCCCTGTCTGTTTGTGGTCAATTCCTTTTAAAGCCCATAACTGCCCGAAATAATGGTTGAAGTGGGCCATGGAGGGTAGGTAGGGGTTGGATCACAGATGGTCCCATACCAGAATCATGGGGAAAAAAACCAAATTTCTCCCTTATTGGGAAAAACATCTAATCGTGGATATGTCTGTTTTTCGCAGTAAGGGAGAAATTAAGTAAGTTGCATAGAGTGATAGATGATTAAAGTCGTGAAAAAAGTTGAAGTCCTAAGGAGGCTACATACCAAATTACAGCTTCATAGCGTGAATAGCATAGAAATTAGCTCCAGGAGCCACTCAGCTGATCCCGGCCCGGCGCTGCTTAAAGTGTAAGTCCTAAGGAGGCGACATGCCAAATTTCAAGTTTCTGCCATCACGGGAATTGCGCCAAAAAACGTCACATTTTTTGTATCACTCAAATTTGTATCATGCAACTTCTGGAATGACCCTCAGCCATAAGACATATCCATGTCAAAAGTACGATAACTTCTGTCTGCGCATGCGCAAACGTGAAATACTTGAAACGCCCATAACTACCTTAAGTATCGTAAAAAATAGACTGTTTTTTTCTTCCCCTGGTCTTTACACGTTCAACTTTGGGACTGGTAGGCCAAGATGATACGGGAAGACGGATCAATGAGCTTCAAGCATTCTCTACACGTATGCGCTTAGTTCTTCCTGTGTACACGTAAAACTGCACGTTGCGGGAAGAGCTCATCAAAGCTCTTCAAGCTCATTGGTCCGTTTTCCCGTGTCACCGTTTCAACGGCGGAACGTGTACAGATGACGGGAAGTACAAAAACGGTCTATTAAAACGTAAGTTTTCTGAAAACGTCCGAAACGAGAGGTGTTACCAACAGCTCATCAACAACACACCGTTATTGGTTGAGTTCATCGCTGAGTTGTATCCAGAAATATCGAAAACGAAGAAACGTCCTTAACGAGAGGTGTAATCAACAACAGACTGTTATGTACAACTGTTATTCTTGGGCAACCAACAGCCTGTTGTCGTTCTCTGAAAATAGCGGTAACGCCCACCACAACAGAAAAATGCTTTCACGGCACTCAGGATAAAAGGGAAGGTTATATTTTGCGTGCAGGAGTGAGTCAGGCTTACCAAAACCTCGCAAAAGCCATAGGGGGAAAAAAGCCTAGTTTGGCCAAAATATCCGTAGATCTGTGAGTTGAGCCACCGGTGGATCATTGCCGTGATAAGGGATAACCCTTATAATTAAGGTTTAATTGCATAATTGAGAATTATGCAGAGGCAGAGGGTTCGCCATTCACGATTATGTCGCACCGTTGGCAAACATTCGAGAGGCCTTGAATTATAGTAAGGAGGCAAATACGTCAAAAGTGTGACGAAAATCCGAATTCTGCTGTCTGCTCGATATTGGAATTAGTATCCTCTGAATCCGCTATGGGATGAGATTGTCTGTGTAGGTTTTCGTGAGATACCTACCATTTTGTACTGGGCCAGATTCCAAGCGCCGAGTAGGCTATGTCCGCAACGTTTCACACTGGTTCGTGAGTTAGCGTCGTATGAGCAGGGGCGTTGCGTCCATAAGGCCACTTGGGCCACTACCCCGGCACCCAGAAACACAAAAGAAACTCCAAAAAAATGCCATTTGTTCAGTTGGCATTCGAATTTCCCTCCATATACTGTACCTAGCATTTTTCACGAAGTTCAACAGCGACTCGACAGAGTTCTCTGGCTGTGGATATTCAATATGTTTCCGTCATGTTGGCTCCCCTGTAGCTCCATGGAGCATTTTATCGGAATATAGCTACACTAATCGATGTCTTGCAACCGAAATCGAAACCTACGCTTCTGAAACTGACAGGTCCTGGGACCTGGTGTCACCATGGTAACCGAGAAAAGTGGCCCGTCCGCGCAAGCTCAGTCGAGTAAAAATTTGGTTAGCCACGCCCCTTTTGGGCCCGGTTCCCACATTTCCATTCAAAAATCGTTTGTGTTCACAATCGATTGGATTGTTTCAATTCATCTTATCATCTCGATACGAGATGCTTGTCCTTCGATCTGTCCTCCCCTAAAAATTCTTATCACTTTCGCCATTCTGTTCCTTTGTTGAGTTTTCAATTTTCTGCTTACGTTTCGAATTTTGTATGTTCCCATTCGAGTTCCCGGGACAGATTTGGACTTGCGATAATTAAGTGCGTTGTGTCCTGTCTGTGGTCATGTGGATTGATCGACGTCAACATACACAGATAAGTACCCAGCTTCTACTCTGGTTCTCCATCCAAGTAGGTACTGGCTGGCGGGTCATTACTTCGTTGTATTTTAGTCTAGTTCGTTGTTTTTAGTTGTTGTTTAGTTTATTTGCTTCTGTATTTTTGTACCACATGAATTCGGTCGCTAACTTACAGTAGAAATTTTCGACGTTTTCCTACGAGGATAGAGTGATGATTAAAAGTTTTGGAAGGAGTTTTTCCTGAGTATTAGTCAGTATGAAGCTACAGAAATTTTAGCTTCTGGTAATCCCGGGTACTGGTCAGAACTACTGTGAACACAGTGCTTACATTCTGACTTGCTAAGAGCTGCGGTTGATTAAAATCCACCCATTTCTCATAAGAAGACTCCACTGTTGGAAAACATTTACAGGTATTTTGTAGAAAAAGCTGTTGATTTGAGTTCCGGTTTGGTGGCCCACCATTTTCAGAGCCCACGCACCGCTACTGTGTATGAGTGTTTTTATTAAACATTACCGATTTCGTACTAATGTTAATAATAGTTTTACGTTTGAATCTACAGGCGATGCTGAGTAAGGAGAGCAAGGAGAAGCTGAGCGTGAATTTCATGTACGAGCCGCCTCCTGGTGCCAAGAAGGAACGAGAAAAAGAAGATAACGAGCCCGAGTACAAGTTCGAATGGCAGAGAAAATTCAACGCTCCCAGAGAAGATTACTGTAAAGGTACGTTGGTGCAAAATCATAAATAATAATTTATATACATATTTGTATAATAATATATTATACTAAACGGGTTATTTGTGTAGTCGTAACAGACGGGTGTTCAGGGACTCAAACTACTGACGAACCTTGTGGTAAAAGTAAAAGCAGTGAAGACCCTCGTCTTGGCGGAAGTCAGATGTTAAACTGCGAGGTGTGTTCCAAAATAGTCCCAGGAAATTAGAACAAAAAAGGTCGAACAACAGAAGAAACATTACATAAAGCTGGAAAATTTTCTGTACAGTGCACCATTTTTCGGATATTAAACGCCAAAAACTGATTGTGGCAAAATTTCGTGGTTTTTCACAAGCCGTAACTAAAAAACGATTATTCCAAATAAAAAATCTTATTTAACTGAAGTTGTAAATCATGAAATTCCGCTTTCATAGCACTCCTTTTTTTATTAATATTCAAAACTTGAGTATAAAATTTAATTAAAAATTAGAAGTTTGAAATTTAGTATTTCAATAAAAATAGGGGAGCTCTGAACGCAAAATTTGAAGCGTTCACTGGCGTGTGACACAGAGCATAACACACAATATCTTAGTCAGAATGGAAAAATTTGCCCTTTTTGACGGCCAATTCCGACAAAATCGCTGAACCGAATTTAATGTTTAAGGAAGACGCAGAATTTAATGCTCTCGCAAGGGAGATTTTCTGTAACGTGCATGTTATCAAAAACTGAAAAATGTGCCGAAGTTTCGCAGTGTAAGTCACTGAAATTTATTTTGGAACGCACCTGGTATACGTTTAATATGGCTTGAGGGAGCGGAAGTTTGGTTAGGGATTTTCGTTTATAGCTGATTGCTGCACAATTAGGAACAGCGACTTGACTGAATAGGGGCACAGAATTCAGGGTGAAACTCATGGGATGGAGAATGGGCGGTTTTTGTGGGTTACAACTGCTACTTCTTTTGGCAAAATTATGTTCATTAAGTAACGGAAATTAACACTTATTGGCCACATAATGAGGTGTTTTTGCCGGGAAGTCTTAGCGGAAAACGAATGTAAAATTGGATTTCTGAGTTCCTGCTATAGGCCATGCGCTAGAATATTGCCCTCCGACCCTGCCATCTGACGGAGAACGTGGAAATCATTTTCAACACAGAATTCCCCGTTTTTTCCCCCCTGTC
Source organism: Leptopterna dolabrata (assembly GCA_954871275.1). NCBI lineage: Eukaryota > Metazoa > Arthropoda > Insecta > Hemiptera > Miridae > Leptopterna > Leptopterna dolabrata. The sequence continues at coordinate 23,407,809 of OX940989.1, forward strand.
CAGTGGCAGCACTTTCCCACTGTAATCCTTTTTCCAGCTGAGTGTGAACCGTCATAAAAACTTAACTTTTTTCGTTATAAAAAATGATACTGTCATAAAAGCCATAGGTACCTACCATAGTGAATGAACGTAGCATTTTCCCGATTTTTGTAAAATCGGACCCCTGAGCGTGACTTCTTTGAGCTGACAGACAAACTCGTGTGTAATAGGATTTTTCTATGAAATTTTTTCTTGAAAATTAGGAGTACTTTTTTGAAAAGGTACAATGAGGTAAATAAGGAAATTTTTTTGAAGGTAGGTAGGTATAAAAGGAAAGATTGAAAACAAATGTTATTTTATTATTTATTTATTTAGTACATATTATTATTCATTTATTTAGTACTTACGTAATTTAAGTGTGGTACGTAAAACTTCTAATCAGAAAAATCCGAATCCTCATCGGAACTGCTATCAGTATCAGAAGCCCCCCAACATTAATGATGAAACTATCGATCTCCGATTCGACTAAGTGATCTTTTTGACGGTTGTCGTCCTCAATTTTTTTCACGTGTCCACACACATTTGCCCACTTTTCTGTAGAGAATTCAGAGAAATATTTTCTCAGGTGTACTTCTTCGCCAACAGGTCGAGACGCCGTGGGATGCTTGAACATAGGTTTCATAGAGATAAACGATGTTTTTCTCTTGCATGCGGTAGGTATTGAGTGGTCGTAGCTCGTAGGTACCTTGCTCGCCAAGCTGCAATTGCGGGTCGTTCGACCAAAACTTTTCGGTTGGACTGACATTTCTTCCTCCTGAAACCGCTACTAACCACTCGTTTCCGAAGGTAACTTCTACCACACTCGAGAACTCCGTCACTCGCCAATTCCGCACAGTGTTTTCAATGAAGGGCACTCTTTTCGAACAATGTACAATTCACGTATCTTGTTTCGTATAACAACATTGGTGAATTCATCAGCATTGATGACCTTCTTGTGCGGTGTGGACTTGGTTGGCGTAACAAACAAAGGTCTCGCCCGATCTGATGTTGTTTGGTTTCCAGCTTCCTTCATAATGTTGCCGACTGTTCTCGCCGAGACGCCCGTCGCTGCACTAGTCACATCGCGAACGTTATATTTCGCGTCATCCTCTTTCTTCTTCCTTGTAAAATACTGGCACACATTGTACACAATTTCTCGTGCCTGACTCCTTAGAGCCCTGCCTCTAGCGATAGCAGGTTTCCGGTTTCTTGCTGACGATGAAGGTTGATCTTCCATCGCGAGATCTGTGTAGGCGACACACGGAAACTGACGGGTACGGGGGATTGTGATGATACTCACAGTTCAAAAATAGGATGACGGGGATTGTGATGATACTCACAGTTAAAATAAGAAGGGTTAATACGACGATATAGGTAGGATGGTGAAAGAAAAGAAAGGTGCAAACGAGGAAAATACGATACGGGAACGTACTGAGCTGGCTTGGAATGGGGTAGCATGGCTGCCAACATAACAGAGTAAAAGTCCCAACATTGCATCTCACTTCTCCCATCCTCCTATAGAGTGCAGGGTCGGAGGGCAATATTCTCGCGCACAGCCTATAGAAATAATGTATTAGGTAAATCGACGAGTAGTTCAACTCAGATCCCGCTTAGAGCGCTAGTGTGCCACTTTAAACGACCTACAGAAGCATAGTGGATGGATGGAACCGCAAATTTGTTGATAAATTTAAAAAGCGTCCTCACAATCAAACCAATGGGAGGTTCACAAAGGGTCACAATAAAGGTTTTTGAGGTTGTTGGCAGCATTGAGGACCTTCGCCTTTGTGGGGAAGTACATTTTTACTTGACTGAGCATGCGCCGACGGGCCTATTTTCTCAGTTGCCGTGTCCCAGGACCTACCTGCCAGTTTCAGGAGCCCAGGTTGCGATTTCGATTGCAGTACTTCGATTGTCTCTTGGTCAGTGATAACACGCTTTTTGTATGGAGCTAACATGAAGGAACCGCCATGGATGCTCTACTAGAATATTGAATATCCATAGCCGGAGAACTCTGGCGATTCGCTGTTGAACTCTGTGAAAAATGCTAGGTACAGTGTACAGAGGGAAATTCAAATGCCATCTCAGCAATGGTTGGAGTTTTTTTTTATTCCTAGTGTTTTTTGGTGGCCTTATGGAGCAACACCCCTGGGTCGTTCTGTGATATTATTACTATGTGCTTTTATCAGTGATACGTCATTTTTCTTGCCGTATTTTCACTTTTAATCACCTTCATTTAAAAAGTACCGCTTATTTTTGAAAACGAGCTTCAAACTACCGTTTTTCGTAGAGTACTGAATATTTTTTCTCGAAACAAAAAATTTGATGAATATTCCTCGTTTTGTTTGCGTAGGGTGGTCATTTTCACAGTTCTATGTATAAATATCACCAATTTAGAACCATGCACACAAGAATATAATAATATTTGATATCTTGTCTTCGTTCTTCAGGGGACTCCGAGATCCAAGACCAGCCGTTTGGCATCCTCGTCCGCAACGTCCGGTGCATCAAATGCCGAAAATGGGGCCACATCAACACGGACAAGGAGTGTCCCATGTACAATCAGGCGACCGTCAGTGAGATTGCGCAGGAAACCGAAGAGGAGCCGGCCCCTAACGTCAATCCGGATGCCATTCAGCTCCTCAGGGGGATGCGAGAAGATGGTTTGAGGTTGGTACTTCGTTTCTGGATTTTGGATTCTTTTAAATAGCTCAAGCACAGCATCAGCCAGCCCCCCATTGAATAGGTCGCAGGGATAGTCACGTCTGATTAAACTTCCCTGCGTGCCAAAAGTCATGTAAATAGTTATAATATTTTAGTACATTGTGTGCCAACTGTGCGGCTTCGAAAGACCTGTACGAGCAGCGTAGTAGCAAAAAAAAAGACGTTTTCGCACTTTTTGGTTTATTATTCTCTGAATAATACACCTACCTATGTATTCGCTCAGCAAAAAAAATTTATAACACCCCCTCAACATGTTTTCTTTTACGTTTCATGGTGCATAGGTTCCAAAAACGCTGCGAAGTCCTTGTCAAATGGGTTTATTATTCTATTGGACATACCTACAGAAATTCTGGCTGCTCATTTATTGTTTCTGGTGCAGTAATTGAAATAGTTTGATGGTTTCCACCAAATTTGGTCCCCAAGAACACGAATTAGGCTCTTTTTTTCTCCATTGAATTGTCTTGATTCACCTATTGATGCTACGTCTAGTGTTATTATACACATTTATGTGATTTCAGACAATATCCCAGGTTTTTGAATCGTAAAAAATTAATTTTGGGACCTGAACCTTCGTTACACACTCAATTCTTCACTATTCCATCAAAATCGACTTCATATTCCGTCCCCCCCCCCCTCCCCCCAAACGTGTAAAACGAAATACCAGGGAAATTGAAAACTTGGGAAATTGTCTGAAATTTGTATAATAACACAGAATAAACAAACGATAATTTGTATTTTTAAAAAAAGAAAATATATGGAAAAAAGTAGCCTAATTCGTGTTTTTGGGGGCCACAAACATGAAAGAAACAATAAATGAACAGCCAAAATTTCTGCAGATATGTCCAGTAGAATGAGAAACCCATGTGACACTTCGCAGCGTTTTTGTTTTGAGTCATCATTAGTTAATGAGTGTTGTTATAATCCACTTCAGTTTTTTCGTTCCGAAAGAAAACAGAACTAATTCGTTAAGAAAGCTTTAAAAAGCAAAAGCAAATTTCTTGATTTTGGTGGCCAAAAAATGTTATTAGTTTAAAAAGTGGTACCTACCTACCACTAGGTAGGTATATATCGCAAGAATAGAATATTAGGTAGTTAATTCGGTAACAGTCATAATTAAGTGATTGACAGTTTTAGTAGGTTCCTACTCATTATTATTGTAATGAGTAGGTAGTAGTTCCCCTGAATCGCAGGATAACGGTGACAAAAAAGAACTGTCTCAAGCGTTCAGCACCATGGAACAGATACAGCAGCGCTACTAGCGGAGTATTCACTTAACAGCTTAGCATCGGGATGTTCCCAGACACTCCTGAGCGTGGAGAGAAATTGGGTTGGTTATTACACAGCACTTCCGGGAGTTGACGATTCTTTTCTGAGCCGACCGTCCCATTAGCCGCATGTCAAAATCCAATAAAATTTGGATGGGATTTCCATGTACCGTCACAAAAGACTTGTTATTAAATTAAATTAGATCTTAGCAGTTATGACAGGTTAAAGTCTTGTGTTTAATGTGTTTCAGGATGAAGAAAACAGCTCTAGAAGCCCAAACCCACGTCGAAGTTCCCCGTTACAAGGAGCTGATGGCGGAGCAGCAGTCGGACAAAATAGACGATAAGGAGGTTGCGTACTTGAAAAAACTTTCGACGAAGCAGAAGCTGAAGCTGCTCAAGAAATTGGAAAAACTTGAAAAGAACAGGAAAGACGAGGATTCGGAGTCGGAAGACGGGAAGAAGAGCAAAAAGAAGAAGAAGAAGAAGAGGAGAGACGAGGACGAGAAGAGAAAGGCAAAGGGGAGGTCGAGGTCTTCGGATTCCAACTCGGAAGACGAAGAGGAACCAAAGGAGAAAAAGAAGAAACACAAGAAGAAGAAGAGGTTAGTCGAAAATGATCAAAAATACAACACATACAACATACATATTTCTTTCTTTCCTTCTAATGGGCCTTGATTTACCTGCCCTCTAAAATAATAATCGGTAAAGACGTTTGAGAGGCCTATTTTATGTTTTCCTTAAGGTAGATTACAGTGAAAAATATTTTCAGTCCGTTTAAGCCTTTCCATGTGTCCTAAAAATACTTTTCTGGTAAAAATTGTCCTTTTTCGAGGGTTTTCTTTAGTTTTCAGAGAACATGAGCTAGTGAGGTATAATTTTTCCATGTTTTTTAGGGTGAGAAGGCCGAATATGAAGTAGATTTTTTCTAAAGAGTGAAGAATTGAGGTTGTTGTAACCAAGTTTCAGCTCCCAAAATTAATTTTTTATCAGTCAAAAACGTGGGAAATTGTCTGAAATCACCATGAATTTGTATAATAATACTAGATCTAGTATCAGTAGGTGAATCAAGACAACTAAACGGCACTATCAATCATCAAAGAAAATTTGTAAAAAAAAAAAATAGGAGCCTTATTCGTGTTTTTCAGAAACAATAAATAAACAGCCTACATTTCTGTAGGTATGTTCGCAGCATTTTTAATTCTTTGCTTGATATTTCATACTTTGTACCGGTGGAGAGAAGAAAAAACGGCACTTGGATGTAAGGAACGAATTTTATTAGAGAATCTTTCGCTGCCTCGATCAGGACTGCCCTCTCACGGGTTTTCGGAGGCTCGTTCCCCCCCTGTGGATTGCAGCGGTGCTTACCTCAGCACTTCCTTCGGTACATCTCTCCCCCCTTTGGGAGAACCGGCTGTCCTCAGGCGGATCAGGAGATGCGTGAAGCAATAAAACTGCGCCAAGGGGACCTGCATAGATGTGAGTCCCCTCTAGCATGATTAGAGCGAGTGTTGGCATCTCCGAAGTATCTTGCGAGGTTCGCCTGGTTAATCCTCCCGGGAATTCCCGGCTGTATGGGTGGTGCGCTGGAGAGGCTACTTGCGGATGATAAGTGCTGCTGGCGAGTGATCTTCGTTGGGGAGCTGGTAACTGGCCGTTCTGGATCGGCGCTTCATGGGCTGGGGTGTGTACAAGCACATGTGTGTTCAAGGAGTTGAGTGCACGCACATGTGGACGGGTGCACAAGTGGCTGAACACACATATCCTTGTACACACCCCAGCCCATGAAGCGCCGATCCAGAACAGCCAGTTACCAGCTCCCCAACGAAGATCACTTGCCAGCAGCACTCATCATCCGCAAGTAGCCTCTCCAGCGCACCACCTGTACAGCCGGGAATTCCCGGGAGGATTAACCGGACGAACCTCGCAAGATACTTCGGAGATGCCAACACTCGCTCTAATCATGCTAGAGGGGACTCACATCTATGCAGGTCCCCTTGGCGCATTTTTATTGCTTCACGCATCTCCTGATCCGCCTGAGGACAGCCGGTTCTCCCAAAGGGGGAAGAGATGTACCAAAGGAAGTGCTGAGGTAAGCACCGCCGGAATCCTCAGGGGGGGACAAGCCTCCAAAAACCCGTAAGAGGGCAGTTCCGATCGAGGCCGCGAAGGATTCTCTAATAAAATTTGTTCTCTTCTCCCGGCCAGTACAGGCACATATTTGGCGCCCAACGTGTGGGCCCTCTCACGGGTTTTTGTGCACGAGCCTCCGAAAACCCGTGTGAGGGCCCACGTTGGGCGCCAAATATGTGCCTGAACTGGCCGGGAGAAGAGAAGAATAAAGGCTCTGGTTCACAGAACGCGATCTGTCGCGGCGGGCAGCGATCTCTGACCGCCATGATCCGGCGATATGGTTGTATGATGCAACATTGCACGATCCCTATCACACACAGCGCTATCCATCACAGCGATCCAGTCTTGATCGCGGCGACAGGCGATACAGTTGTACAAAATTACAAAAATTATTACGCGATCCAGTTTCAAAGATGGGGGATGAAACCGAGCTGTTGATTGAAAAAGTGAGAAAATACGTGTATTTGTATGACACATCACACCACCACTACAAAACTGTCTTCATGAGTCCGTAGTTCACGACAGAGACGGTGGTATTCACCAAGTTCCTCTTTTTTTTATTTTTATTGGGTGCACCCAAAATCGTCTTCTTGTGCTGGTACTCTGTACTAACGCAAAAAGAAACAAGAGTTCCTCTTCGTCAGAACTACTCATTTTTTTCTAGAGAACCACTAGGATACGAGTACTACTTGTTGAGTGGAAATCTACAATACTGGATCGCTCACACAGATATCGCATTGTATGTGGCGTAGCTGTATCGCTGATCGCGGGATCGCTGCCCGCCGCGACAGATCGCTTTCTGTGTGCCAGAGCCTTAAAACGGCACTTGCTCGTCCCCCCTCCCCGCGGAGTGTGGCAGTGCTTACCTCAGCACTTCCTTCGGTACATCTTGTACAATGGCCGTAATAGTTTCTGTTCGTTATTTTCTCAATGTTACATACTAAGAGAGCCCTTGAGGCCTAATTGTAGCAAAAACAGCAAATAAAGAAGTTATTTTCCAATCCTCTGTTTGCAGGAGCTCGTCGCCAGATGACAAGAAAAGAAACGGCCACAAGAAGAAGAGACGGGAACCCGACGGCGGAGGTGACAATCACGAAAGGAGGCGGAGGAGTCGATCCGGCGACCGGCACCGCAAAAGGAGATCGGCCTCGTCAGATTCAGAAACGGACAAGAAACGAAGGAGGCACTGAATCTGTCATTCACGAAATCCCGTACTTGTAACCCTCCTTACGTGTGTCAAAAAACCTCTCGACACCCCAGAAATCGTTAGCTGGTACCCCGTTCCGTAACGATACCCTGGTGTTCAGTTAGGCTCATGCGTACTGTTCACCTCGAGTTGAAATTTCAAAAAACAACCTCCACTCTCACCAAATGGCACCAGATACGCTCTGATTGATGTAAAATGACGTGTTCCAATCAAATTTAAAGGTCACCTTAGAAGTGCTTAATTATTATTTATTACAGAGAAAACCTCGACGACAAAAGTACCTGTTGTACCATCATATTTTTATTTCGATAGAAAATGTTATTTGTTTTGTGTTTCTCAAATAAAGTTCTCCTTTTTCAAATTTTTAATAAATTTATTGCATACCCACTTACTTTATATACCTGTATATCTTCCAGGGAACAAGACAAATGACACTACTGTTCACTGTAATATGCATAACCACATCATTCACTATAAACGACACATGTTTATGAGAAACCTTATCAAATGCCTTGACAAAGTCTGTCCGTATCGCGTCCACCTGAGGTTTGCACCAGCCGCGCTGAGTTCATGAAGAAGTTCGGTGCAGAAACCACGTGCAGGGCAGTTGGTCGAGGTGACGCATTCCAACCATTTTGAATTCATGAACTCAGTTTGATGAACCGTGTTCCAACTGTGAGTTCGTGAACTACAGTTTGGCGAGTTCATGAACTCGAGTGAACCCAAGAAGTGAAGCTAGGTTCACATGGAGACGCAATTCCGAAGGGCAATCCGTCACGGCAACGCTTTTGCCACAGAGGCCTTCACATGGCAGCGGAATCATAACAAAACGCAATCACAAACAATTGCTCGAACTCGAAACTGCAAAATCAACCACATATATTATGTTGAATTTCAATATGGCTGAACAACCATACGAGAGAGGTGTGCGCAGATACGGCAACGGATCCAACAGCGAAAAAATCTGGAGATTTTGATATAGTATCCAAGGCACTGTGTTGCAATAATCCATTTTGTGTTGGCCAATAGCATTGCAGAACGCATAGCCATCCTGGAATTGCATCTCCATGTGAACCTAGCTGGAGTTCACCTCCAGGTAACCTCGGTGTAACCCTCCCGAATCATAACCTGCTTCACTTTTTCAGATGTTTGGGTGTCCCTTTCGGCGTCTCTTCACTTTTGGGCATTCCAGCCGTCGGTTTCACGAACTCAGAACCAATTCAACTCCATCGAACTCGGTCGGTGAACTCATCCGAACCCGAGTTCATGAACTCGGCGCAGCTGGAACGAACCACAAGTGACCACCCTCAAATGCATTCCCGTACTATCATAAGGTTTGATGTCGTAGATCGGTGACGCATAAATCCGTGCTGGTCTGGAGTAATGTAACTGGAAAACAGTGGGGTTTATTCGTTTATCAACTATTTTTTCAAGAACATTTGGTACAGATGGGACTGTAACGGTCCACTGATGATTTATCTCCACTCTTGTATCTTATAACTTAAATCACTTGCGGCGGAATAGTGGAAATCCATAGCAAAAAACTACAGGATAAAAATAAAATAGTCTTATTTCCACGTACACTAGCAAACTGTAGACCGGTTTCGGTTGTTACACTATAGAGTACTCTCTATAGTGTACTGAGTACTCTATAGTACACTAGTTGAGTACTGTCTATAGTGTACTGACGATGGTGTAACAACCGAAACCGGTCTACAGTTTGCTAGTTTACCTGGAAATAGACTATTTTATTTTTATCCTGTAGTTTTTTACTTACCTAGCTATTAATATTTTTAACCTTCATCCGCTCGCGTGGGCGGCAGATTGGCCGCCTTTTCGAATTTTCCCGTGTATGCTCGCTCAAAGTATCGTGATAGCCCCAAGAGCGCCATGTATTCTCTAGTTAATATCTTTCCTGCTAGACTACGTTGACTTCCGATCGTGGTGGACACGTCAGCCCAGTCAGTACTGCTCCAAAGTTGGGGACATCAGGTTCGAGCCAATTTGCGGCCTACGCGAGCGGTAACGTGGCAGTTTTCGCATCGCACGATTTTGAAAATGTAAGTAAATATTAATTTTCCTTTCGCATGTATTTTCAACTGTACTAGTTTCACAGTATTCTAGAATATGTGTAGGGCTTCTCATCGATATTTCTTGTCGTACTGTGCTGTATTTTGAACTGAAACATGAATGTTTTGCATCTCGATTGGAAAGTTCTAATGTTTTGAACTATGGATATTCTAGTTTTGATCTAGCCAGCTTTCCAATGTGATTCATGTATTTTGAGTTTTAACTCATCTTCCTGAGTATAATTTTTGTATTTTTGTAGTTTTTTTTTTTTTTTTTTTTTTTTTTTTTTTACTAAAGTTCTAATGTTTTGAACTATGGATATTCTAGTTTTGTTCTAGCCAGCTTTCGTTTTATTTTATTGTCACGTTAGTTATTTGTCGAAATGAAGTACATACGTATTATTATGATTATATTCAAACTTTTGTTACCTCCTTTCAATAGAAAAAGTTGCGAACTGCAGAATATTATTTTAGTGCAGAAAACCTTCAAAGACTGAAAATGTGATTTTGATATATATCTACGTTCTTATTGTGATTGCCATTATCTGAATGAAGAATTTATGATAAAAATGTGCTTGTAATGTTGTGCTGGAGCCCTGGTCAAAACTAATTTGGAACAAACGAAGAAAGTAGTGAAAATTATGAAAAATCAAGGGCGGCCAATTTGCCGCCCACGCGATCGGAAGTGTGACTTCAGGAGAGGCGAGCGGGTGAAGGTTAATTCCTTCATCATCGGCAGACCATTATTGTACAGCAATAATTGTTTAATAATAGTTGGATTATCCAACTTGGATACCTTCCTGATGTAGGTAGGTAGGTACTCAAACTGAATATTATTGTTTTCGAGTAGGTAGTTCCAGTTTACTGAAGTGCTTTCGCCCATTTTCTTTTTCCTTTTTTATCATAATTTTCATTTTTACTTCTCAATTAATTCGTAGTTTTAAGAATATTCAATTCGTTTTTCCCTATCACACACAGAGTTTATTTATTATTCGTCCATGTGTAACAGTTTTAGCAACTCATTTGCTGCGAAACAGCATCAAGGCGAAGAAGACGAAGTGAGTGAGTGAGTGCGTCCGTTATCTAATTTTCCTGTCCTGTTGCTTTTGTAATATTGTGATTTATCATTTTGTTTTCGCCTACGTGTAAATTTCGTGAATTTTCTTCGATTTACTTTCGAATTATGCGTTTGTGTTGATCGTGAACACTTCATCGTTTGTCAGGTAACTGACCGGATAAGAATGGCATTTACTTTGTGGAATTTGTTTGAAGCCACGTTGTTGGTTCTGAACGCCGTCTGCGTTCTCCATGAAGACAGGTTTCTCGCTAAAAGTGAGCAATTTCCAGACTACTTACCAATTTACAATGACTTCAACCTGATTCTTATGTGATTTGAGCTGCCATATTTACCCAAGTTGCAAATTAATACAACGGACTATTCTTGATAGCGTATTTCACTGATGTAAGTGCTCTTGCTGTGAAATACTTAGTTAGGCCAAGAGCTGAAGGCTGTAATTACAACCGTTCAAAAATTATTGGTTTTTCGTTTCAGTGGGCTGGAGGACGGTTCAGCAAGTGCAGGGTTTTGGTGAACCCCCATCCGCCAAATCGCAGATAATCAACCTCATCTACTCGATACGAACTGTTATGCGTTGTAAGTTAACCAATTTTTAAAAACATTTAAATATGCAAGTACTTGAGTCATATCAGTCCGTGTTCGTTAATTCGAGTTTGCAGGAAATGGGTGTAACTTGTGATGAATTAAATTCAGTTTCGCAATAACCAGATCCAGCTTTCCTGTTTTGTGGAAAATGCTCTAGTTGTCCCGGTACAAGTGGTCCTCACCTGAAAACGCTGCAAAGTCCTTGTCACATGGGTTTATTATTCTACTGGACAAACCTACAGAAATGTTGGCTGCTCATTTATTGTTTCTCAAAAACACGAGTTAGGCTCCTATTCTTTTTTTTACAAATCATCTCCGATGATTGTTAGTGCCGTTTAATGGTCTTGAGTCACTTGTTGATACTACTTCTAGTGTTATTATACAAATTTATGGTGATTTCAGACAATTACCCAGGTTTTTGACTCATAAAAAACTAATTTCGGGAGCTGAACCTTCGTTACAACCTCAATTCTTCACTCTTCGGTCAAAATTCACTTCATATTCGGTCTTCTCGCCCTAAGAAACATGGAAAACGATACCTCACAAGCTAATGTTCACGAAAACCTCGAAAACCCCTATTTTTACACCCATTTTTCACTCATAACACCCCTGGGTGTATTCCGATCAAGCTGCCGAGCTTCGGAGCACAACTGAGGCCAAATGTGTTCCCAAATGGGTACCCAAACTGTGTGTGGGAAAACGACGATTTTAGTCCAAAATTTAACGTAAATTTAAGGCTAAAACTTCGATAGAACCTCAATTTTCCAATCTGGTCAAAATCGACTTCGGATTCTGTCTCTCGTCTTAAAAAACATGGAAAACGAAAACTCAAAAACTACCTATTTTATACCCATTTTTCACAAGCCTAAAACCCACAAAAAACCTCGAAAAAACCCTATTTTTACACCCATTTTTCATCCATAACGCCCCTGGGTGTATTCCGATCGGGCTGCCGAGCTTCGGAGCACAACTAGGGCCCAAATGTGTTCCCAAATGGGTACCCAAACTGTGTGTGGGAAAATGACGATTTTAGAGCAAAATTTAAAGTAAATTTAAGGCTGAAACTTCGTTAGATCCTCAATTTTCCACTCTTTGGTCAAAATCGACTTCATGTTAGGTCTCCTCGTCCTAAAAAACATCGAAAACTATGTGGAATAAACAAAAATTAAATAAACCTTTAGCTTACCACTAATCGGAAATTAGTGGTAAGCTAGAGGTTTGTTTAATTTTTGTTTATTCCACATTGCAAGATGGCTTACCACATAAGGCATACAACGAAATTCGATGAATTGATCGAAAACGATACCTCAAAAGCTCATGTTGCGAAAACACCAAAAAAAAAAACCCCTCAATTCATCGAATTTCGTTGTATGCCTTATGTGGTAAGCCATCTTGCGATGTGGAATAAACACAAAATAAATAAACCTTTAGCTTACCACCAATTTATTAAGCACAAAGCTTTTCGCATATCTGTGTTTATGTGAGTACTTACCTGATGATGCTCAGAAGTTGAGCGAAAAGCTTTGTACTTAATAAATTAGTGGTAAGCTAAAGGTTTATTTATTTTGTGTTTATTCCACGTTGGGAAAAAAACCCCTATTTTTACCCCCGTTTTTCACCCATAACACCCCTGGGTATATTCCGATCGGGCTGCAAAGTTTCGAGACACAACTAGGGCCCAAATGGAGCATGTGTGCGAAAATACGAATTTTTTAAACTTAGTTAAGGATGATATGGCGGACGTACATTGCATCATTTTTGCTGTAACCTTTCGTGAACCTCTCCTCGGTTTGATTTTGAGGACGTGTTTTTTAAATTTATTTATAAATTTGCGGCTCCATACATTCACTGCGGTTCTGTACGTCGTTTAAAGTGATGTGGCACTAGCTCTGTACGCGGGATTTGAGTTGAACCACTCAGCGATTTACCCGACATGTCATTTCTAGCGGGAACTCAGAAATTCAAATTTCACACTTGTTTTCTGCCTGTGCTTTACGACAAGCTGGTCATTGTGTAAATCAGTGTAAATTTTCATCACTGAACGGAATTTGACAGAAAAAATTAGAATTTGTAGCCCAAAAAAATTGCCGTATTGATTTTGAAGTGGAGGAAAATTTATTAGCACCCCACCATGTTTAAGCGATAATTAACCTGGTAGACTTTCAACTTAGAATCGTTTGGTTTTTTGCTCTGTTTCAGTTCCTTTAATCTTCGTCAACATTCTAACAATTGTCGTCAAACTCCTGTTCGGATGAAAGCGACCGCCGTCACTCCACAATTTGTATGTTCCACATCAACTCATCTTCAACCTCTAAACTATTCCAGTTAAGTTTTCAAGTGTTTTTGTGAGATATTGGGAAAGAAAAATTGTTATAATCGAGTTGTGTTATCGAGAATTGGGGAGGAAAAGGTGTTTGAGAATTCGAGAGTTTTGGTGTTTCTTACTTGTTTTGGGTGTTGTGTTGAAATTGGGCTTCACAGAATGATGGGGAGGAAATTTATCGAGATAGCGGCCAATTTGACGGACCCGATGTTCCAAGGCAGCTACCACGGGAGCGTCAAACACGTCCCGGATTTGGATCGGGTCCTCCGGAGGAGCTGGGACGCCGGTGTGGAGCGGATCATCGTCACGGGAACGACTTTGGACGAGAGCCGTCGTGCCGTGGAGATGGCGTCCGGTGACGAGAGGTTGTTCTGCACCGTCGGCTGCCACCCGACGCACGCCGGGGACTTCGAGAAAGGCGGCGACCCGGACGGATACCTGGCCGAGCTCGAAGGCCTCGTCAGACGGAACCGGGACAAAGTCGTCGCTTTCGGGGAGTGCGGCCTCGACTACGACCGCCTGCATTTCTGCGACAGAGACACTCAGTTGAAATACTTCGAAAAACAACTGCAGCTTGCGAACAAACTCGAAATCCCGCTTTTTCTCCACTGCCGCGCGGCCTCCGACGATTTCCTGTCTCTCGTCGACAGACACCGAGCGACCTCCGGCGTCGTCCATTCGTTCGACGGGACTCTCCCGGACGCCCTGAAACTCATCGGAATGGGACTCAAAATCGGCCTCAACGGCTGCTCCTTGAAGACCCCAGATAACCTGGAAGTCGCTCGGAACCTTCCCGCGTCTTCGATCCTCCTGGAGACCGACTCCCCGTGGTGCGAAGTCCGCCCGACGCACGCCGGGTTCAAGTACGTCAAAACCAAATTCGATTCCGTCAAAAAAGAGAAATGGAGCGAACACAAACTCGTTAAAAGCAGGAACGAGCCGGCGAACATCGTGCAAATTTTGGAAATCCTGGCGGCTATCAAAAATGTGGATGAGGACGAATTGTGTGAACAGGTTTATGAGAACGCTAAGAAAACATTTTTTACTGATTCTTGCAAATAAAATGTAACATGTGTTGTCTAATATTAAACTGTTTAAAATTTCACCGAATTACTTGTATAGCATAACTTGTACCCTACGTACAGATACGTAATTGATCAGAGCAGGTCCATTCCAGCACGCTTGAGGTCGTGAACTGATTTGGCGTAATCGATCTGCGCAGGCCTTGGCGGTCTGTGAAGCGTTCCAGCGAGGTTAAGTTCACGTACCGTTTTACCCGCCAAGAGTTCCAGCACACAGAGTTCCTGACCTGGTACATGAACGTGTTGCTCCAAACGAACGGCAGGGTTGTGAACTGAAAACTCGAAAATAACCTCACCGAAGTGTATAACCTCCCCAAAATTTCACGTGTCTGGTCTTCTCACGCGAATAAAATTTATTGTTGACTGCATTTTGTTGTAGTCGTTTATTAGGAAGGTTTCTAGTTCAGGCGTTCCAGCGGTTAGATCATAAACCGAAAAATTCGTCAACTCACCCCACTCACGTTGGGTTCTCGCACTGAACTAGTACATGTTTCAAGCACTGGAACAAACCTAGTTTTTGTACAGTAGATCGTCGGCTTACAAGTGAAAACCACCAAGTCAAAAAAGTTAGTTTCGAGAAAATCGAGTTGGAAGTTTTTCAGTTTTTGGATGAGATATTTCCAAGGGAAGAAATTGGATTTGAGGGTTGAAATTTGGACTGTAGCTGCCTCAAGGGTTTAGCTGTATTCTGAAGTACTTGTAAAGCTATTTTTCCTTCAAAGGAACCCGACTTAGTGGATTTCACTCAATTAAAAAATCATGAGAAGTAAATGACATCGTTTTTCTCTTTGAGTGTTGCCTCTTATCCCTGGTCAGAATTGAGGAGAAGGGTCTTAAGAATAATTACATAAACCAAAAAATTCTAGGATTGAAATTCCTTTTTATTTATTTATTTATGTATTTTTTAAAATTATATTGCAATAAGATGAAGTACCTGTTCTGAAATTTGGCTAAAATTTGGCAACGATCAGGAAAAAAAGGTTAACACTAAACTGGAATAATGGTTTTTCATTGAATGGAACGGTTTTTTATAGAAGTTCAATCTTCTTCTGACTCATTTGAAGCTGCTGGTTCCGCACTATCTCGAACTGCCCCGTTGGTGGGTAAATCCAAGTACTTCAGTGAGGAGGAGTCGGGGAATGCTGACTGAAAATTCACGTACTAGACATCCATAATAAGGATGACTTAGTGGATTCCATCTCTGTTGTTAATAATTAAATTAGTGCAGCGGTGAAATCCACTAAGTCACGCTTTAGTGGATTTCACCAGACTAGAATCTGTTCGAGACCGACTTGGGGAGAAAACGTTTCTTCATTTCCAAGAAAACCGTTGCTCGGATCTAAACAATGGAAGTACGATTTGATGCTTCCACAAAGTTATTATTCTACGCTTGACGACAAAATTCCACTCACATGACTTGAAAGTTTCCCAAAAATATATTGAGTTGATGTTAGTAATTTACTGCGTGTACTCTGTGAATATTATATTTATAAGAGGTTATGGGCCCAGAGGTACTTCTAGATCCTTATGAAGAGCAAGCAGGAATTACGGAGCTCACACTGAAACAGGCACTCTCTCAACCAGATGGTACTGGATGGAGAGAGGCTTATAAATCAGAACTGTCGTCCTTAATCGAGAACAACCGCCCAAATGAGCCTAACGTGATTGGATGTCGAGTCGTTTTGAGAGAAAAGTTGAAAGCAGATGGTACTGTGGAAAGGAAGAAAGCCCGGTTGATCGCACAAGGTTGCAACCAACGTCAAGGGGTAGATTTCAACGAAAAGTTTGCTCCAGTTGTTCGAATGAGCTCGATTAGAACAATCATGGCCTTGGCAGTCGAGAATGACATGGAAATTCATCAGCTTGATGTAGTCACAGCTTTTTTAAACGGTGATCTATACGAGAAAATTTATATGAAAGTTCCTGATGAATTTGAGTCAGTGTTGAATGACATCATCAGCGTTTCGGCAAGGAAGAATGCAAACCCGTGAAAACTCCAACAGAAGTTGGGGTGAGACTTCGAAAACCTGAAAAAGTTAGCCAAGAGGAACTCAACAAATACACCTATCAGCGGCTCATAGGTTCACTCTTGTACCTTGCTGTTAGTACCCGCCCTGACATCGCTTTTGCAGTGAATTCACTCAGCCAGTTCAACAACTGCTACACTCAGGAGCATTGGATGGAAGCCAAAAGAGTGTTGCGCTATCTAAAAGGGACACTGGAGTATGGCATCGCGTTCCATAAAACTGGAAAACCATTAGTTGGTTACGTGGATGCAGATTGGAGAAACTGTATCATGGACAGGCGCTCCTACTCTGGGTATGTCTTCATACTAGGAGGAGCTGCCATCACATGGGAAGCTCGGAAGCAACGCACAGTCGCCTTGTCAAGCTGAGTTCACATGGATGCGGAAAGTGCGGAGCGGAAATTGCGGAACGCCACCTGATTGGCTGGAGCCTTTGCTCCAAACAGCTGGCAACCAATCAGGTGGCGTTCCGCACTTTCCGCATCCATGTGAACTCAGCGTCAAGCGTAGAAGCGGAGTACTTGGCACTTGGAGAAGCTACGAAGGAGGCAATTTTCCTACGCCAGTTTTTGAGCGCGATGGGAATCGAGAACCCAACAACTGTCATCTTCAATGACAATCAAAGCTCTCAACTACTTGTGAAGAATCCTGCCTACCATTCACGCACCAAACACATCGACATTCGACATCATTTCATCCGGAACTGTGTAAGAGTCGTTCATTTCAAGTACCAGCCGACATGCCAGCGGATATGTTTACAAAACCGCTAGATACCAACAAACATAAACGGTTTACTTGTGAGGTTGGAATTGGCCATTGCAACTTCATGGATACAGAAGATCTAATCGAGGGGAAGTAATGGAAGTACGATTTGATGCTTCCACAAAGTTATTATTCTACGCTTGACGACAAAATTCCACTCACATGACTTGAAAGTTTCCCAAAAATATATTGAGTTGATGTTCGTAATTTACTGCGTGTACTCTGTGAATATTATATTTATAAGACCAAAAACTGACCTTGTCAATCGAACGAGTGTCAAAAAATACGTAGGAGTAGCATCTTAACTCAAATGGTGAAAAAAGTGACTTAGTGGATTTCACTTGTAAGCCGACGAGATATTAGTGAGGACTCCTGTTATACCTACTCTGTGTTGTTGTAAGGCAACTTTTGTTTCACAACCAGTTCTACTGTCAATGATTGTAGCAGTTATTGCCGAACGTCAGTGAGTATATATATATTCGAGCGAATACAGTATCTACCGCCAATTACAATACAAGGTCAACATGTGTTGTAAGGGTTACCAACGTAAATAGTTGCATTTCTATGAACCACCTTAGTAAACAAATCGGTATCTGCTACGTGTTTAGGTAATTGAGAGGGACAATGAACGTCCGGAAAGTCGTTTTACTGGCGAAAAACTCGCAGGGTTCGAGGTTCGCTATTGGTAACTGCATGTCCCAGGTTAGGCGGGAGTCGAGCGATGGCGGCGGCAAAACGCAAGCTGTGGACTTCGTGCAGCAGCTTTTCTTGGACAAGATACGAGAATACGACCAGAAGAAGAAAGAAAGGTACGTCACGGATTTCACATTTGAAGGGCCAGTTCCTCTTCACAGCCTCCCGTTTGAGCGATTTTTCAAAGAAAATGTGGCTATTCCAATGGGTCAAAAATTTTCAGAACAGGAATTTTTGAAATTTCTTTATAGGCATCCTGAATTTATCCCGATTTTAACAAAATTTGTGGGGAACCAGCACGCGTACACCCGAGACGAGAAAGGCAATACGTGAGTACACCCGCATTACATGAGTACAACCATGAAAGGACGTCAAAAACATTCGTTAACACGTTCCGAGCGGAATGGATCGATCGATCCAAGGCCTGCCGTTCAATTCACCCAGCCTGGATCTATCGATCCAGCTACGGGGAGCGTTTCTACGATAAGAGGCCTCTACATTCTGCTCTGAAACTGAACTATCGCGCACTCTAGTGACTGCGTTCCGTTTCGTTATTCCAAGCTGTTAGTTTACCAACATTTTCTCGCCGCGTTTGGATGATGTTTTCGGGTACAATGTTCAGTTTTGTTGTGATTATTGCGTTCCTTTTTTCCTCGAGGAATCTGTTTCAGTTCCCCTTTGGCATCCAACCACGGTAGGTCGTTATTCATGAGTCTAGGCTTCAAAAGACCGCCGATTGTATTGCGGGTTGCCTTACCGCCGAAGTGGATCGATAGATCCAACGTCTATAAATCAATTATTTTCATCCAATTTTGGTTCCACATTGTAGTTTTCGTTCATAACTAATCATGATAAGCAGTTATCAACAAATAACTCGAAAAAACGGGTGCCGTCACAGGGAGTCTCCACCAAAATCGGCGCCGCTCGGAACGTGTTAAGTACCTAAGTAAGCTTAATGAAAATCACTTGTCAACATATTTTATTGCATAAGAAAAAATTGTGTTAGTCGTTAATGCTAGGTCACTTTTTGTTGACCATTTGCATGTACCTACTGGAACACCGTGATGGACCCATTTTCATACCGGGATATACACTGTCCTAACCACTTTTTCTTGTTTTGCGGCGAAGTTGATAATATTCGCTATCAGCTTTACTTTTCACGGAAGTCCTAACTGTAGTTAGGTCATGTAAATGTGGGTCTTCTACGTGGCAGTGGTCTTCTTGGGCGAAAACAACCTCCTTCCCAACAGTTCTGAGATACGCTTTACACTTTAATTTTCGTTTATAGCAAATCCAGCGCTTCTCAGATACCCCAGCTAGATATTTTTGGAAGACAAACTTACAATTTCCTCGAAAAATAACGTCCCTATTTTCACGGCTGCCGCCCTCCACAAACACAGTTCCGTCACACATAGTGATAAATGAGATACTGCCGGGACTATTGGGCTATTGGCCCATCGAGCGGACGGAGCCGCTCAGGATTGTTCAGGTGTACTCGCATCAACAGCCCGATCCTTCTCGGGTGTACTGCGGTATTGCTTGGGTGTACTGGCAACCCTACTTTCACCTCGCTGGGTGTACTAACGTCATCACCCAATTTGTGTGTACATAAAGAAAAACTGAGTTATTGAAAGGTTCTCTATTTCCACTGCGTAATACAGAAAAGTACACTGTTACACCCGTTTCGGTGATCAAACCGTCGTCAGTAACAGGCAACAACTGAAAGCACGTTGGAGAGAGGTGACCTTATAAATAGTGCCAAAAGTGAAAGGTGGTCGATTGTGATTGGTTGTGAAGATGAACGGTGAAGGGGGCCGATTCAGATCGGCCCTGGAAGTGAACGCCAAAAGGTGAAAGGATGGAGGGGAGGGGAGGAACCAAGCTGTTACAGAAATGAGCGCAATAACGGAGAAAAACTTGAAGGAACATACACATTACATCATTCAGTGATCTACCCAACCTGTCGCTCTTAATATTATTCGTCACTCCAGACGGTATCTGACCTTCGGTACATGATAAAAATTCAAAATTTCGCCAAAATATTCGTATTGCCAAACAGAAGGACGAGTGCGAAGATGAGCAATTTTCAGAAATGCTAAGGGGGTCAAATTTCAGTTTTTAAGGGGTCAAAAACCAGTAAAAACTGCAAAAATCGTGAACAGTTGATATAACAATAACTGACTGTATAGAATATATTTTTCTTAAAAAAAGTGGATCAAATTTGACTTTATAAGGTTAAAAAGTTGGTTAAAATTGCAAAAAAAAATAATAAAATCATACAAACAGTTACGGTTTCTCGCTATATATATCATCTTTTTACACAATAGCACGAATATTTCTTTGAAAATTCGCTCTTTGTGCACTGTTTTGACAGTGGGGGCAAAATGTTCGACCCGATTGAGGAACTTGAGAAGGAGCGGGCGCATCTGCATGAGGTCCTCCTCAAGACTTTCTACAAGACAGCGGAGCCACCTTCAGATCTAACCGCCTTCCCGAATTTCGAGTTCAAAGGTGAGTGAGGAGGCGGGGTATAGAAAAGTGGGTGGGTGTTCTGAATAGTAAAAGTTGATAAGGTGGGAGGTGTTCTGAATAGTAAAAGTTGATAAGGTGGGAGGTGTTCTGAATAGTAAAAGTTGATAAGGTGGGAGGTGTTCTGAATAGTAAAAGTTTATAAGGTGGGAGGTGTTCCGAATAGTAATAGTAGATAAAGATGGAGGTGTTCTGAATAGTAAAAGTAGATAAGGTGGGAGGTGTTCTGAATAGTAAAAGTTGATAAGGTGGGAGGTGTTCTGAATAGTAAAAGTTGATAAGGTGGGAGGTGTTCTGAATAGTAATAGTAGATATAGATGGAGGTGTTCTGAATAGTAAAAGTAGATGAATAGGAAGGTGTTCTGAATAGCAAAAGTAGATGAAGAGGGAGGTGTTCTGAATAGTAAAAGTAGATGAAGAGGGAGATGTTCTGAACAGTAAAAGTAGATAAAGAGGGAGGTGTTCTGAATAGTAAAAGTAGATATAGATGGAAGTGTTCTGAATAGTAAAAGTAGATGAATAGGGAGGTGTTCTGAATAGTAAAAGTAGATGAATAGGAAGATGTTCTGAATAGTAAAAGTAGATGAATAGGGAGATGTTCTGAATAGTAAAAGTAGATAAAGAGGTGTTCTGAATAGTAAAAGTAGATGAATAGGGAGGTGTTCTGAATAGTAATAGTAGATGAATAGGGAGGTGTTCTGAATAGTAAAATGGGGGAAAAATTCTAATGGAATAAAAGATGTAACTGAAAAGGCGACTAAAATAGAACTTGCTGGGCAATTTTCGTGGGTTACGAATTCTCCTTTTTTGTGCCAAATTCTGTTTAGTAAAGGAAATGAACACTTATTGACCACATTATGAGGTGTTTATGTGGGAAAGTGTAGGCAGCAAACGAAGGTGAAATTTGACTTTTGAGTTCCTGCTAGAAATTACGTACCTATTGGGTAAATGGCTGAGTAGTTCCACTGAAATCCCACTTAGAGCGCTAGTGTATCACTTTACACAACGTACAGAACTGCAATGGATGGATGGGACTGAAAATTTATAAATCAATTTAAAATTCGATTAGGCAGTGTAGCTCCCTCACTTGAATAACATGAACGTATTAGAATAGCGTCAGGCTGCATGCTAATGTGCGGGACCACTGAGGTTATAGGAAACCCGAGTGGTTCCTATGAGTTGGACCACCCTGTATATATAATATACATGTAAATTTTCGTTAAAATCGAGATGAATTCAGGGTGCTCTGGGACGGATTTATCTATTAAAAACGTCTCCCAATCACAAAAATGCATCTTTTGAAAATTTTGGACCCATCGCAATAGCTTCATTTTCTTCTAATATTCGCTAAAGGGGGGGGGGGGGCCCACCGACCGGCCCGGGCCCACCCACCAAGGCGGCTCCCGGGGCCACCTGCCAATTTCTGGGCAGGCGGCCCAAAATGCATTAGGAAGAGAAGAAATCCTCAAAAACACACCTGACTAGAGCACCCAGCCCACAACCAAACACAAGGCGATAGAAACAGTGTTGCTGCCAAAACAGTAGGTACCTACTTACCTACCTAAAAAGGTTTCTGACCTTAGGTACAACGAAGACTAGCTCGGTAAGTTGAGCATACAATCGCAGTTGAAGCTGAGGTAGGGTTGGGTTACCAGGACGTGTTTGGATTATTGTTGGGTAAGAGTACTTCATTTGAGGGACGCAACTTCTTAGTTCACTCCTTGAAAGGAGCAGTTCTTTTGAGTTACTTCCGTAGTTCTTTCCAGTTCCTTTTCGTTTACAGTCACACAAGAACAACTCCCAGTTAGCTAAAGGAACTATCGATCAGTGGATACTATCAACTCCTTATGTTTGTAGTAAAGGAACAATCGTTCCGTGGACACTATAAACTCCTCAGGTAGTATTAATTCACCACAACTGAATGACTCTAGTGAACTAAAGGAACTATCCTTCAGTGGGGTACTGCTCCTCGTATAGTATTCACCGTTCCTAAGAACTACAAGAACTATTTCAGCCACCTTGCGAGATACTAGTTCTTTAGTTCTCAGTTCATAATGCACTGAACTGAGTACTTAGTTCTTTAGTTCCTCCTTCCTACATCCAATGTCCACCTCTATACACTGGGTCCTTGATTCTTTTACTCTGTGGTCCTAATGAACGAACGTTCAGTGAAATGAACCATGTCGAGGAGCAGTTCACTTGGCTGAGTTAGTTCTTCAAATGTAGTTCAGTCAGGAACTACCCACTTCTAGATCGGACTGGCTATGTCCTGCCTAAGTTGGTTTTGTGTGAGAACTAGTTATTACCAGTGCCTTTGCAATAATTAGTTTTTTTAACAGACTAAATTAATTTTCAACTGTTCAATCCATTTGGCAGATGTTCCTCTGGATTCAATTGATCTTGGACTCGAAGAACCGAAGAGGAAGAAGAAATGAATTGACATTTTTCAAAATGAACAGTGCTGTTTGATCAGTTGTTTTCGATACCTGTGAATATCTGTGTACGATTTTTAATGTAAATTTAACGCAATGATAATGTTGTTAAGGAGGAATTTCTTCCTCTTAAAAATTGCATTCTACTCTAAGGACACTTGCTTTCTGTAGTCGAAGAACAGGCTTGATTGATGTCACCGTCGAGAGGCAATGGCAGAACAATGAAAAACACAATTTTTCACAATTGATTAACATTTATTAATGAAAAAAAAAGAAATTTACAAATGCCTATTGAACACCTCAACATTTGTACAAGTCTGTTGAAAACTTGCACAATATTGGGAACGAAAACAATCGTTTTTACTCGAGTTGAACATTCGATTCACATCACTTCCGTTTCAAAATTAAACAAAATCCGTTCACAATTTGACGTGAAGTGTTTGCTTTTCTACACTATCGAACACATTCTTCTTCTCTACACAGCGAGGTACCACCGAACATCATCATAAATCCCAAATTCTTTTTTTCATGTACTACATAACAAAAATATATACAGCTTTTTTTTTTTTAGTTTTCATCCACTAAATGTTAAAAATGAAGGGATAACGAATGTTTTTAACGCAAGAGATCCATTATTATGTACAATATAAAACGATCAAAACTATATTATA
Organism: Leptopterna dolabrata; assembly: GCA_954871275.1. Taxonomy (NCBI): domain Eukaryota; kingdom Metazoa; phylum Arthropoda; class Insecta; order Hemiptera; family Miridae; genus Leptopterna; species Leptopterna dolabrata. The sequence goes on from OX940989.1 coordinate 23,431,403, forward strand.
TAATTTATCATCTATACAACGAATTCCTTCGGGCATGCTACGTTTAAAAAAAAAAGAAAAACGCCATTTACTGAGGGGTAGAGAACAACGCGCGCGAGCGTGAACCTCAAAAATCGCTATCAACGTGTATTTGCGAGTGGAATTAATAATAATTAATAATTTCCAGTAATTTCTAGACTAGACGAAATAGACGATTTTTTGAGAAAACCTGGTTATAGTCTAAATAAAAATCAGAATGCATTATAGGGCAGATAAATAAAGAGATAAAGAGATGTTCGAATTAGAATGGTTATTGGAAAATACAATAGTAGAAACTTCTTGGCACGTAGTTCTGTAACCCTCCAAAAATGGCACTTGAAAAGGAAATTTTTTCTTTTTTAAATTTAAACAAATCTTCGCCCACTAAAATGGGCATTGAAAAAATAATGATGAATTCTTAATGAAGAAAACACCTTCTTAACTCGAAACAACTGAAATAACTGTTGGACTAAGCCAAAGGGACTAAGGTTCTTCTTGGGATCCTATCATTTGACGGGAGTGTCTGGGGAATCTGAGTTGTCGACGGCGTTAGTGCTACCTCTTGGTGCTGCTATGAACTACACACATTCTTGTCCTACTGCAAGCTTTGTTCCAGCACAGTGAATAGAAAGTGTAACAGTTCAGTGCGGGAACCGAAGTGGTGGGGATGAGTTCGCGAATTTTTCGGTTTATGATCTGAACCGCTGGAACGCCTCAACTAGAATCCTTCCTAATAAAAACGACTAGGTATAACAAAATGCAAGAAATAATAAATTTTATTCGCGCGAGAAGACCAGATATGTGTAACTTTTGGGGAGGTTATACGCATAAGCGAGGTTATCTTCGGGGTTTCAGTGCACAACCGTGCTCCCCGTTTGGAGCAAGAAGTTCATGTACCGGTTCACTAGGTATAACAAAATGCAAGAAATAATAAATTTTATTCTCGTGACAAGACCAGATATGTGTAACTTTTGGGGAGGTTATACGCATAAGCGAGGTTATCTTCGGGGTTTCAGTGCACAACTCTGCCCTCCATTTGGAGCAAGAAGTTCATGTACCGGTTCGGGAACTCTTGTGTGCTGGAACTCGGGGCGGGTAAAACCGTACGTGAACTCGCTGGAACGCATCACGGACTGCCAAGGCGTGCGCAGTTCGATTACACCGGATTAATTCATGACCTATAATTACCTCCCTTCATCACAATCTCCTTTGTTAGTTCTCTGCTTCGATCGACGGCTTTGACCTACCTGTATTAAGTACTTTATACCCGGAAGTACGGTCGCCAGCCAGATTGGGGTTGGGTATCGGAATATGTTCCTGGATAAAACAGTAGGAAAAAGCCACCCAAGTAGTAGCAAAAAATACTACCGTTTGAAGACAACCCGTACATTTACATTGATGTTGGGTAGCTACCAGGGTTGCGCTAGAAGTGTGTACATTTTTGTTTCAAAAGTAAACAGCGACTCCAGGCTGCTTTTCGTCCAACTGCCCTGCCAGTGTTGCGGACGTGATCAGCTGCCCTCCAGTGAGAGGATCAGAATTCGACCTGATCATTTCATTCTTGGGTACTCGTCGCCTCGCCACTGTGACCGGAGAGGGGTTCGCCTAACAGCCACAGGTTCATACTTGGACGTGTCACCCATCCGAGTACTAACCACACTCGAGGTTATCTGAGGTTATCTCAGGGGAACCGGTTTACCACAACTGATGAGGCCTTTGGGCTTAAAGTGAAGTGAACAGCCTCTATCCAGGCCCTGCAAGCGTCACAGACGTGACTGACTGTCCCCTCCAGATTCTTAGCCATTTTCGACCCTTTAAACCGACATTTTGGCGAATTTCCCTCCGTTTCATAACATTTGCATCGACTTTTAGTTGTCGACCGATTTGTTTCACACAAAAAACTCAAAATTTGACCCACTTTTTATTTTTGAAAAATGTACACCTTTGAACCCACAATTTCGTTCGAAATTAAGAACATTTTGGCCCACTAATTTGAATTTGACCCTTTTTTTGTGGAAATTCCTCATCTCTGGACTCATTTTTTCGACTAATGAATATTCTGGCGAGATTTCGAATTTTGTTATCTCGCACCCAAGGTCACATATCGCCTGGAATGGCACATATACATAGATAATATCCACGTTTACTAAAAAATCCATACGATGGATTCAGAAAGCTCTGGAACAGACAAATTTTTCAGAACTGATGTACTTAGGTACACATTTTTGGACCCACTGCAGTAGCGTACGATCTTCGAAAATTCGCTAGAAGTCAAATACGAATACTGAAATTGTAAAAATCAAAATGCGGTTCCGAAGGATTCGGTTGGAACTGGGCTCAAGCGTTCGAATTTGGGGAGAACACGAGTTGGTTGCAGAAACCGACCGCAGACAGCGCTGAAGCCGTTGACAACTCCGAGGTCGACACTCCCGTCACCCGACAATTCAAAAATCAGGCAAATATAGCGAGATATTTTTTAATTTATATCGAAAAAGAAAAAACTATAATGTTTAAGCCCCCCTCTCCCCCCCCCACTAGTCTACCAACAGCAAAATTTTCTGTTTCATCTAAATTCAAAAAAAAAAATTCTTCAGCAGTACAAAAATCTATATGGACGCAAATTAAGGCAACCTTCAGTAGTCTTCGAAAATTGATTCATTTTATTAATTTCATTTTTCATCGACACGGATGGATTTGTAATGAATTTTATTGAGTGATGTTGAAACCATCAATTTATTATAATTGAGGAATGTAAAGTAGAAACGAGTTTATTATACAAATTGTTTTGAATTAAAAAAAACCACGTTGACAGTGACTTTAGAAAATCCTACTAAATGCACTGGTTTGCAAGCTCAATATAGCGTAGGGGTACAGCGATAAGGCTTTGGGTATGACGATTATTTACGGGTATAGAAGACATTATAGAAAGACGTGTATAAAAGTGAAATAGTCATTGTGAAAAAATTAGGGTTATTTTGGATAAAGTTTATTGCTGTTTATTGTTTAATCGGCGAAATTGTTGAGATGGTGGTGATGATGAAATGGAGTTATTTAGGAGGCACTGGCCAATGATATGAGGTTCGTTTGTAGTGACCATCTGACCACCAGAAAGGCGTTGGGCTGTTAGCAGTGATTCTTGGACTCATTTCTGACTGTGTAGTATCCATGAACGGCTGTTAGCAGTGATTCTGACCCATTCCTGACTGTATAGTATCCACGCACGGCTGTTAGCAGTGATTCTGTGACCCATTCCTGACTGTATAGTGATTCTCTGACTCATTACTGACTGTATAGTATCCATGAACGGCTGTTAGCAGTGATTCTGTGACCCATTCCTGACTGTATAGTGATTCTCTGACTCATTACTGACTGTATAGTATCCATGAACGGCTGTTAGCAGTGTTTTCCTGACGATCCAAAGCCAGGTTTCTTATCGTCATTCCAGTACACAGAAAATCGGGTGGACGAGAAGAACTGGCCATGTACTGCCTTCTCAATTCCCAACTCCAAAAAATTCTAAATTCAAACCCCGCTCGAACTCTTATCAATTTGGCATTGGATCATGGATGGTTCATCAAGGTTTTAGATCAACAGTCAGAAAAAGCCAGTGCAAACGAACTATGCACAGTGCATTTTCAAATGCCCACACACAGATAAGAATGCGGGTTGGATGAAATTAATTACAGGCATAGCATTGGACAAATGTACATACATAAGGTATTGGGTACTACCTCCTCAAAGTGGCACTGAAGTGCTATTTATCAATTGTTTCAATCAGCAAAATATGGAAAATGATAGGTTTGTTTGCAGTGACCATCTGACAGTTATCTGACAGTCAGAAAGGCGTTTGGCCGTTCGCAGTGGCTCTCGGTCGCTTTTCTGACTTTATAGTATCCACGGCCGACTGTTCAGTGTTTTCCTGACTATTCAACGCCGGTTTTCTGATCACCGTTCCAGTACACAAAAAATAGGGCGGACGAGAAACTGACCATTCACTGCCTTCTCGATTCCCAACGCATATCAAGATGGCATTGGCCCATGTATGGCTACTCAACGGTTTTCTAGGAGTCGGCTAACCGTCAGAAAAAAACCAGTGCGAACGAGTGAAAATGTGTTAATGCACGCAGAGAACAGTATCCGTATAGGTACGTACCACCACAAAATGTTACCTAATTAGTAACATGTTAAATCGACATGGTAGACATTGGCGCACTCGGATTTAGGGCCAGTTCAGATAAGATTTATCCTATGGATAGTCGTAAAATCGCAAGGCCACTCGTAAATGTGTTTCTATGACGTCAATCGAGTAGCGCACGAATGGTGTAATACAACAGACGCCATTCAGCAGTAACACACCAATGGGGGAAGCGCAGAGAAGTTATTGCCGGGTTACAACTGATATACAAGGCAGTGATTGATGCACCCATGGGGTAAACACGAGGGTAAATTACTATGACGTCATCAACAAAGAAATCGATTAATATGGAAGGGCGTGCATTAACTGACATCAGCAGTATCCGTTTCATTCGCCACAAATTTGTTAATTTGAAATTAACAATGAAAACATTTACGTAATTTTCAAGTTTTATGGGATTCAAAATTTTAAAACATACCAAATCTTGATTGAAGCCTTCATTATTTCTCTTTTCAAACAAAAAACTTTTTTTTTGAGCTTTCTTTTTTTTTTCAACAAAATCCACCTCGTTCCAGTCAGTCTTATTTTAATTTTATAAAAAGCAGGACGGGAACATCTAACAATTCCCAACAGGGTTTTGAAGTACTACTGACAAAGACATTTTTGTGATCAAAATTTCAATCAAAAATGATGAAACTTCATTTTTTTATGCACGTGAAAATTTTCCAAAAAAAGCGCTTCAGTCCTGTTGTTTTTCTACAGTCACAAAAATCTTTTAAAAAAACCAAATCAACTTGGGAGCCCACAAAAAAATAGTCATCTTATTCTTCTTCCCATTTAGAAAATCCACTACTTTTCATCTTATATTACGGAAGCTCCGTTAAAACATACAATTTTCGAAATCTCTTACCGACAGAGAACAAGTACAATGTGGACATTTAAATACCGTCGCATAAATTGGAAGCTTATTAAGGTGTGCACCTACGTTTATAATTTGTTTATGTTTATAGATAACTACAAAAAACGGTTATTCTCGAATCAACATTGAGCGGGAAAAAAACAGTGCCGACTCTTGTGGAACAACATTTTTACAATGCAGAAAGTAGTACTGGTCTACTTCAATTTTTACTTCAATCTACCATTCACAACCTAAGGTGGAAAGGTGTCAAAATATATGTTAAATTAAGTGGTATGGAAAGAACGTAACAGTTTTCCGTATTTAAAGGGGGGTAATCGTGGATAATGTAGGATTTATCTTAAACTCTAACAAGAACAATCAACAACAAACATGAAAATCATTAAAGGATCATCTACCGGGATGGAGAAAGGGAACAAACAAAAACTGAAACAGAAGTAGCTTGCTCGTTGATAACAATATCAACTCGTTATGAATTAACAATACATTTGCTGTCAAACTGGTTGGGGGCAACGAGGGGAAGAGGCGCAGGGAGATATCGAACATCGTGAAGGTTTTGTAAGGACGAAGCGCTTGTTGAGACAGGTCTGCAGGTGTAGCAGGGGTTCCAACTGGCTCAAGTTCGAGAGGTTTCAAATTTAAAAAAGGACGTAAATACAGGAAAAGGAAAGCGCATGTCGAGACTAGTTCAGCTCGTCAGGTACGTGGGAGGGGATGTTGCAAAACATGAAGGAGGGATACTAGTGTGTTTGGCATTTGACATTGAGAAGATTTTCTAAGGTAGGGAAGCGCATGTTCAGACAAGTATGCTCATTTGTCAGGTATGTACTAGAGGGAGGGGGGGGGGGGGGGGGTTCTAAACAAGACACGTTGGGACAAGTTTATACGTGTTGCAGACATTTGAATAGCAATGTTCAATTACAACCTTGGGACAACGCTTGCACTATTCAAAGACAAAAGAGGGGTGCGAGGTTTTTATGCAACAATTTCGCCTTCCTGAGTCAAGGCAAATCAACAAAGTAACATCTGATTCTAAGAAGGTACGGGAACTGGGTTACAAACATCAAGAAGGTTTTTCCAAGGCAGGTTTACGCCTGTTGCAGTGTCGCCAACCGCCCTGAACAATATTTTTTCAATAACAAAGTAAAGGAAATACGTTTTGATAATAATGACGCTTACACGAAGGAGGGATACGGGAAGGGGTCTGTCTACATTGGGAAGGGTTTCTACGTTCACCGCCTCGTAAGTACTGTTGTGGGCGCCCTGGGCGGTGGAGGAGGCGCACGTCGAGGTCCCGACCCTACGCTCGAGCCTGAAGGACTGTGGGGGTTGCCGTAGTGTTCTTCCAACCATTTACTTACAGACAGCGACCTATAAAGGCAAATCAAACCCACAATAAATACAGGGAAATCCGAAGGCCAAGTAATCAAATTTTCAAGCATTGTTAGAATTAAAAAAAATTTAATAGATTTTTTCTCCAAAACATCACATTTTTTGAAATTCCAACATCAATTTTTAGTGGGGTCTCACCTGTCGTAGTGTCTAAAACCTAAAACTTGGTGCGGGGACGTTCCCGTGTCCAATCGACACTTTTCTGCAACCTGCCACTTCTTCTCCACAACTCTGTGGAGGTCTCTCAGGAACTCTGGGTCTCTGCAAATGACGAAAAACAATTTTAATTTCATTAAAATTTACCAAAACAGACAGACTAAAAAAATTAGCAAATATTAGCACGCTTCGAATAGTTTTGTAGGCTATTTCAAACCAAATTCAACTTCGAAAGTTTTCTATAGGATATTTCAAACAAAATTCAACTTTTGGAATAGTTTTGTTGGATATTTCAAACAAAAATTCAACTTGAAGAAAACAAATCTCGTTTTTTGGTGAGCAATTTTCGTCAGCTTTTGGCGATTTCTGTAACTATTAAAATCTACTATTAGGCAGCCTTTATACAAAATGTTGGCAAAGAAATTTCGAAATCAACCAGAGACTCGTTATGGTGTATCAGCTATGCCAGTTTAGATGGACGTACCTAGACGTGCCGAGGAACAAGGACATTCTTGAAGGTGCTGAACTTGTGCAGGACATGACGTTCCCATTCTCACTGCCATCACCGTCCACATCGTCGTCATCGACCTGACAAAAGAATAAGATAATTTATTTTTATTTTCACATTAAAATTAATTTTAAAAATTGGAATTTGTAAAATTGAATTTCCATCAATAAAAAACTGTATTTTCACACAAAAATGTGCGATTTTACGATTTGTGTGTAATTTAATTTTGATCTGAATTTGACGGTGAATTATGATGATTATTGGTGAAAATACTTCTTAGCAGATCGCACTATAATGGATATAGGATCCATGCTAACCATTAGTTCAGGAGGTGGCGGCGGGAGGTCCTCGTCATTCAGCATTTGATGGCCGCCATTGCCAACTTCTTCTTCACCGATGGCTGCTGACTTCAGCTGTCTAGTGGTAGTTGTGAGTGGGATTTTGGCCGGTTTTCTTTTTATTGTTCCTAAACACAAAAATGACATGTTAACGAACGTAACGTCAAAAGAGGATCAACCAAGCATGTTAGGATTTGGAAACATTGGCTGGTCGAGGATCTATAGTACGTTCAATTTAGCGTGAGAGCACAGATAAACAAACGATGACGAAATCGAGCCAGCATATCACCCATGTGATGCGGGGTTGCCTACCATACACGCAGCGCTGAATCCCTTCCACGTCTGACAAATTGAAATTGCAGTTCTGAGACAACTTGTAAAAAGTGGCTCTAAAACTGGGGACGGGACCGCCCGTGTTAACGTCAAAAACATTTCAGCTATAGTAGGAAGTATATTCCGAAGATAGAACTGATGAATTTTTTGGCGTACTGCCTCTCGATCTAAACAATCGACCGAATCAGCTATTTTTGGGTGGGCTCTGATCTTCTTTGGTGAAAAAAAGCAGCTCTTTTCTCTACGTTCTATTAGCACCCGGTAAATTGAGGCCGCTTATACACCTGGTGCCTTATCAGGTGGAATAAACCGGTTCCCGTGAGGTCACGGAAGTTAAGATGCCTCGAGCGTGGTTAGTACTTGCATGGGTGACTGCCATGACAGGTGGTGACACGTCCAAGTATGACCTGTACTCAAGGGGGCGAGGCAATAAGTAGCCAAGTAAAGATCGAAATGATCAGACCGAATTTTGATCCTCTCATCAGAGGACAGCTTCTCACATCCGCGACGCTGGCAGGGCAGTCGGACAAAAAGCCACAGCCCGGAATGGCTGTTACTTTACTTTACTTTACACCTGGTGCGGTCCACCATCTGCACGACATATCGGATCAATAAATTTCACGCTCATGCTTGCACACGTTTATTACAGCGATTTTTGTCGTTTTTAGTGATACAGTTGTCACCTTACGTCTCTTCGGTGGAGAAATACGTACCGAGCTGGCTGTGTCGGTTTCCAACCTTGACATCAATATAATACTTTGCTTCCAAAAATGGCAAACTTTGAATGAAAATAAAACTGATGAATTGCAACTATGGAAATTGAAGCTGAAGAGCCAATATCTTGCCCATGAAGCATTTTCGGCAATTAAAGTCAAAGATCCCCATATAACAAGTAAATATGCACTTGGGGTATAGTAACCCGCAACGCAGTGGTGCTTTGATGGTTTCGCATTCGGTTTACATTATCTCACTCTTAAATTGAATGGACTATAGAATCACATTTTCCAGGCGAAAAATTCATTGACGCCCTATTCCGGTCAGGGAGGCAGCTCGCACTGCAGTGGATATCTGCCCACTGTTCGATTCCGGGGAACAGAGCGGACGCATTCACCAAGGCTGGCCGAACCATACGAGCCCCTCTCGTACTCCACAGCAGTGTGCACAGCACAGTAATGAGGAAGCTATGATGTACCATACCAGCCATTTTGAGTGAAAAGCATCGTCCTTCTACTCCCGAGTTCCAGCCTTCTCGTCCCTCCTCTGAAAAAATCCGGTGTTTCAATCCCGATGGTGACACAGAGGAGTGTCGTTTCACTCCCATCTGTGAACGGGAAGTGGTGTTTCACTCCCGTCTGTGAATGAGAAAGTGGTGTTTCACTCCTGTCACTTCCAGCCAGTGGCCATTTCACTCCTATCACTGCCAGCCAGTGGCGTTTCACTCCCATCGTTGCCAGCCAGTGGCGTTTCACTCCCATCACTGCCAGCCAGAAATTAAAATTTCAGATCCAATTTCTTTTAACCACATTTTTATTGCGGATTATCCTCTACAGTAAGCTTAATGAAGAAGTGACCCGTCACTCGAATCAGTGCGCAAAATGTATGAAAAACGTGAAAGCCATATTTTTGGGAGTATTCAATGATTCACTCGTTACGTCTGAGACATGGCTTGGGAGTATTTTTTTCGAGCTGAATCATGTGGGGATGTCAATTTTTCGATTCACAATCGCATTGAACGGATGATTTTTCACTTTGGTTAACATTTACACCTACCTTCCCTCTGAGTTTCTTATTGGTCGAATTTAATTGGGTCATTTCTCCAAGATATTTAGCGTAGAACCCGTCTGTTCTAAAAATTGAGGCCATCAAAAAACTAGCGAGTAAATTTCATATTATTCAACACTTTCATGAAATTTTCCGTCTATATTATCTTGATAGGATGATCGTGAATCGAAAAATTGATATCACTACGTGTTTCAGCACGCGACATCACTAATGTAGTAACTGAAAACGCGCAAAAACAGGGGTTTCAACATTTTTCGCATGTTTTTGCGCTCAAAATTTGAGTGATGGGTCATTTTTACATAAAAGCTTATGTAGAACTCGAATCTGTGAAAAATGGGGGTTTACATTTAAGAACTAAGGGCGTCAAAATTTCAACTTTTTCAACATTTTTATGAAATTGCCACTTTGAATTTGATATCTATGTACATTAAAAACAATCTTGAGGCGTTACCATTCAAAATTTTTGTCTTCTTCTCAAGGAAAATAATAAGGGGTGTGGAGATGTCTCGTGAGGCACCTTGTACTGGTATAACTAACCCATCAGGTGTTTTGTTAGATAGAAAAAATTGAGAAACCTACCACAAGGAAGGTAGTCGGCTTCAAAGCCAACGTCACAGCCGGAGGAAGACGAGGAGGAAGAAGATGCGGAAGACGTCGGCGGGAGGTGGCGCGATGTGATGCCGGACGAGAGGTCCTCGGGATTGCAGAATTCTAAGGAGGTCTTGTAATCTATCAGCAGCTGCTTGCCGTACTGCAACAGTAAAAAATTGAAACTGAGTTGAATCGAATGTTTTTGACGATAATATTGAGGGGGAAAAAATCATTTAAAAATCATTAGAAAAACAATAGAAATCTGTCAAAATTTTCCAAATTGAACTCAGAATTCCTCAAACCAATTTTAAAAAAAGAGTCCCAAATTAACACTATTTTCCCGTTCACCAGTTCAGGTTTATTATTATTCTCTGAATAATAAATCTATGTATCGGGTTTGGAATTTTTGTTTGTTGGAATTTTTCTTCCTTTCACGTTTTAAGGTGCTGCAAAAACTAAAATAATCTCACCAGCAATTTGTATAAAAACACAGGAGGTAAATTAACAGGTGGATCAAGACAATTTGAATGATCGAAGATAATCTGTCAAAAATAGGAGCCTAATTGGAGTTTTGGGGCCGAAGTAGGCGGAAAAAAAATTAAAAAATACCTAGCTATTTCAATAGCATAACACATAAAGAAACAATAAATGAAGTCAACATTTCTGTATGACCAACAAATAATAAACCCATAACGACGATTTTGCAGCGTTTTTAGCTATTATGTAGTCTACAGAGTTAATGCATAGTTCGTCATCACTAGCTGAAAGCAGCTGTAACAACCACAGATGATGGAAAATATCGGGAAACGTTGAATAATTAGGTATATCATCATGAGATATATGAAATCACTTCATTTTGGGACCAAAGTATTGTTGCTTGACAAATATTACCAACAGATTCACGAGGAAGGTGCTGAACAGGAGACCTAACGGATTTCAAGATGGCGGCTAACCAAGATCAACATGGCTGAATTAAATAAAACATGCAGGAGACTGTTTTGAACTCGAAACACCTTAGTTACAAATTTAACGCACAATCAGCTGAGCATGAGCTGATTTACCAACTGCTAGCATGTTCTAGTTCAAGTTTTACCCCTAAAAAAGTATAGAAGAACACAGGATTCGAACCCAGGAACTTTCAATTACCCGTCCAAACCCCCACCGCCCGAGCTGTCTTATGAATACCAACCTTAGCCGTCCGGATAGCGGTAACCCAAGTGTGGAGAGACGTGAGATCGGTGGCGCAGAGGCACTTGATGTACTTCCCCGACTTCCCCGATCCCTCTTGCACGGCGGGAGGTTTGAGGGCGAAGCAGAAATCCGTCGGGGCTTTGAATCTCTTCTTCCACCCGAGCCCGTAGTACACCTGTAAACAAATGTAACAGTGAATCAGTGAGAATTTGCGTACAATAAGGTGAACAGTGTACTACGAGGCACGTTCTGAAAGTAAGGGTTCCTACCACGTCAGCACAAGAGACAAATCATAGAAGCAATGTTGGCACCACTGTGCAGTAGAGAATAAGAGGTTATCTACCTCAGTACGTGCAAAAGAGCGACCAAAGTGACATTTTAAATATGAGCGCGTCTACCTCGTTTGACTCCACCTGTTTCTGGAGTGTACCAAGTTTCATCGCCTTGAAAACACTGCAAAAATTCTTCAGGAGCTGTAATTCAGCAGCACAGAGGTGGAGGCAAACGAGGTACTGCTGAATTACAGCTGCTGAAGAATTTTTGCAGTGTTTTTGAGACGAAGGTGACAATTTTCTGAAGTAAATTGTGAACGGGGTTTGAAGCTTGGGTTTCCCATTAAACCCCAGAAACAAAGTGCCAGTCCATGCAGTGGCCTCCCCATCGACGATTGGACTCTGACGCTTCGTTTCTGGAGTGTAATGGGCAATCAAGTTTCATCCCTCGTCGCAGTTTACTTGAGAAAATTGTCACCTTCGCCTCGAAAACGCAGCAAAAATTCTTCAGCAGCTGTAATTCAGCAGCACAGAGGTGGAGGCAAACGAGATACTGCTGAATTACAGCTGCTGAGGAATTTTTGCAGTGTTTTCGAGACTAAGGTGACAATTTTTTCAAGTAAACTGTGACGATGGATGAAACTTGGGTTGCCTATTACACTCCAGAAACGAAGCGTCAGATTCCAATCGCCGATGGGGAGGCCACTACATGGACTGGCACTTCGTTTCTGGGGTTTAATGGGCAACCCAAGTTTCAAACCCCGTTCACAATTTACTAGAGAAAATTGTCACCTTTGTCTCGAAAACGCTGCAAAAATTCTTCAACAGCAGCACAGAGAAGGGAGTCAAACGAGGTAGATGCAGTCATATTTATAACGTCGCTGTGGTCGCACCTTCGCAAGAAGGTAGATAACCTCTTATTCTCTACCGCACAGTGGTGCCAGCCAACATTGTTTCTACGATATCTACGAAACCTTACTTTCTGGACGAGCCTCGTACATCCGCTGATTTTCAAAAAAATCGGTTGTTTGTGAAGCTTAAAGCAGACGAATAAAAACCTTGTGGTTGTTCTAATCAACACAGAGTACACCTCGTTCCATTTTGTTGAGCAATGATCAACGTGAAAATTTAACGTTACGCTCAATTTTGCTCCAAAAACTTTTAGCTGAAGGCAGCTTATTTTATGAAATTTCACACGTTTCCTTTAGGCAACGTTGTTAAAAGGGCAACTTATATTTGAAAAATTGAGATCCTAACTAGTTTCAGGTTCAGAGTACAATTCATTTTTATTACGTTATACAGGAGAGCCGAGTTACAGCGTGAAAGAAAATATACGATCGACAGTTGTCGTGGCATTAATTTACAAATACTGAGCACAAGGAAAAGTACACGAATAAAAATAAGAAACAGAAAACTAGTAAAAATAAGAAATAGTATTATTGAAATTTTACAATAACACTGAATGTACTGAAGTACGAAGAATACATATTAAGATAACTCCGTTGTTTCACTGACCACACAGTACAGATTTCCAAAGGTTATTGTCTCGCGTTGGTCTATTTCGCCTTTGGGTGCCTTCGAAAGGTTTTGATTGACGCGTCTCAAAACCCATTAGCTCACGAAGACAAAGACTGTTCGCATCTGTTTGGGAACAGGTCGGCGGCCCCTACCACAGTGTAGAGATTGCACCGGACTAGTATTCCTTCTTAGCATAATGTTCTTTGTAGAGATTTTGTGGTTTTCATGATTTCTGATGATAAGAAATGATTAAATTTTTTATCCCAAGGATGAATGAAAATCGAAATGAATTTAAAAAAAAAATGTACAGTGTAGTGATTGCACCTCAACATTATCTCTTCTCTATGTAGTAATAATCTAGCTATTATGGTTTTAGCCCTACAAAAGGCAAAACAATTTTCACCCCAAGAACGAAAGAAATCGAAATGAATTTTTAAAAGGCTCAGTGTACTCATTGCATCTCAACAGTATCTCTTCTCCATGCAGTGATTAGGTTTGTTTCCAGTGACCGCCTGATGGTTTAGGTTTGTTTCCAATGACCACCTGATGGTTTAGGTTTCTTTCCAGTGACCACCTGATGGTTATCTGACCGTCAGAAAGGAGTTTGGCCGTTTGCAGTGATTTTCGTACTCTTTTCCGACTGTATAGTATCCGTGGAGGCTGTTCGCGGTGTTTTCCTGAATACCCAAAGCCGGTTTTCTGGTCGTCCAGAAAATAGGGCGGATGAGTTCTCGATTCCCAACCATTATTATCAAATCGAAATGAATTTAAAAAAAAAATTACACTGTAGTGTTGCATCTCAACATTATCTCTTCTCCATGTAGTAATAATCTTGCTTTTATGGTTTTAGCCCTACAAAAGCCAAAATAATTTACACCCCAAGAACGAGAGAAATCGAAATGAATTTTTAAAAGGCTCAGTGTACTGATTGCATCTCAACAGTATCCCTTCTCCATGCAGCGATTAGGTTTGTTTCCAGTGACCACCTGATGGCTATCTGACCGTCAGAAAGGCGTTTGGCCGTTTGCAGTGATTTTCGTACTCTTTTCCTACTGTATAGTATCCATGGCAGGCTGTTCGCCGTGTTTTCCTGAATACCCAAAGCCGAGTTTCTGATCGTCCAGAAAACAGGGCGGATGAGAAACTGACCAGGCACTGCCTTCTCGATTCTCAACCATTATTATCAAACTCAAACCCTTCTCAAACGCTTATCAAGATGGTACCGGACCACGGATGGTTTCTTACGGTTTTCTAGGAGTCAGCTAACATAAGAAATCGAAATGAATTTTCAATATTTACAGTGTAGTGATTGCATCTCAACAGTATCTCTCCTCTATGTACTGATATTTCTCATGATTTCAGCCCTACAAAAGGCTTTTATTTAGATAAATAAGTAGGTTCCTACCTACTCCAGACTTGTTTACAAGAGTGTTCCCCCCGAATTTTCTAACCTTCCCGGTCTCCTAGCGGAGCCAAGCTCTCAATAGAAACTCGATTGGATCGGAGGGAATGCCACCTATTTTCGGCCTATCTACTTAAATCCTTCGTCTTCCAAAAACATAAACCCGAGAAAAACAATCCATCAGCGCCAGACGATTCATCACCCACCCGAACCAATCAGTCCGTTTGGTAGCTAAATTTACTCCAAGCATTTCCAAGTTGAATCCACAAAACCGTCTGCCAAACCAAATAAGCTTACATTTATTTGGATATACTTATTATGTTGATATCAGTAGGTAAGTAGGTACCTAATTAAATATATTTCGATACTTTAGATTGCAAGCTCTTCCATAATTGTATATAAAATAATTATGTGTGTTCAAAATACATGCTGCACATGGCTTATTGGTTCATTTATTATTCTGTGAATAATACCCTTATCTATTCGCTCAGCAAAAAAATTTTGTAACACCCCCTCAACATTTATTCTTTTCCGTTTAAAGGTGCGTAGGTTCCAAAAATGCAATGTCCGTCCGCTGTATCACGTGTACCGGCTTCATTTTCGGTCTAAAAAATTCGATCTTTCGCACACATGCTCCATTTGGGCCCTAGTTGTGTCCCCAAACTTTGCAGCCCGATCGGAATACACCCAGGGGTGTTACGGGTGAAAATGGGTATAAAAATAGGTACTTTTTGCGTTTTAGTAACATGTTAGTAACATGAGCTTTTGAGGTATCGTTTTCCATGTATTTGGGATGAGAAGACCGAATATGAAGTCGATTTTGACCAAAGAGGTTCTAAGGAAGTTTCAGCCTTCAATTTACGTTAAATTTTGGTCTAAAATCGTAGTTTTTCCGCACACAGTTCGGCTCCCCATTTCGGAACACATTTGGATCCCAGTTGTGCTCCGAAACACGGTAGCCCGATCGGCATACACCCAGGGGTGTTACGGGAGAAAAGTGGGTTTAAAAATAGGTGTTTTCGAAGGATTTTTGAGGTTTTAGTGAACATGAGCTTGTGTGGTATCGTTTTCCATGTTTTTTAGGGCGAGAAGACCGAATATTTGGTTGATTTTGACCGAAGAGTGAAGAACTGAGGTTGTAACGGAGGTTAAGCTCCCGAAATTCATTTTTTTTATGAGTTCAAATATATGGGAAATTGTCTAAAACCACCATAATTTTGTATAATAACACTAGAAGTAGTATCAACAGGTGAATCAAGATAATTAAATGGTACTGTCAGTGATCAAAAATAATCTGTTGAAAGGAAAAGCAGAGCCTAATTCGTGTTTTCTGGGGGCCAAAATTGGTGGAAACCATCAAAAATAGCTACTTCAATTATTGCAAGTGAAAGAAACAATAAATGAACAGCCAACATTTCTGTAGGTGTGTCCAGTAGAATAATAAACCCATGTTTTTTTGTATTATTTTCGATTCATATCGAAAATATTGATGCGGCGCCCCGTGTTGAGATGTGCCAATGAGAAAAATCATAATTTACAAGTAAAAATACGAGCACGCGACAAAAGAACCGAACATTTTTGGACCCATTGAACCCGGGTGGGTCAAATTTTGTCACTCCCGGTCAGTGTGTGAATCGAGGCTTTGATATCTCAGCCGGGTTGAAAGGGTTAAACAATGTTTTCCCCGAGTCATTCGAGAGGTGAACATCGGGTTCAGCATAAAATAGACAACGTCACGTGTGCGAGTGGGACCGCTCATAAACATTGAGTCCTCCCTCGCTGTTGTTCTTGGACGACTGCCCAACTTCCCCGTACGCATTTCTAAATCGAGGTCAGTCAAGTCAAAAATCCCAAATGCATATTCCGGATACCCCCCCCCCCCCCCCCCCAAACAATCAAACAGCTGTGATGGGGGGGGGGGGATAAAGAGCCTTTACTATGCCAGTGAAATACGTCAGCGTAGTATCTTTTTTTTGGCACAGATGTGCAACGAAAAATAGATACAGATATAAAGATTTCTTGTACAAATCTTGACACAATATAATGATTTTTGTACAAGAAATCTTTATATCTGTATCTATTTTTCGTTGCATATCTATTTTTCGTTGCATGTCTGTGCCAAAAAAATATATTATATATATATATATATATATATATATATATATATATATATACGTATGTATAAAATGTCTACATACGAAAAAGTGAAAATCTATCATTTAGAGCTCCGATGCACAAAACGGATTTTGGAGGGTTTTCCGGTGCACGGTGAGCATCTCTAAAATTTGGAACGAGCCAAACAGCTAAATTTTCCTCGAAAATTCGTTAAAAAGAAGGGTAGGTATTTATTTATTTACAAATGAAGTTTGAATGAAAATTGTTGATTCTGAGCTTGAGGATTTTTGGAGACCACTGACGTATTTCACTGGCATAGTAAAGGCTCTTTCTCTCTCTCCCCCCCCCCCCCCCCCCCGCACTAAATCACGTGAAAATTCGTTAAAAAGAAGGGTATTTATTTATTTATTTATTTATTTATTTGTTTACAGATGAAGTTTGAATGAAAATTGTTTACAGTCTCCCACCCCAACAATCAATCAGCAGTGATTTGGGGAGGGGGGGGGGGGATAAAGAGCCTTTACTATGCCAGTGATATACGTCAGTGTAGTCTCCCAAAATCCTCAAGTTCAGAATCAACAATTTTCATTCAGACTTCATCTGCAAATAAATAAATGAATAAATAAATAAATACCTACCTTCTACCTACCCATCTTTTTAACGAATTTTTAAAGAAAATTTAGCTGTTTGGCTCGTTCCGTTGATTCTGAACTTGAGGATTGTTGGGGACTACACTGACGTATTTCACTGGCATAGTAAAGCCCCCCCCCCCATCGCCAAATCACTGCTGATTGATTACCGGGGGGGGGGGGGGGGAGACTTTAAACAATTTTCATTCAAACTTCATCTGTAAATAAATAAATACCTACCCTTCTTTTTAACGAATTTTCGCGTGATTTGGGGAGGGGGGGGGGGATAAAGAGCCTTTACTATGCCAGTGAAATACGTCAATGTATTCCCCAAAATCCTCAAGTTCACAATCAACAGAACGAGCCAAACAGCTAAATTTTCTTTAAAAATTCGTTAAAAAGAAGGGTAGGTAGAAGGTAGGTATTTATTTATTTATTTAGTCATTTATTTATTTGCAGATGAAGTCTGAATGAAAATTGTTGATTCTGAACTTGAGGATTTGGGAGACTACACTGACGTATATCACTGGCATAGTAAAGGCTCTTTATCCCCCCCCCCCCTCCCCAAATCACTGCTGATTGATTGTTGGGGTGGGAGACTGTAAACAATTTTCATTCAAACTTCATCTGTAAATAAATAAATACCTACCCTTCTTTTTAAACGAATATTCGCGGTGATTTGGGGTGGTGGGGGGGGGGGGGGATAAAGAGCCTTTACTATGCAGTGAAATACGTCAATGTATTCCCCCAAAATCCTCAAGTTCAGAATCAACAATTTTCATTCAAACTTCATCTGTAAATGAATAAACCTAGCTTCTTTTTAACGAATTTTCGAAGAAAATTTGGCTATTTGGCTCGTTCCAAATTTTAGAGATGCTCACTGTGCACCGGAAAACCCTCCAAAATCGTTTTGTGCATCGGAGCTCTAAATGATAGATTTTCACTTTTTCGTATGTAGACATTTTATATATACGTATATATATATCTATAATATATTTTTTTGGCACAGACATGCAACGAAAAATAGATACAGATATAAAGATTTCTTGTACAAATCTTTATATTGTGTAAAGATTTGTACAAGAAATCTTTATATCTGTATTTATTTTTCGTTGCACATCTGTGCCAAAAAAATATACTGTTCCACTGGAACGTTTCCAACAAACTAAACAGTATCAATAATATATATTATTATATATATATAAAATATATGAATTTTGGTGACAGGCGGTAGAATTTTTTAAAAAGATTAACAGATTAAAAAACTCGAATATATTTTAGAGGGAATATTAGGCCTGCGGCGTCTTCGGCCCGAATTGGGCCCGGCGATTGGGTCGAAGACGCCGTAGGCGAAAAATAGGTATTCCCTCTGAAATTTTTGTTATTTGTTAATCTACTTACTACCATCATTCACCAAAATTCATATATCACAAGTAGTGTTTTCCCCGTTTTCAAGTTTTCACATGTCATTCTGCACGGTAATAAATTCGCTGTTGCGCACAAAAAATCCGTCTCCGCAAGAGTAAAGATGAGTTCGTTACCCAGTCGAATCGCATTGTATGCAGCGGACCAAATTTACAAAGGTTTGGTTCCAAAATATAAATATAAATTTCAGCAACACAGGCACGTGATGGTGTTGTCCAAACATGTTTTTGGTGCGCTGAATTGATTACAACTAGTCTCAGCCCAATCAGGCGCGCAACCAGCGACCAAATTTACAAAATTGTAGTCCGAAATCAAAAAACTGCATATTTTTTCTGTAGGCATGTAAGATGTAGTTTACCATGTTGTTTTGGTCGCTGAATAGAGCGAGTAGTTTCAGCACGTTCAGACTGAATCAAGTGATCAAAATCACAATTTTTTGGTTCAAAACGACCAAAAATGCTTTTTTTTTTTTTTAACGTAATTTTTCTGCACGACGTGCCACTCCGGACTCAACAAGTGCCCAGTCAGGCCGCTAATGAGCGCTCTGGCAGAGCGCCATATGCGGCCACAGCCGTTCCAAACAGTCATATTCATTCAGATTACATACTAGCACACCTTCAGGAACGAAAGACCATTAGTTTAAATTCTCAATTTCTCGAACTATTTTTGAAAATTCACTCCTTAGGCCATGCTGCATGACTGGAATTTTTGAGCTACGGCGTTTTGAACACTCCATTTTTCACCCCTAGGGTTTTTGGTGAAATATTAATCGTGGTTAGTTTATTTTATAATGATATATGAAGATCATTTAGACTAGGATTAGATACCCTATTATTTTGACTTTAAAATTCAAACCTAAGTACTGTTTATTAGGAAAGCAAGTTAAGGATTCTCCAGTATTGTGGCTATGTTCCCATATAATTGTTGGTATCACCACATGGTCACATGATGGTAATAAAAAGTTTCTCATTCGTCAGTTTTGCTACATTCGTACAAAACAGTGTTTTTCTTTCTAATATAAAATTCGAGTAGAGAAGCGGAGAATAGTAATATATGAATACAATTATTCTCAATACCGTTAGATAAGGTTTTTAAATTTAAAGGATTTGGCGGTAATTTAGCTTTTCAGAGGAACCTGTCCTTTAATTGATACTCCACAATGAATTTTACTCTTATTGACAGTGACGCAGATCTATGCAGAAGGGGCACCTATACAGGTAATAATAAACCGTTGTGTAATAATTTGCTTTTTAGCGAATTTTCGAAGAAAATGAAGCTATTGTTCTCGGTCCAAAATTTTTAAAACTCGAATTTCCGAAAGATTTTTATACCAAAATCCGTTTCAGACTATCCTGAATTCCCTGCCGAAAGACACCAAAAATTATATGTATATATATATATATATATATTTATTAATTGCAACGCAATTCTCAGCCCGACCCCCAACTAGTTTTTTTGTCACATGTCACACTTTTTTGTCCCGCGATACCGTTGCTATTATGATACTATTATACTACTATGATACTACTATTATGATAAACGAAGGAGGCATTAATCGATTGATTATGGGGTGTCTTCTTCGGGGAGTCATTTCGGACTCGAATTGCGTTGCAAATTCCTCGTTCTATACAAAGTATAGAAGATAAGAGATTGGGGGTCCAGGGGGCTTGCCCCCTGGCGAGGCGCGGAGCGCCGAGTATATATATATATGTATGTGTCATTCCAGACGATAACTCTCGAAAGAATTGAGATAAAAAGTTCAAATTTGCACGAAAAATCTGTCTTGGCAATCGACAGGCTAAGTTCGGAGATGGGCAGAATCGGGTCACCCTAAGGGGGAGTTTTGGGGAGTTTTAGGGGGGGGGGGGGGGGAATTACCCATAAATTCCCAAAATGAAAAAGTCAGACAAGTGACACCTCATTTTAAAGGTTTTTGTACGCTGAACACGATGGTGAAATCAGAATTGCGATATCTCATTCCATTCTCAAACTGGAGCACTTTGAAGATGAAGGAACGTGGTTATTTCTTGAGATGTTCTTCCTGGTTCGTCTGCTCTAATCTGATAACGGAATGGGATATCGCAATTCTGACTTCACCATCGTAGTTCAGCGTTGGAAAATCTACAAACCGAGGTGTTACTCGGCAAAAAAAGGAACAAAAAATTTGTTACGTACCCAATACCTACTCTTCTGGTATTCAAAACATTTTTGATTTCCCCCTCCCCCCTCCTCTACCACCCCAAATTTTACTTTGCGTAAAACTACTCCTGTTTCAATTTTGTATCAAGTTGGGAAAACATTGGCCGAAAATTAATTTCAGAAAATTTTAGGCGGAGGAGGAAGATGCCGAAAACTTCGAAAATTCGCTCTTATAGCATGCTGCAATGACTGTGGTTTTTTTTTTTTTGTTTGTTTCTCCTTCAAAATCAACCGTTCGAAATGTTCGAAACCACCGAGTGATTTGTGCCCCGTCGAACGAAGCCGTAAAAAAAACGTCAAAAATAAGCGTCAAGGACCCCCCGGGGTGGCCCTCACCGGCCAAAGAAAAATTTGCTCGCCTTCAGAAAAACATTTCCAGCGAATATTCCCCCTCCCCCGCCATACCCAACCCGCAGCCACCAACCAGCCCGAAACGAAGTAGAAGGAGAAGACATATTTTTCAAAAATAGACCGCAAGTTCGAACGCCTGAGCTTTCCCGATCAGTCCCGTATGCGGCGCTAGACGTTTCGGATACCACATAAGCCCCTTCGACGAAAAAAATTCTGGTTAAATCATAAGACAACCCAATCGGGTAAGTGACAGAATTTGGTTTCCTTTCCTTGAACAACAAAAAAAAAAACTTCCAACTCGAATTTGTGATAGAATTTAATTTATAACACGCAATGTCAGTACATTTTATATCAAACCTAAAATAATATGGAACACAGTGTTAAACAACAGGCTAAGGGCGTTGTTGGTGTTTAATGAAAAAATCAGAATTTTAATGAAGTTATTCACAAAATTTACGTGAATTTTGAAGAAAATAAAAACTCGCCAATTAAGTAGGATATATTGCGGATATATTTTGGTAGAAAAAAAAATTGAACACTACCCAACTGAGATTTTTTGACGAAGAGGAAACATCGATGATTTTTGCAGTACCAACCAAATTACCATTATGAATACCAGTACCACCTTGAAATAAGAGTATAAAGGAATAATTAGATTAGATCACACCTAATATAAAGGAATAATTAGATCACACCTAAAATAATATGGAACACAGTGTTAAACCAACAGGCTAAGGCGTTGTTGGTGTTAAATGAAAAAATCAGAATTTTAATGAAGTTATTCACCAAAATTTACGTGAATTTTGAAGAAATAAAAACTCGCCAATTAAGTAGGACATATTGCGGATATTTTTTGGTGGGAAAAAAAAAAAATTGAACACTACCCAACTGAGATTTTTTGACGAAGAGGAAACATCGATGATTTTTTGCAGTACCAACCAAATTACCATTTTGAATACCAGTACCACCTTGAAATACGAGTATAAATGAATAATTAGATTAGATCACACCTAATATAAAGGAATAATTAGATCACACCTAAAATAATATGGAACACAGTGTTAAACAACAGGCTAAGGCGTTGTTGGTGTTAAATGAGAAAATCAGAATTTTAATGAAATTATTCACAAAATTTACGTGAATTTGAAGAAAATAAAAACTCGCCAATTAAGTAGGACATATTGCGGATATTTTTTGGTGGAAAAAAAATAAAATAAAATTGAATACTACCCAACTGAGATTTTTTGACGAAGAGGACATCGATGATTTTTGCAGTACCAACCAAATTACCATTATGAATACCAGTACCACCTTGAAATACGAGTATAAAGGAATAATTAGATGAGAAAAATTCACTGAACGCTATTTTAAACCTAAATCTCAATAAAAAAAACAAATCCCGAAAACACAAATTTTGATAAAAAGATAAATAAGAAGATTTTCACTACTTACGCGTTTCACAGAAAGTTGGCAAATAAATTGATACTTGAACATTCATACAAAGTTCAAATAATTGCTAATTACCTTGATTGGCACCTACCAAGTCTGAAAATTCCTACCATTCTGATTTCGGAATTACACCGAAGAACCAAAAAACTTTAAATTACTAAACTAAATACGAAGATCAAATCGAAATTATGGTGGACTCAACATGAATTTAGTCAAAAAGGTATTAAATTCAATTAGAATTTTCTTTTGGAGGACAGGAACAACTGATTAAATGCCATAATGAAGTTTGTATGCATGTTCAACTCTTACAGGTACGAATAAATACTTCTAAGTAGGTACCTAATTATTTCTTCCCTCGGTATAAACCTAATTTCACTGAAAACGTACAGTAATTCCTCGAGAGACGTTCGGATAATGCAAGCGGTACATTTCTCAATCGAATTATAAGTTGAAAATATAACTGAAATTTCTGTTTGGCCAAATTCCGCAATTTTTTTAATCATCGAACTGAAACAAATTTTCCCATTTTGAACAATTCGCTAGAAAAAAAAAGTTTCAGGCAGTTGATATTCGTTGCAAAAGTCGATTAAAATTTCAAAATAATCAACTTTTGCACCGATTATCAACTGCCTGAAACCTTTTTTTTTTAGCGGACTGTCCAAAATGGGGAAATTTGTTCAGTTCGATGATCTAAAAATTTGTGGAGTTTGTCCAAACAGTGCGGGATGAATTC
The DNA here is from genome assembly GCA_954871275.1 of Leptopterna dolabrata. Classification (NCBI taxonomy): domain Eukaryota; kingdom Metazoa; phylum Arthropoda; class Insecta; order Hemiptera; family Miridae; genus Leptopterna; species Leptopterna dolabrata. The sequence goes on from OX940989.1 coordinate 23,454,856, forward strand.
ATAATTTTCATTATATTTTCATTTATTTGAATTATGTTGTAAGAGCCCGACTATCAAGCATTTTGAAGCGAACTGTTGATGAGGTAGGGCACCTATTTCTTCTACGAATAACCAAAACACTCACTTCCTGCGTTGTCGCCGAACGTAGGAGCTCCGTTCGAAATAGGCCTTTGAATTTATTTACACGTAACTTCACACATACCAAAACATACCATACTCCGTATTACAGTGTGCCTCTGTATTCAACAGCTCAAAATGCCTAAGGATAACATGACCGAAGCTGGATCCCTGATATCGACCTACTTCATCCTCCTCTGCCTTCTAGTCGCCCTCTACATCCTCTACTCGGGCGTATTATTCTAAGGGAGAAAATTCTCATCGAAAAAGGTATGCAGCACAAGTTACGGTAGTTTTCATAAATTGAAACCATAAATCGGTACAACTATGCTAATTTGTTTAAAAAAAAAAAAAAGTTATGGGCGTTTCAAGTATTTCACGTTTGCGCATGCGCAGATGGAAGCTACTGCACTTTTTCAATGGTTTTGGTATGGGACCATCTGTGACCCAACCCGCACCTACCCACCAAATTTCAGCCCATTTCGACCATTATTTCGGGTAGTTATGGGCGTTACAAGGAATTACCACACACAGACATGCGGACAGATCGACGGACGGACGGACAGACACGGAACCAAAAATGTTCCTTGATGTCTGAAACGCAAAATGGTAGTGGACATTTTCATTTTGGAGGACATACTTTTTTTTACTCAATCACGAATTTAAAAAAAAATTATCAAACCAAAATTCTAACCATAAACGAAGTTATTTGTACAAATGAAAAACCTGTGCCCCCCCCCCCCCCCCAAAACCATAATAATTAAATTAATAACTAGTTGCCGGATATGATATTGTATTAACGAATTTTAACAGCTCTAAATGATTAAAAGCGTCTCCTGTTAAACCACCGATGATAATTATAGTCTAACGTTCATTATTTTATTACCTGTGTACATTTCGTCATGTTCCAGGCATTTCACAACTCACATTTCCAAACACCTCTGCAATGGCGTCGACATCGCAAACGTCAACTGTGTTATAGGTTAACCATAAAATGTACTGTTATATTTATGTTATTTTGTTGCTGTAAATAAATGATTTCTTGAAAGGAAACGACGGTTTTGTTATGTGGAACAAGGTAGTTGTACACAGGTTTGAAAATACAAATTTGAATGGTTAAATACAACATAGGGTTGTAGATTTTCAGTTTTCTCCCACCAGGGTCGCATGTGAAACGTTCTCCATTCCATTCTCAACCAGTACGTATAATTACAGGATGTTTCGACTATATTTTTTAGCCTTCATAATCCAGTCAACGAAGGGGTTGTACAGTACATGGAAGGTGGGAGGGGGGCTTTTCTATACGGGAATATGTTGGGGGCAGCTAGGAGGTAAATACGCTAAAATTCCCCATCCTTGTGACAACGAGGGTAAAGGAATGTGGAAAGATCCCTCTTTTTCGAGTTTTTTGCTCAAATTGCAAAAACTGTGTTGAAAAAAAAATTGAGGCTAAAATTTAAAGAGCAATAAATTCCCAACAATTCCCTACAAAATGACTATATTAACTAATTTTTGAGAGGGGAAAAAAATACTGCCAAGTTGGGACGTACAGAATCAGTTGGTAATCGGTAAAATATCGATTTTTGATTATCTCTATTGGAGGACCACTGCTCCGACGTCAATGATGAAATTCATAGCGGCCGTCTTCTAAGGGCCTACGCGAACTACCCCTGGGAATTTCGCTAAAATTGGTCGAATAGTTTTGGAGTTTTGCCTGTGGCAACATCCGACACCAAGCTCCCAACTACCCACCAAATCTCAGCGCATTAAGACAATTTCTAAAGTAGTTACAGGCTCTAACAGGATTTCATGTTTGCTCATGCGCAGATGAAGAATGACTTTAATATGGGACTATCTGTGGCTCAACCCCCCACCTACCCTCCAAACATCATCGCTTCACGACGATTTCTAGGGTACTTGTAGGCTCTAGAAAGATTTCACGTTGGCGCATGCGCAGACGAATGTTACTATACTTTATCAATGAATTTTATAAGGGACCATCTGTGCTCCAGCCCGCGCCTACCCTCGAAATTTCAACTCACTAAGACTATTTTTTTCGTGTAGTTACGGAAGTTACGAAGAATGGGCAAACATTCAGTGTTTGCGCATGCGCATCCGAATGTTACAGCCAGAATTTGATGAAATCTATGTGGAACCATCAGGGAACCATTCTGCATCTACCCTCCAACTTTCAGCTCTTTTCGACGATTCCTAGTGCAGTTACGAGCTTTACAAGGATTTCACGTTTGCGCATGCGCAGACGAAGTTACTGTACTTTTTTTACAGAATTTGATACAGGGCCATCTGCGGCCAAACCCGCACCTAATTTCAACTCACTACTACCACTATTTCATATAGTTTTGCCTGAGACAAGGAACTGACCACAGACAAGACAGACACCGAACCAAAAATATGTTCCTTTATGTCTGAAACGTAAAATACGAGTGGAAATCTTCATTTTGGAGGACATAAACTTGTTCGACTCCTGCACGAATACAAAGGTTCCCTACCTTCAGTAATGGGGAGGGGGGAAAAAAGGCGATATTTTATTTAATATTAGATTCCTGGTCTTTAGTACAGTGTCACCCTAGGGTTTTGAGACATTCGGGGCGCCCAATACCCGCGCTTTTTCGACATCCCATATCTTCATTCCTTACATTACATGACCTTTGTTCCAAGCGTAGCGAGTTTCTGTATTCGGCGCAGAACCCATTGCGCATGAAAACTTAGTTCCAAGCAGCTTCACTTGCGTAAGGTAACTCAATTCCCGCATGTTCCCACCTCCATGGGTGTAGAGAAACTTTCCACACTCAGTTCAAGGAACTTTTCGAACCCGCCAGGGATGAGTTTCATAACAGGTGTTCTTTGTAGTATTTTGAATTTATTCTTAGTGTTGGGAACAAAAATCACTATGACAGTAGGCACACTTCAGGAGGTTGGCGGGGTGGTGATGGCTGTACCAGGTTATTATTTTATGGTTATCCAAGTCCTGTCACTGACGCTACACTAGCGCTTGCGGTGTTTCCATCCGCAAGTTCCAGATGTTCCAAACAATGAGTTACTGAACTGAGAAAAATCCCACCTTTTGGTTTATTATTCTGTGAATAATACACTTATCTATTCGCCCAGCAAAACATTTTTATAACACCCCCTCAAAATTTTGTCTTTTACGTTTCAAGGTGCGTAGATTCAGAAAATGCAATGTCCACCCGCCGTATCATGCATAACGGCTTCATTTTCGGTCCAAAAAATTCGTTCATTGGCACACAGGCTCCATTTGGGCCCTAGTGGAGTCCCAAAACTTTGAAGCCCCATCGGAATTTACCCAAGGATGTTATGGGTGAAAAATGGGTATAAAAGTAGGTATTTTTTGTGGTTTAGTAACATGGCCTTTAAAGGTATCATTTTCCGTGTTTTTTTAGGACAAGAAGAGCGAATATGAAGTCGATTTTGACCAACGAGAGAAGAATTGGGGTAGTAAAACAAAGGTTAAGCTCCCGAAATTCATTTTTCATAAGTCAAAAACCTGGGAAATTGTCTGAAATCACCATCAATTTGTATAATAACACTAGAAATAGTATTAGCAGGTGAATTAATGCAATTAATTGGCACTACCAATGATCAAAGATAATCTGTGGGAAAAAAGGGGAGCCGAGGTCGTGTTTTTGGAGGGCCAAAATTAGTGGAAACCATCTAAATTAACTATTTCAATTACTGCGCTTGAAAGAAACAATAAATGAACAGCAACTTTTCTGTAGGTGTGTCCAATAGAATAATAAACCCATGTGACAAGGACTTTGCAGCGTTTTGGTTCAGGTTCGAAAACCCAAATATGCTTTGATAACTCAGTTATGGTGGTTGGAACAAGCCTACAATATTATCACCTTCTCCCACGCTCTACTTCCTTTTTCACAGTCACTCGAACTAGAATATTCCAAAAATCATATTATTTTCGACTCACTGTAATATCCCATGATCCCAAGGATTATTACTGTCAAAATTCCAGATTTTCACGACATACACAAAACCACCCGCAAACGTCGCTCGAGTCCAAGTAAGAGCCTCACACTGGAGCCATTATACTGGACGAGAGCTTCATTGCAATAGAAGGTAAATATTACTACTATACATTCAGGATCATTCCTGTTTGATCAACTCACTTGTTCCTAATCCTCGATGACTACATTTTACCAACTTTGACCCGAAACCGAAGAGAAAACGCACACGAATCTCCCCTTCCCTTCCCTGGACTCATTTTACAGCACACACAATTTTCAAATGAAAATCCACCTTACGAGCACCAGAAAAACCTTCAAGTACGATATTTCGCGAGCGACGTCGAAGAAACAAGTTGTTTCCACTGAAAGATACCGCTAATTTAATTTTTTCGAAATATCAAACGATGCGGGCCAAAATTGAAAAATAGAAGGAATCTCCACTGATACCTACGTTACAGGGGGGACGGGGGGGGGGGGGGGGGGGGGTTGTATCTAAAATTAAACCATCCCTCAACGCGCCTCTTGAATTCGATGCATTAATATTCCTTTTCCGGATCTCGTCGAAACCCATGAAAATAGTCTCTCGGCTTATATTTAGAACTGGAGTAAGTGAGCGCGTCATTTTGCTCGAAAGAAAATTTCTTAAAAAATAAATCTGGGTACGTTTTTTTTCTTTTTGGAACACATTTCCCGTTTAAATTCGAATGAATGGGTTTCGAGAATGTCGGAGGAGGTGAATGATATATTTTTTTACGCGAATGAGAGTAATTTTAGATCGACCTGAGGGGAGTGGACTCGGTAAAATTAGTCCGTAGGCGAGTTTTTCGCTGTTTTATTGAGCCTGAAATAAATTGGATGGATAAAAAAATTACTGTTTTGAACTTCGTCGCGGGCCGTTTCCTCTGTGGTGACCCGACAAATGGAGATAATTAGGTTGTTGAAGTTTAAAAAATGGGAGGGGGGGGGGGGGGGGGGAGTTAGGATATATTCACTCCACTTTATGAAATACTGGGATTTCTACTGACGAAAACGTCTAATGGGAATCGCGTTTCTTTCTTCTGCGTAGGGTAATGTCGATATACGATAATTACTGATTAAAATTACATAAAATAATTCCTGGAACTAACTACTCTAAAGGTAGTTACGCAGTAATCACCAAGGAGTGTAAACATAAATTCTAAATTCATGAACTTTTAGTGAGCCTGATGGGGGATTTAGACAAAGTGAAGTTCCATTTTTACGGCATTTATCGTTGAAACATCTAAAAATGAGAGAACTCGTCGTAATTTATTTTGACATGGATATGTCTTAGTCCTGGGGTCTTGCAAAATTTTGCGACACACAAAAAAATGCAACGTTTTTTATTGGTTACTACCTTCTGTTGTAGCAACCACATGTGTACGAATCGAGATTCGTAGAACGCGAATTTGTGAATGAATAGTGCTTTCGTTTTCAGCTTTTGTAGTAAATAAGTAAAATGGTAGGGAAAAAGAGACCAAAGACATCTACTGAACGTTCGCCAGAATTACGAGAACGTAAATTTCAACGAGAGGTAAATACATTCATTCAATCATTGCCTGGTACTTCCAGTATTCCCTTACACAAATGTAGCTCGTGGGGTATCGTAAACCCGTAAATCATCAGTAAACTGATGACGAGTATCTACACTGCATGCAGATACATCTGTAGGTTCAAGGATATGTCTTATGATGGCTATTTAAACATGCGTGGTAGTTTGTAAAAAAAAAACACGAATATTGATAGCTGCGGTACATTCGATCATAAGACATATCCATGTACAGATGTATCTGCATTTCCACCTAAAAAGCTCGTTCTCATCTCGAACTGAAGAGTTTAACAAGCTGAACAAAACCCAAAAAGGAAACATGAAAAAGGCCGTATTGTGAGGAAGTTATTACTATTTGAAATTCTAAAATACACACACATACATACATACATACATTCAAACAGAGCGACATCAAGCGAAAAACCGTCTAGTAATCTGTTCTGAGCACTTCTGAACAAGATCCCGTGGTTTTCTCGAACAACCATTTTTGACGGTATCACCACACTTCTATTCCTATGTAAGCCTCATTAGCACTTGAAGTCCTCGAAAATCCTGCGCCAATTAAGAAGAAATCGAGCACTCGAGGAATGCAACCATGCACCGGGGAAAAATTCGACAATTTTAGGGAGAGTTTCGCATTTCCCCCCAATTTTTCCTCCATGTTAATAAGTAACCATCATTAACTTATTTGATCTTGTATTATTGCAACTGTATTTTGTCTAAGCGTATCTACTTGTACGGGGATATTTCGTTTCATTTTATTTCTTTTCAAGTTTGTAACTTTTTCTTCCTACTGTATTGTATTGTACTGGGCTTGCCCGTATCAAATAAATAAACAAATCGAAAAAATGTTATTGTGTTCTACGACAGCCACAAACCCAAGTATAGAAAGCCTACCGCTTCTGCGATCTACGTGAGAAGAGAGAGAAGGGAAGAGAAAAAAATATATTCACGAAAAAAAATAAAAATAAATAAATTACAAGCTTCGAAATATTTTACAGGAATATTATTGTCTGGCATTAGGCAGAGCCCGTGTTGCAAGACAAGAGTAGCGCTTACTAATAAACATATGCTTGCAATAAAATCAAATTTAAAAAAATACAATAATAAAGCACTCTCGATTAAATTAGAAAAATGCCTACCTCGGTTAATGTTGCTATTGAAATTAATATAAAATAAATAAAATAGTACTTTTTATAAGACCGCAGAACTGTGACATTTCAGGTTACACAAACATTACGCAGTAAACGGCAACGGGTTTCCAAGCATAGATGGATGAGCCAAGAATATATTCGCTTTTTATGCATAGACCGAGAATATAAACTAGGCGATTTCATATGAATAGGGAAAGTTATAGATAAGGTAGGTAAATCAAATAATGAGGACTTCTGATGATGAGGGTTAAAGCGGGGCGTGGATTTACGACTCTCTGTTCAGGAGTAAACCTAGTTGGGTACCGATGGGAGGTTAAAAGGGAAATAATATCGGATGTTTTATGATGAAAGGGAAGATTTTTTCATCGGAAAGTTGAGTTATAGTGACAAGTGCGATGGAAAAACCCTCAGTATGCCCCTGTGCACGAGAGATATGTACATACATCAGCCTCAACCGCTCCCTAGAGACAGATGTTCTCACGTTCTTTAGAACTTGAATAAATTTTCTGAGTCTCCCATAAAGATAATCAACGTGCTTGGAACAACTAAGAGATGCATCGAGCATTACACCTAAGTATTTATACGACGAGACGCTTTCTAGGTACGGACAGTTACACTGACTGGTGTTAGGAAGTAGGTACCTCACTGTGTAGCGGCTGAAACTCTACACCAGAGAGCGTTGGCGTATCGAAGGTTTACTTCTTGCGGAACAGCTGAAGTCCTACTGATGCAAAATAGCTCAAAAGCTATGCAGCAAATGCCACTTTATTTTTCCTATACAGATAACCAATGAGAATAGGGTCTGTAGGACGATAATATGTACGACAAACGATCTAATGGGCACTACGAAGCGGCTAACGTGGAAGAAACAATACTGAAAACGCATCTTACCGTGTTGCCGTCGAAGGTGGCCAGACACATGAGATCTTTGCTGCTGCATTTCGCCTTCTCCTTGGGCCAGTAGTACAGACCAGAGCCCCTCAGGATGCAATGGTATTTCTTCCAGCCTTTCCGCGATGAGTCGGACTTGATGTAAAGGGGACCCTCAATGCTGGGGATTCCGGACCCGGAGAAGAAGTCCTGTCGAGAAATCAGCCAGAAATGAGGAAATTTGAATCGGGACATTCACAGTAGCCACCAAGAAATAATAACGTACTAAAAGACCAAATAATTACGTAAGGTTTGTCAGTTAATGATGAAGAGGTTTGATATTGAGATACAGAAGGCAGTGATGAGTATTGTGGTGGGACCCACAATCAAATGATAAACGTTTGGGAAGGGTTTTTGATGACGGTTGGGAATCGAGATACAAGTCCCGATTTTCTCTGGAGTGGAACGACAATCAGAAAGTTGGATTTGGACGGTCAGGTAAACTCAGCGAACCATACAGCCATGGATACTATACAGTCAGCAAAGCGACCGAGGATAGGTTTGTTTGCGGTGGACACCTGACTGGTTCTGAACCGCCAGATCCGTCATTTGACGTTTGTGGTGTTCTTTCGGAGCAGTCTCGGACTCTATAGTAAGTAGCCATGCCATTCTGTTTGCGGCGTTTTTCTGACGGTTCGAAACCGGTTAGCTGACCATCAAATCGTCTCACTCTTTGTTTGGTTCTGGTTCATATTTTTTTCATCTCTTCCCACGAGCATAAGCAAATGAGCGGTTTTTCGAGTTAAGTGAAGACTTGTGGTGTGAACAATGTTTTCCAATCATGATGTATAGTTTCAAAATTCGCTAATTCAGGTCTAGAATCAATATTATGTTCGCGGTTTCTTCTTCAGCAATATGTTAAGTACTTGTTTCACTTCCTATCCCCCTGTTAGAAGCACATTCGAAAATTCGAGCACATACATATTTTTAGCGTATTATTTTATATAGGTAAGTAAATATTCATAATTCAATTAGGTAGACATCCAAATTTTTAATTGAAAAAAGTGGATTTTTTGAAAAAGCGATATTTTACATGACTAATTTATTGAAAATTGACCTTTTGAGTCCAATTCTGAATCGATAATCGTATACAGATTTCCCATCCCTGCATAGGACACTACAAAGTGGAAGGTTTAAAGCGCGAAACTACTAGTTCTAACCTAATTTGGAAGGTTAGACGTCGTTGCAGGTTGCAAAGCGTTCCAGTCAGAGTTCCGTCACAAGCGTTTGCGATGTACCCAGTCCACTGGGAGTATGAAAGTTGGTCTTGTGGCGCATGCGTGTTGGTACAATCAGAAAAGTGGCTTCACCCAGTCGGTTGACTGTCAGAAAAGTATACTACGAACGAAACAAGTCACTACACAAACAGCCCAACACTTTTCTGATGGTCAGAAAACCATCAGAATGTTACTATGAACAAACCTATGGATTAAAGGAGACGAACACCTATGTGCAAAACTACGGGCCACTTCAAGTCCCCCATTTAAAAGAGGTCAAGACTTGAAAGGATGAATAGTTTTCCGAACTGATCTTCAACGCGCGAACTTGAAGCCAACCTTACAGCTGTTTCCGTTCTCAATGATATTTGACCATCAACTATGAGATTGGATACTGAATGTACCCAACATATTTAAATGAACGTATTCCCTGGAGGGCAATAGTGACAGCATACTGAAATATTACAGGCTCTAAGGGCCGGTTTATCATTTGCAGATAACAGTCAGTTAATGGAGATACAACTGGCAGTTTGCTTCAATGTGTTTATCCACCCCCAGTTAAGGGCTTACTGAAGTTTAAATTTATCTGGTCTGAGGATGGACGGACAAAAATTTTAACAGAGGTTTACTACTGAGTTCACTTAGGGCTTTCTCACCTCAAAAAGTGAGTCCATCTCTTCCAATTTCAGTTTTGTTCTGCGGTAGTGACATTATTACGGATACTATCTATGACAACCAAACGACAGAGGCTACTTTTTCTTCAAAGAACAACCACACAAGAGCAAACCCCCAAAAATTGGCAGCCAAACCCGTGAAAACTGGGAAGTTCTTCGGGGTTATCCACGGCTTAAGCATCAGTTATTTACCACTCTGGTTTATCTGCCTGTTAAGCGTCGCAACTGATAAACGGCTCCAAGTATCACATTGGGAATAGCCAAGTTGAGGAGAGGCAATCAATTATGTTGTTGGATGTGTGATGGTTTATATCAGCTGGATGTGTGAAAAGCATGCTCAACGCGAAAGGAATCAAGTTGGTTGGATCAGGAGTAGTTACAGGAACCTCAATACTTCTCAACTGACACCTCTCACAGATAACCATCATGTAAATTGTCATTCAACAAGATCAAATGGGAGTTCGTAACTGCTAACTGACCTCTAGCGCTGAGATGTTTTTGGGCGACATGCTATGGTGGTGTGGCGGCAAGGAGACCGTCTCGTGGTTGTTCCCCGAACCGGTGAAGAGCCACGGGGCGTCGACCAGGAGCGTCTTCTCCACGCGGTCCCAAGAGAAGTGGAGGCGGTTTTTCGAACTGTACGTCCACCTCATCAGCTCGGTCACAAGGATTTCGTTCTCTTCGTAGACCCTCTCTGCACAAAAATAAATAGAATTTCTGAATAGATGTATTAAGTTTTGATCGTAGCTTTGTTTAATTGTGCAGAAAATCCGTAGATATGTGCATTCTCCATTATCGGAGTCAAAGGGCGGAACCTAAAGCGAGATGAGTGCAGTTTGAACTGCAATAACTCATAAGGTTGAATAGAGGGCTGAAAGTGGCTGTTTGCAAGAGCAAGCGGATGTAGGCTATGTCACCCCACCCAGCCTAAATAGGTCAGTACGACGTCGGGAAAGGGACACAACGTCGAGTGATGATGTCAAGGCGACCTCTCTACGACAAAATCACGACTAATCTGGGGAATGATTTTCTGGTTGTACTGACGTCACCGCCCGACCTCATGTCAGAACAGAGTCGCAAGCTACTGGCGTACAAATCTGTAGTAGCATTATACTAAAACATTCTGTAGTAAGCCCTATATAGGAAGGTTAACTTCTTCTACCTCATTCCGACTTGTTGTACACATTTCTGTCATTAGAACCCCTTTTTGGTACTGATAAATAATGTAGGAAGCCTTTGCCATTCGTTGTCTTCATCTAAATGGAATCCACTCCTGGCGAAATCGCTAAGGCGGTGGACAGAATAATATGGTAGGTACCATTGAGAGATCCCGTGGATCAACCCCCCCCCCCCCATGTCATAAAATAAACGCGGAGAAAATGTCCATGTAAAATCTTCGATTCAACCTCTTGAAAACAAGTGCCCTCCGGTTCTAAAACGTTTTAAATTTATTTTTAAACTTGGCAACTAAAATGAATACGGTATGACGACTTATTCGGATAGTTTTACTTCTGAAATGTTCCTTGTAACCCATTATGGTTATTACTAATTTTGCATTTAAATCGTTAACTGTAAAATTATTCAAATAAACATCATAACATCAACATAACCCAAGCGGAACAGGGAAAACCAAAGAGGATCCTATTTTAAAATACCTACAGATGTATGTAGCCAATCTGTAAACGTGTTGACCTTAAGTCGGAAAACCACACCTGTCTAACTAAAACTTGTAAGGTTTGTACATAACTCTGTAGTACCACCGTCGTGGCGACTTACAACAGTCGTATTACAGTCATTCCGTACTACAGATATCCGACTTCATGACGACCTCATCATTCCGTACTACAGACATCCGACTTCATGACGACCTCATCATTCCGTACTACAGATATCAGACTTCGTGGCGACTACAACAGCTGTAGAATGGGAATCTGATGACTTGGCAGACATTCAGATTTCTGACGTCGGGTGTACCACAGGTTAGGTCGTAAGTCGTAAAATACTACCAAATCCGACCAACTGTGCTAATTGGAAAATGTTTGTGTACAATGAATGGAAAAAGAACGTAAAGTAAAAATTAACGGCCACCCTAGGCTGGGGCTTTTCGTCCAAATGCCCTGCCAGTGTCGCAGACGTGATCAGATCCAATGAGAGGACCACAATTCCACCTAATCATTTTGCTCTTCGCTACTCATTGCCCCGCCCCTTGAGTGGAGAGGGGTTCGCCCAACCGCCACAGGGTCATACTTGGACATGTCACCACCTGTCACGACGGTCACCCATCCAAGTACTAACCAAGCTCGAGGCATCTTAACCTCTGTGATCTCACGGGAACAGGTTTATTCCACCTGATATGGCCGCTGGGCTACAGAAAAATAACGAAAATATTCCTTATCGATCAACCGTACTAGTTACACAGGTTATTTACCCATATTCAAGTCCGTGAGGTGCTCGACCAAGGCGCATCTGGGATCGTAAGGCCTGTGGTTCTTCTCAGCTAGGACTCGAGTTATGTAGCCACACGTCATTGCTGTGAAAAATTAATTATATAACGTTACCATCAACATGAAAATGCCAACAAAATAACTACAGCCTGAAGTGGAAATGGCTTGGATCACCAACTTCAGTTCACAAACAATTTTCAATTTAAGCTTCAGAAAACCGCGTTGAATTGGATTTCCTTGGTAGGTAGCTATACATCAAGTTGCACAGGTATCCACCTACGTTAATTGCAATAAGTGGCAGAGTAACCCCTTGAAGTAGTGAGGAAACGACATTCTACCGCTGTGGAGGTCTTACGGCTGAGGATTAATGATCCATCAGGCCTTTTCTCTAGCTCAAAACCTAAACATAAACCATGTTTATCACTCTCGGACGTTTACACATTTGAAAACCATTCAATTCCCTTTTATTATTTTCAATAACGAACCATCGGAATTGAATATGAAAAACCAAAAATTTGATGGTTTGTGTTTCAAGGTACGTAGAATCGAAAAATTGCTGACTGTATGCCACACTTGGCACTTTCCTCAGTTACCATGTACGTACCATAATAACAAACATCATTAGGCTTACTTTCGTCGACAAGGAGTGACTTGACGCTGCCGTCATCGTTGAACACTTTGATGAAAATCTTTTTGACGGAGGCTTCTTTGATTTTTTGCATCGCTAACCGTATTTTCTCCGCTTTGCTCGTGGCGGCACTGGTGATGGTTTGTGGAGGGGTGTCGGCCTGAAAAACATGATAAAATTGATTGCCTTGAGATAGGGGTGTAGGTGTACACCGTGAGGAGATACTAATGTCTTGTCTGGACATGATACAGTACGGACAGATACCATAACACACTGTATGGATACAATTTGAATTCAGCATTCTCTGTCTTAGATACTGCAAAACCTATCAACAGTAGGCAAAATATATATAAAAAACCCCAAAAAATAGATTTTACTTATATGAAAATAAAAAAATACCAACCATGAAATTAGCACCGACGAGTTTCAAACCTAGAGCCACATAAGATGTATGCATAGTAAGCAATGAGTTGGTAATGTGTTTATGATAGGGAATCACTTGTTGTTAAGTTATTTAACAGTTACACCAAACATGAATTCAGAAAGTTTAAACCTAAGACATGAATGCGCACCAACAGCTTGCTAACTGCAAACATAATTTTCCTTCATCAATTGCTATTATAATCCTCAGATGCAGGGGGCACTGTTGTCTATTGCAGGTTCACAATGTTCAACTTACGAAGGTGACATGGTGGCCGCCAGAAGCGCTGCTCTCGGAGGACAGGAGGGAAACGGAGTCTGAGAAAGCAGAGTCATTGTCGGGAGAGTGTGTCCTGTTGCCGCCGGAGCTCGTGGTGCCGGAAGTCGATGACGCCTGGCTCAACCTGGACGACGCCAGGTGGTGGCTGGTGGTGCTGTGTCGCTCGCGCCCGTTCATGTCTAGTGCAAAAGATACTGCAAAACACAGAAACTCATGAACACCAAACCTTCAACCGAAATGATTGAACAGTAACAATATTATAAATGAATCAGAGTACCACACTGATGGTAACTGACCTGATCAACATGGAGGTCGGTTATATCATAGATACTTACTTCAGTGTAAATAATGATAGAAGTTCACAAATAGGTAGGATAGAGATTGATTCGATAGACAGAACTTGATTCTGAGGACATTCCGAGCAAGTGCCATACATGCAGACAGAAGCAATGTGGAAGTTGATTTGATATAGTAAAGGAACTCTGCACAGCCGGTCCCAAGCCCATGTTGAGAAAGGAGGGAAACTTTTTCAGCAAATAGGTTTGTTCAGACAGCCCAGGACCGTTTGGGACTAGTTCTAACAGTCCTGGATTTTATCAAGGACTGTTGATCCTGCACATGTGCACTCGATGCTTCTACCTCCAGCTTGTGTGGAAGGTTACAATGCATCAGATTATCTGTTCGGAATCATCATCCCGCGTTTGGACTCAATCCTGAACGGTTCTATCCCCCTATTTTCAGAACGCAGTTCCATTCTGGACTGGCCTAGGACTGTCTGTCCAAATAAACCAATTAGTGACCATTTTGCTGTCATCGTCGTCTCAGAAATTAGAAAGTCACAGACTTCTGAGGCTACAAGGAGGGTTTGCTCAGGACTTTCGAGTGCTTGCACCTGACCCAGGGCACTGAGGCCTAATGAGCCAGCCGCTAGCCCGAAATTAGAATGATACCAAAGCTCACAGAAAAAAACCGGACGGACTGCTAATAATAGTAAAAGACTCAGGCATATTGTACGGAAAAACGATATGGTAAGTAATTGGAGCTTGGAATGTGAGAGGTATGCTCCAGGCAGGGAAAAGTCGAGTAACTGAAACTGTCAGAGCTATATGCAAGACCTGGTGGTACTGTGGGGACTGTAAAGAGTGGAAGACCATGGTGGCTTTGGTAAGCCTTTCATGCAGGCACTAGACCCCCCCCCCCCCCCCCCAACTGAGGAGGTTCTTGACGACCAAATGATGGGGATGCAGGACGTGGAAGCTGACCTGAAGGAGCTGGGAAAAAGGCTACTGCTGAGGAAGACAGACGACAAGATTAGTCTGGAAGTGGATTTGTGGGCAGGCCAGACCATTGATGGGCTGCAGAGCCATTCAAAGGAAGAAGAATTAATAGAAGTAAACTAGTTAGTGCAATGGTGGCTGGGAAGTCAGTTGAAGTGCTTGGCTCAAAACAGGGTCCTTTGCTCTGACAGAGCTACAGGACATAAGTCAAACTAGGCGTGACGAACCGCCAGGAGCGGGAATGAACAGGTGACACTGGGAGAGCGAGTTGGCCGAGCGAGCTGGCTCACGGACACCACCCTTGACTCCTGGCGCCCCCACCCGTTTCTATGATTCATTTTTGATGTGATACTTTTAATTCTTCTCTGAATGTATTGAAAAAGTAATTCCCATTGCTTTCCTACTTTTTGAATCCCCGCCACCACCCCCTTCTTGCCAAATAAACCCATGTGACAAGGACTTTGCAGCGTTTTCAGGTAAAAAAGATCATCGCATTTCCCCCCAGAATTTTCGTCATTAAATTAATTCCAATTTTGTTCGTTTTGAAGGTATATATCTGTATGTAATTTTTTTTTACGCAGATTTTTATTTATTCTTTAAACATCAGACCTTGGGGAGTTCCTTCCTTTTTCCTTGGCAGGTTCACGGGCCTCATTGTTCCCACAACAACAAAATAACTAAGAGAAGTCCTATTTTAAGCAGGTAATTTCAATTAAGTACCCGATTTCAATTATTTCTGGTAAGTTTTGATAGTGGCCGAGCCCGAAGGAAGGAATCTTACCTCACAAACACTGTCTTCATTCATCTGATACTTGTAATTGAAACTGAAATACACCGTTCAAGTTCTTATTCGGATCAGGTGCAGGGAAGTTGTATGCATGTACAGCACTCAAGCTTAGGAACGTCGTCAGTAAAAGTGGAAATGGAGCTAGTTATGGATTTCATAGGCTGATAATATCGAATTTGTATCCACGACGTGAGCTTGTTACAGTCAAGCTGCTCATATTTACGCTGTACGCGATTTTCAAGAACTCACCGCTTTTCTGTGTCGGATTTGTTGTCCTAATGGCTTCTTCGTATTCGCTTTCGAGGGCACAGAGTTCACCCAAAATCGCGTCCAAATCGACATCCTGCGTATCTGCAATTGAGTACAACACAACGTTGTCAGTAAACAAATATAACCAAACCATCCATATTCAAATTATAACCGCTACAACTTAAACAATTATACTGAGAGAGGGTAGACGACGCAGCAATCTATAAATGAGAATGAACAACAAATATGAAATATGTAAGAATTCTTGAACGTAGGAAGGGACAGTATACAAACAGAACAGTTCATGAACATTTCGTAATTTAATTTCAGAACTGAATTTAATTCCGGTTGAATCTAATTGAATTTATTTTAATCTGGTTGAATCTGAATTTAATTTAAGTCCGGTTGAAAGATAATTAAAATAACCAGCTTTTTTTGCTGGTGTATTCCAGTCATATAAACTTTGTTGGGTTGTGAATACCAATTGAATAAATGGGATGATAGAAACACGAACGTGAATCGCCGTCAAAAATTCCGTGTCTCTGTGCTCAACATCTTTCAACAACAACTATCCTTCCTTCCTTCAACATCCACACAATTCTGCGTGGGCTACTGGTTAGCTCATCCCATTACTAATGGAATATTGTCATATAACATGATAAGAAAATCGAGCTGGGTACTGGGATAACATTGAAAAAGCCATATTTGTACTAAAATCGTATCACACACCTGAAAAACCTCAAAAATTTCTCCTGAATCTCGGTTATTGAAACAATGTGTAGATACTCATTTTCATGACTAGTGAAGCAATTTTATGAAATATCAACGGGAAACAAAATTGCTTTTTGGTTTCTTATTATCTATAATGAACCAAAATATTTTACCCCCCACCCCGAAATCTGATGGTTTCCATTTCCACCATAAATTTATTGTTACCTACCATGAACCAAAATTAATAAATTTTCATGTCCTTAAATTGATCTTACGTTTACTGATCTTTTTTACGTTTTTAAATGGATCTTGAACTGAAGAATTTTCTGATACCACCCGGAGCATTGTACGACCAGCCGTTCGTTTGCACCGAAAAGCTTCGTCAACATGATTGTGAATGAAACGGTATAAATCCGGAATCACCTGATATCTTTCATAACGAGAACATAATATTTGACCAACACAAAATTTTAATTTGTTGTTATGATTTATAGGAAAATATGCTCACTCAGATATGCTGCATTACTGCTAATTACCTATGTTTTTATAGGTACTTGACCAACAATTTTCGTTTTCCAAAAAGGTGCTATTATATTATTATTCATATGTGTGAAAAATAATAATAGCAAATAACAGAAGTGTTCACTTTTTACCCTAAAAAGTCACTGGACTTTGTCAAAAAAGACAGAAATTGTTCGAAATGGTAAAACTGTCAAAACGAATAAATTCGTTCAAAAAATGTTTTAAAGCTAATGTACTTATTGGCTACAACTAAAACTGTTAGCTATTAGCTGTCTGTGAGGACAATATGATTTTTTAAGAAAAAAGTTATCTGTTAGCTATTAGCTGCTACCAACAGCTAATTTTTTATAGCTCAAGTTATTGGCTGTACATTTCAACTAACAGATAATTTAGCAGTAAAATTTAGGTGTTGAGGAACAGCTAAATTTCCACGGAAGTCCCGGGTGCCCCAGGAACTCAAGGGTGGCCAAGAGTAGTGCATACATACGTCAAATTCACTTTTTACTCGCAATTTACTGGACTTGGTCAAAACAGTCAGAAATTATTCAAAATAGTAAAACTATTGAATTACCTATTTAATTCGTTCAAAACACGTTTTAAAGATAATTTACTTATTAGCTAAAACTACAACTGTCAGCTATTAGGTGTTTGTGAGGCATACGATTTTTTAAGAAAAAGTTAGCTGTTTGCTATTAGCTGACAGCTACAGCTAAAGCTATTAGCTGCTACCGACAGCCAACTTTTTAAAGCTCAAGTTATTAGCTGTATATTTCAACTAACATCTAATTTAGCAGTTGACGGACAGCTGAATTTCCACAGAAGAGAAGTCCAGGGAGCCCCAGGAACTCAGGGGTGCATAAAAACGTCAAATTCACATTTTACCCGTAATTACTGGACTTCGTCAAAAAAGTCAGAAATTGTTCAATATGGTAAAATTGCCAAACTATTAAAGTGGTTCAAAAAGTTTTAAAGCTAATCTACTTATTAGCTAGAACTACAACTGTTAGCTATTACCTGTTTATGTGGACGAATACGATTTTTTAAGAAAAAGTTAGCTGCTAGCTTTAGCTGACAGCTACAGCTAAAGCTAAAGCTATTAGCTGCTACCAACAGCTAACTTTTTATAGCTCAAGTTATTAGCTGTACATTTAATCTAACAGATAATGTAGCTGTTGGACAGCTGAATTTCCACAAAATAGGAGTCCAGGGAGCCCCAGGAACTAAGGGGTGGCCAACATGGCCAACATTAGTGCATATACCCGACCCTTTATTTTGTCTTTCTTATTTTGTTTTTCTGAGTACTGTTTTCAGAGTTGTTGCTGTTGTAAACAGGGCACCAGCCCGTTTCATAATAAATAAATAAATATATACGTCAAATTCACTTTTTACCCGAAAATAGTCAGAAACTGTTCAAAACAGTAAAACTGTTGAACTATTAAATTGGTTCAAAAAAACGTTTTACAGCTAATTTACTTTCCAGCTAAAACTACATACAACTGTTAGCTATTAGCTGTTTGTGAGAAATACGATTTTTTAAAGAAAAAGTTAGCTGTTAGCTATTTATTAGCTGCTACCAAAAGCTTTTGTATACCTAGCTCAAGTTATTAGCTGTACATTTCAACTAACAGCTAATTTAGCAGTTGACGGACAGCTGAATTTCCACAGAAGAGAAGTCCAGGGAGCCCCAGGAACTCAGGGGTGGCCAACAGTAGTGCACAAAAACGTCAAATTCACATTTTACCCGTAATTACTGGACTTCGTCAAAAACGTCAGAAATTGTTCAATATGGTAAAATTGCCAAACTATTAAAGTGGTTCAAAAACGGTTTAAAGCTAATCTACTTATTAGCTAGAACTAGAACTGTTAGCTATTACCTGTTTATGAGGACGAATACAATTTTTTAAGAAAAAGTTAGCTTTAGCTGACAGCTAAAGCTAAAGCTATTAGCTGCCTACCAACAGCTAACTTTTTATAGCTCAAGTTATTAGCTGTTACATTTAATCTAACAGATAATTTAGCTGTTGGACAGCTGAATTTCCTCAAAATAGGAGTCCAGGGAGCCCCAGGAACTCAGGGGTGGCCAACATGGCCAACATTAGTGCATATATACGTCAAATTCACTTTTTACCCGAAAATAGTCAGAAATTGTTCAAAACATTAGAACTGTTGAACTATTAAATTGGTTCAAAAAAGTTTTACAGCTAATTTACTTATCAGCTAAAATTACATACAACTGTTAGCTATTAGCTGTTTATGAGGACGAATACGATTTTTTAAGAAAAAGTCAGCTGCTAGCTTTAGCTGACAGCTACAGCTAAAGCTAAAAGCTGCTACCAACAGCTAACTTTTTATAGCTCAAGTTATTAGCTGTTACATTTAATCTAACAGATAATTTAGCTGTTGGACAGCTGAATTTCCACAAAAGAGGAGTCCAGGGAGCCCCAGGAACTCAGGGGTGGCCAACATGGCCAACATTAGTGCATATATACGTCAAATTCACTTTTTACCCGAAAATAGTCAGAAATTGTTCAAAACATTAGAACTGTTGAACTATTAAATTGGTTCAAAAAAGTTTTACAGCTAATTTACTTATCAGCTAAAATTACATACAACTGTTAGCTATTAGCTGTTTATGAGGACGAATACGATTTTTTAAGAAAAAGTCAGCTGCTAGCTTTAGCTGACAGCTACAGCTAAAGCTATTACCTGCTACCAACAGCTAACTTTTTATAGCTCAAGTTATTAGCTGTACATTTAATCTAACAGATAATTTAGCTGTTGGACAGCTGAATTTCCTCAAAATATGAGTCCAGGGAGCCCCAGGAACTCAGGGGTGGCCAACATGGCCAACATTAGTGCATATTATACCCGACCCTTTATTTTGTCTTTCTTATTTTGTTTTTCTGAGTACTGTTTTCAGAGTTGTTGCTGTTGTAAACAGGGCACCAGCCCGTTTCATAATAAATAAATAAATATATACGTCAAATTCACTTTTTACCCGAAAATAGTCAGAAACTGTTCAAAACAGTAAAACTGTTGAACTATTAAATTCGTTCAAAAAAACGTTTTACAGCTAATTTACTTACCAGCTAAAACTACATACAACTGTTAGCTATTAGCTGTTTGTGAGAAATACGATTTTTTAAAGAAAAAGTTAGCTGTTAGGTTTTTATTAGCTGCTACCAAAAGCTTTTGTATACCTAGCTCAAGTTATTAGCTGTACATTTCAACTCACAGCTAATTTAGTTGCAGCTGGATAAAAGCAGCTACAAGCTAATTTAGATGTTGTCAAAATTTTAGCTGGCTAGTAGGTAACTTACTCGTGGTTAGCTGATTCCTAAAACTGCCCCTAACCTACGAGCACAGCTGACCTACGGTAACACAGCGTACTACCGACTTACAAATCCAACAAACCGAGACTTCCTTTTGTACAGGTCGCTCGATACTCCACGAACATGCACTTGGGAGCAGTATCGATTCGACTCAACGGGAATAGCGAAGTTCAAGGAGACAAATCGTTCAAATAGAAACGAAATAAACTGGTAAAATCCGCCAAGGGGACCGTAATGCGATTATTGATTGCCAAACCCCCCCGAAAAAAACAGAAAATTTACAGGAGTTGAGTCACTTGTATGCCATTGTGAAAACGCTGCGACGAGACGACTTTTACGGTTTTGGTTATGAGTTTTGATAGATGTTTTTATTGTAAGGTACAAAAGTGATAGTTAAGGAGAGAAATAACGTTTTTACTTAAGATTACCTGGGACGGTGTGCCATTGTTATGAAGTAACCTCAAGTTGTGTTCGAGTGATAAACAACGAAACCTGAGGGCGTTTTCTGGATGGGAAGAAAAAATCCCATAAATTCGGTATGAAAACTGTGGAAAAACTCGCGAATTTCACTGCGTTTGTGCGTGCGAACGGCCTTGTTTTCAAACGATTTTTTTTGTTCACGAGCGGATTTCGACGAGACGGACCCCCGTTGTCGACAATGAGGATTATTTTATTTACCTTCCATGTTCGCCATGGAGAAGCGGAACGAGTCTATCTTGGGGAACTCTGTCGAGCTGAGAGGCCTCTTCTGGTCGGTCGCTGAGCTCGAGGAGTTGACCGGTTCCCCGCCAGATGCCGGGCGCTCCAAGCCCTGAAACATGCGCGATGCCGCCGATTGTTATTATTTTTAAACAAAAACACCTCTACGCATTCATACAGACAATTAAATTGTCTTTAAATATTATCTAATATTATATTAACTATAAAAATTATCTTAAATATTACCTATCTTATATATTAAATATATCTTATATATTACCTATTATCTTATACTTGGTGGAACCACATAAGCAGAGCCCTTCAAATGCCATATTGCCATGGCGCCATACAAAAATGCCATATTCTGCCAATTTTTTTGTAAAATGCCATATTCGGCCGATTTTTGGGAAAATGCCATGTTTTGCCTTTTTTTCGCGAAACTCCTTCAAAAAAATTTAAAAAAAAAAATTTGAAGTGAAAATTTCTGA
Source organism: Leptopterna dolabrata (assembly GCA_954871275.1). Classification (NCBI taxonomy): domain Eukaryota; kingdom Metazoa; phylum Arthropoda; class Insecta; order Hemiptera; family Miridae; genus Leptopterna; species Leptopterna dolabrata. Next base: position 23,476,350 of record OX940989.1, read on the forward strand.
ATGACATGAGGTTTCTCGAACCCTGAGGCCATTAGTGTAGAGGGATTACTAAAGCCTCTAACCCTTTTGGAATGGGGTGCTTCCACGGGTCGCCACTCTGAAGGAAGGCTGGGAACCTGCTGATGTCCTCTCTATGAAATACGCTCCGGTAACATCAGCTGATGTGGAGAGGACTTTCTCAAAAATGAAATACCTTCTGAGTGATTGACGGCTGGAATTTTCAATGGAAAGCGTTGCAGCACACCTGATGTTGTTATTTAATAATAATAATAATAATAATTACCTAATTATTTGTATAAAGCTTTGTAAATAAAATAAATTATTTAGCATAAATAACTTGTATGTTGTGATATTATCGTCTCAGAATAGAATAGGTGGTCGGAGAGGGTTGAAAAATAAGTGCCATATTGAGAGAAATAAGTGCCATATTTGGGCCAAAATAAGTGCCATATTGCCATATTTTATAGAGCTCTATTTCACAAAAATAAGTGCCATATTGTGAAGGGCTCTGCACATAAGTGACGAACATTTTTTTCTGTTGATCTGCATCAAAAATGTAGTACAACCCCATCTGAACGAGTGTCCTATCTCTATCTGTTCGAAAGTTATCATTTTTTTCGTGTTTTTTCGACTAAACCCGACCTTACGTCATAAAATCACAAATTTCTCAACTTGTTCGTCACTTATTTCCATTTTTCACCTCATTTTCGGATTCAGCATTAAATTTCCTATAACAACAGATCATTTTCGTAGTTATTCAACTGTAATCAGACTCGTTTATTACTATACGTTAATCTTTTTAGGAATTTAGAATTTTCATGAATTTTCAAAAATTAGCCTCTTCGACAAAATTGTTCTTAGAGGCTGTCAAATTTCACAAAAACTGCTTCATCTAATACTATTTCCAATGGTATGATCAGTTTCAATAAATAGATGTTTTCTTTGGTCTATTATTACTGAGCTAGTGCTGAAAAACAAGGTTTCATTGAAGGAAGCGAAGGGGACTGGATGAAGCGTACTCGTCGCACGTCATAATTATTTATTAACTAACAATAAATCAAGACATCATCTAAGGCAGGCATTTCATTATTGGAACAAGTATGAACAGACATGTAGTTTACCCGGCAAGTTCAACGGTCCCATTCGTTTCTTTCAATGAAACCGTGTTTTTCAGCACTAGCTCAGTAATAAAAGACCAAAGAAAAAATCTATTATTGCAGGCGCGGATCCAAGGGGGGGGGGGGGGGTCACAGGGGTCATGACCCCCCCAGAATCGGCCTGCATTTCAAAAAGCAGAGCTGAACGAATTGTTCACAAACCCGAAAACAAAAAAAAAACCAAACGAAAACGAACCCAGTTTTTGTGAAATCAAAAAAGAACTATAAAAAATCTAAAAAGATTCGATCAAAAATGTCAAAATTAGTCGAATATAATCGTACACTTGGTCCTACCAATGTTACTTTATATACAATTATGTCAATAAATTTACCTTGGTGTATCCGTCAAATTACACCTTGTTTATTTCTTCTTATTTTTGTTAAATTATTATCTTGTTTTTGTTTCGTTCTCGTTTTCTTTCCTGCCAACTTCAGTAAAAACGATACTGAACTCACTGAGATCAACAATAGATTGTTGTGGTTTCAATGTTTTGATTTGTAAACTCTGAAGTTAGCTACGCTGCCATAAAATGCGCCAATTTGTTTGAAAACACATTAGGACACTTTTTTAGAAGAAAATTGAAAATAAATACATTCATCAGTTAAATAATTAATAGATATTGAAAAATATTTTTTACATAAACAATGAATTTTATAAATAAATACAATTAATTTTGTAAGTAGACAAATTGGACGAGTTTAGGCATAAGGTTGAAAATTCGGTTTGTATTGTTCGTTTGGTTATTTTGTTATTTTAGCGAATTTTCGAAGAAAAGGAAGCTATTGTTCTCGGTCCAAAATTTTTAAAACTCGAATTTCCGAAAGATTTTTATACCAAAATCCGTTTCAGACCATCCTGAATTCCCTGCCGAAAGACACCAAAAATTATATATATATATATATATATATATATATATATATATATATATATATATGTATGTGTCATTCCAGACGATAACTCTCGAAAGAATTGAGATAAAAAGTTTAAATTTGCACGAAAAATCTGTCTTGGCAATCGACAGGCTAAGTTCGAAGATGGGCAGAATCGGGTCACCCTAAGGGGGAGTTTTGGGGAGTTTTAGGGGGGGGAAATTACCCATAAATTCCCAAAATGAAAAAGTCTGACAAGTGACACCTCATTTTAAAGGTTTTTGTACGCTGAACACGATGGTGAAATCAGAATTGCGATATCTCATTCCATTCTCAAACTGGAGCACTTTGAAGATGAAGGAACGTGGTTATTTCTTGAGATGTTCTTCCTGGTTCGTCTGCTCTAATCTGATAACGGAATGGGATATCGCAATTCTGACTTCACCATCGTGTTCAGCGTTGGAAAATCTACAAACCGAGGTGTTACTCGGCAAAAAATGGAACAAAAACATGGACAAAAACAACAAACATGGACAAAACATGGATTCAAAACATTTTTGATTTCCCCCTCCCCCTCCTTCCACCCCAAATTTTACTTTGCGTAAAACTACTCCTGTTTTAATTTTGTTTGGTATCAAGTTGGGAAAACATTGGCCGAAAATTAATTTTCAGAAAATTTTAGGCGGAGGAGGAAGATGCCGAAAACTTCGAAAATTCGCTCTTATAGCCATGCTGCATGACTGTGGTTTTTTATATTGTCCTACCCTGTGACCCCCTCCGGAAAAAAATTCTGGATCCGCCCCTGTATTATTGAAACTGATTATACCATTGGAAATAGTATTAGATGAAGCAGTTTTTGTGAAACTTGACAGCCACTAAGAACAATTTTGTCGAAGAGGCTAGTTTTTGAAAATGCATGAAAATTCTAAATTCCTAAAAAGATTAACGTTTGTATTGTAATAAATGAGTCTGATTAGAGTTAAATAACTACGAAAACGATCAATTACTACAGGGAATTTAATGCTGAATCCGAAAATGAGGTGAAAAATGGAAATAAGTGACGCACAAGTTGAGAAATAGTGATTTTATGACGTAAGGTCGGGTTCAGTCTAAAAAACAAGAAAAAAATGATAACTTTCGAACAGATAGAGATAGGACACTCGTTCAGATGGGGTTGTACTACATTTTTGATTCAGATTAACAGAAAAAAAATTTCGTCACGTATCCGGTTCCATCCAGTATATTAAATATATTCATACAGACTGTCTTAAATATTATCTACTGTATTATTACTATAAAATTATCTTAAATATTATTAAATTGGATTGAAATTAAATTGATCATTAGGTTAGCCATGTGAAGCGAATTATCAACAATCCTATACGGACTTGAACATTTTCTTTTATAAGTAATTTGTTGTCAGCCCACATGTGTATTATAATATATTGTAATTTTTTATTTATCATGTACCTTTAAATAAGGCATTATGCCTTTTGTACATTGTACTTTTAATAAATTAATAAATAAAAAATAAATTCTCGAGCCAATGGAGTATGCGCATGAGTGACAATAGCGGTATATTACCTTCAATAATTGGTTTATTATTTTTATTTATTATTGAACCTTTGGAATCGAGCATGAAAAAAAAAAGTTTGGTGGTTTCCTTTTCAAGGTATGCAGAATCCGAAAATGGAACAAAAACCGCTGCAAAATTATTACACAACGGTTTATTATTTACCTGTATAGATGCCCCTTCTGCGTTAGATCACTGTTTTCTGTGGCCAATACCTAACCTCAAGCTCTCCCCAGGAGAATCCCTATACCGAGTATAATTGTGGTTTCATAAAAATGCGCTGGATTCACTCATTCAATCATTAATTATTTGTTTTTATTCGTGAACCATAGCGTTTGTTCAAATTACGGAAGTAACCTATCAACAAAATCCAAAAGATCCATCATTTTTCAAATGAAATAATATCACAGAACAACCAACTCGACTTCATACAGACATCCTTGATTATAATCAGGTGCTCCCTAGTGATGATATCTGGGCCGGATTTATACGGTTTCATTCGCGATCGTGTTGACGAAGCTTTTCGGTGCAAACTAACGGCTGGTCGTACAATGCTCCGGGTGGTCTCAAAAAATTCTTTAGTTCAATATCGATTTAAAAACGTTAAAAACCCCTCCCCTTCCATTGAAAGTTTTCGAGCTACGGCGTTCTGAAAATGTCAACCTCCTATTTTTCACCCCTTAGTGATAAATGACAGTAAGGCGAACCAACTGGAGCCCAAATGGGACCTACAAACCATTGTTAGGTAGGTACGCTGCGTCCATAAGGCCGCTGACCCGGCACCCAAAAACACTAGGAGTAAAAAAGACCAACCACTGTTCAGGTGGCATCTCAATTTCCCTCTGTACACTGTACCTACCTAGCATTTTTCGCAAGTTCAACAGCCACACGCCAGAGTTCTCTGAGTATTGATAGTCAATATTCTGGTAGAGCATCCATGGTGGTTCCTTAATGTTTGCTCCATAGACCAAGCATGTTATTGGAATAAAGCGACAGTAATCGATGTCCTGCAATCGAAATCAAAACTTAGGCTCCTGAAACTGGAAGGTAGGTCCTGGGACCTGGTGTCGCCATGGCAACCGAGAAAAGTGGCCCATCCGCGCATAATCAGTCGAGTAAAAACGTTGTTCGCCACGCTCACTTTGGGCCCCGTCCCCATAATCTGATTTCAACTCCAAAATCGTTCATTTGACAATCGATTCGATCCCTTCTATTCAATTTGTCATCTCGATACCAGATGCTTCTTCGACATCTACAGATGACAACTGAGAACTTCACTCCACTGAATAACATTCGCTTTCTCTGTCAGTTTTCAATTTTTTGCGTCAAATTTTGCGCATTTTGCGTTCGGAAAGGGTTCCGATGACAGATTGTATTTGTGGTACCAACGTACGTTTTGTCCTGTTTGCTGTTTGTGGATTGATCGGCATAAAAATAAGGGAAGGGTGTTGTTGTTGCCTTGGGGTATTTTGTAGACATATTTGTTGGTTATGTGTTCTCTGGTCTGGTGCCTCACCGTTTTGAGACATCGCGCACCGCGACTGTACATACTGTAGGTACTGTACGTACCTATAACATCAAAAACTAGTAAAATAAGGGTCTATGATCTGCGGAAAACTATGGTTGAATATTCTGGGCTGCGATGTTTCTAAATTGACAGAATTATTTATTATACAGACCTCGTATAATATCGGTTTTCCATTCCAACCACCTACCAAACGTTATAGCGAACACAACAAACACCGTTTAGAGCGAGGGTGCCATTCCACGACCTTGGAATTATCTTGAAATATATGTATGAGATGGACCATCTGGACCCTGAGTTCTGATGTCCAGATGTCATCCCCCACAGTCACCCGCTGGACCACACACGGGATATAAGAACAGGATATAAGATTTATTCAGCTCAAAAAACACCTACAGCTGTGTAATCGGACTGTGGCGCAGACGAATAAAATCATTCATAAAACGGCGGATTCTGCGTTCACGATACGCATGCGCATTAGGTAGGTGTCATTTTGGAACTGAAGAAACCACAAGACCATACAGTTGTTCAAATGGGTTTCAGGAAAGTGTATGTATACACATACACACGTATGTTGCATATGTATGCTGCGTATATGTGTACATCACTTCACAGGGGAATTTGGAAATGATACGAGATGATACAAGTTCGACGATCTACTTCTTGGAAGACGGGTCAGTGTTGACCACCAAAGGTTATCTCGCGGTTGGAAAAAGTCAAGGGCTTTCATCACGCGTTGTCTCTAGGTCGTCCGTGTAATCTAGAAAAACCACTAACTACCAGCTAATGAGCAACTATTTCATCTATTCCGTCTAAATAATATCAATTATTCTTCCAAACCAAAATATTGGGCATTTTTCCCAAACCAAATTGGAACATTATCCAAACCAAACTGGACATTTTCCAACCCAAATTCAACATTTTCCAAATGAAACTGCACATTTCCCAAACCAAATTGGACATTAAACCATTTGGGATTTTGTTCGGTTTAGATAAGTAATACATTTTTTACTAATATAAGAATTAACTGCTTTGAGGGAACATTTAGATATAGGTAATTTATATTATTCACAGAAAATTTACAGAAAGACTGTCCAGTGTTTCTATAATAGTAGAATACGACCGCCTCTTAACTCTAAACCATCTTTGTAAAGTGCAAGGAATAGTTTGCTGTTGTTTTTGTTTTTACATGGATATGTCTTACCGCTGGGGGTCAGCCAAAATTGCGTGACGCATTTTTAAGAGCAAAAAACGTAAATCTATTTGACATTTTACTAGGGTTTTCACTTACAACTAACCCGTTGCTATGGGTTAAGCTGGGTTCACATCCATCCGTTGTACATTCAAGGTCATGCGTTGGAGCATCTGATTGGCTCATACCATGAAGTGGTGGGGGGCGATTTTTGACTGATACACACTTTTGGCGAAGACTGTCCGCATTAGAAAAATTAGATATTTCAACGGATGAACGGACGGCGCAGACGACCTCTGCGCAAGTGTGTTGTTATGGTCTGTCGTTTGTTGTCTTTGGTATTTCAGAAAGCAGATCCATTATAACGTTATATACCAAGTTCGGTTCGCGTTCTTTTCTGTTTCCTCTGTGATTAAGTTATTACCAAGTTCGGTTCGCGTTCTTTTCAAGTTTCCTCTGTGATTAAGTTTCCTTACACTGTACTCCTTCTGTATTCGTGGTTTTGAATTTCGTTGCTGATAGCTGATAGCTGAATGATACAGCTAGACATTCGTGCTCGATTCCATAGGAAATAATAATATTTCCATATGGAAATATTATTATTGAAAATAATATTTCCATAGAGAAACCAAGTGTCCGGCATGGCAGAATTGCCGAGACTACAAAGCAAAGAAGTAAAAGCAGAATTGCCGAGACTACAAAGCAAAGAAGTAAAAGCAGAATTGCCGAGACTACAAAGCAAAGAAGTAAAAGCAGAATTGCCGAGACTACAAAGCAAAGAAGTAAAAGCAGAATTGCCGAGACTACAAACTAAATGAACAGAACACAACCCAACGGATGGTTGTGAACGCCCTGATGCGTTGACGGACCCCCCTCCACTGCTCCCAACGCATGACCTTGAACGTACGAACGGATGGATGTCGGATGGATGTGAACCCAGCTTTAGTAAATTCGTTAGTTTTCATCGCAAGAAAATCGTTCTCCATTCTCTGGAAAGCTCTTGATTCATCTGGTATTTATCTTGTAGTTATACATTAATTTATTTAAAATTCATCGAGTTTTAAGCCAAGAAATAAATAAGTATAAACAGAAGATCGTGGATTTCTGTTGGAAAAAATTGGAGGAAATAAAGCGACCTATTTCATTTTTGAACGTGTTTTCTTTTTTTTTTACATTGGACATTTTTTAAATGGGGAAAAATAAGACACATCCATGTACCGATGTATCTGCATGTGGTGTTTGGTTTGAAAAATGTCAAAATCGGTATGGAAAATGTCCAAATTTGTTCGGAAACCCGATTTGGTTTGGAAGATGTCCGATTTTGTTTTGAAAATGCTATATAGGAAGTTGTCAAATGGGGTACGCGCACATATTTAATGGAAGTAGAATCCATCCTAAGAATTTTAACTTAAACCGCACTCCCCTTCGACAAATCGTTCTTTTTCTATGATTTTTCAAAGTTTCTACCAATTCTGACCTCACTGCACCCCTTTCGCCTAAGCCTGCTGAAACGTCTGAATTGGTTGAAACTTTGAAAAAATTCTGCTGTTTGGTTGAAACTATTTACTCATCGTAGGACAGTACGGTTGGTGTCGAAATTCTCAAAATGGAATCTATTTTCATTTAAAAAATAATATAAACCGCTTTTGAGACCCACGCGCATACCCTCATTGGTTGAACAAAGTGAAATCCAAAAAAGGAGCAAGATATCGACATAATACCTAATAATAATACGGCATGGAAACTGTAGGTATAAACATTGCGCCTACGTGTACCCAATATGAAGCACAAACCATTAAACTAAATTTCCATATTCACTCTTTCGGAGACGCAGCGGGATAATGAGCAGCCCCACGATTCCAACAAGAAGGGTCAATCTATTTTCGGTGTCTCCAGAAGTGGAATTAGTTTTTGTTTCGAAACCCTAAAAATAAAACCGTGAAATGAGCTACCATGTTAAAGACCCTCATCTAGGGGAGGGGAATGGCGTAAGGCAATCTACCTTCATTAATCTTGGTCGGGTTGAAAAAAGGTTCGATTTTTAGAAGGGGGTTTGGAATTAACTGTCAGAAGTAAACGTCAGAGGAGCGTCAAAGTCGATAAACTCGTAAATAGATCCAGTAAAATGCAATAATGCTATGGGCAATAAAGCAAGGAATAAGAGTGACAAACGGCATTCGACAATGGTTATTGAAACTTAACATGACTTATACCGATCACACTTCGATGTCAGTCGGGACAACAATAAATTATTGGTCAACAACAATATTATTACCGGTTTAGTTTAAAAAATATCAACAATTTTCTGTACAAATATACTTGCATCGGATGCAGGAAAATTCACTTCTGCGCGAAAATAAAATAACTTGATTCAGAAGGCTGTGCTTCTTCCATATCCATCGCTGCATTGTGCAGATCACTGGACTCAACAAAAATTGAATACGTTTGCAGACAACATACTCGTAGGTGTGTAAATCTAGTAGATTTTTTTTTTTTTTTTAAAGAAGTGTGAAAAATGTCGCAGAGTTTAGGTTAGAAAGAATTTCTTGAAGGTACCTTCAAATAGCAGGACAGGTGGCAGGGTTGCCAATCGTAGTGGAACACCAGTAGATGTACTAGATTTTATTAGTATCTACTGATCGAGGTACTGGTTTTGTTTTTTCTTTTCAAATTTGCGTACCAAATTTACTGTAAAATGGCGTTCGCCTTGTCATAATATCAATTTCAGCTTTCAACGACACTAGAATTGACAATTTAACGCATTTTAACTTATGGAGATTTTTCCCTGGTTCCCTACCTACTTTAAATTATGTAGATGGTACCTGGAGACCCTAGAAACTACGGTAGTTAAGGTATTCTACAATTCTACTGAGTTAAGGTAACTACTAGGGGTAAGGTACAGTACTGCGTAGGGCGTATTGTCACGTGTAGGTATTCCTTCAGTATAGTTGGACCCTTATTTTTCCATATTAAGTCCATGATGAGGTACAGGTCACAACTTGACATTTGAACAAAAAATCCAGTTCTTCGTTCATCAGACAGAATCTTTCAAAAACCAACTTATTTAATTTTGTCGATAGAAAAATCTGTTCATTAGCGAATTTTCAAAGAAAATGAAGCTATTGCAATGGCTTCGAAATTTAAATAATATAAATTTTTGGAAATTTTCTTCATAGAAATCCGTTTCAGACCATTCTAAAACGATTCCTGAAATTTAACACTTTTTTATATGTATATATATATTTATGTATATATGTGTCACTCCAGACGATAACTCTCGATAGAATTGAGATAAACAGCTCAAATTTGCACAAAAAATCTATCTTGGCAATCGAAAGGCTAAGTTCGAAGATGGGCGAAATTGGCCTACTCTAAGGAGGGTTTTGGCGCATTTAAAGTGCGCAAAAATTACCCAAAAATCCCCAAAATGTTATTTTCCAACAAGTGACCCCTCATTTTAAAGGTTTTTGCACGCTGAACACGATGGTGGAATCGGATTTTAGATATCTTGATCCGTTCTCAAATTAGAGCATTTAAAGTGCGCAAAAATTACCCAAAAATCCCCAAAATGTTATTTTCTAACAAGTGACCCCTCATTTTAAAGGTTTTTGCACGCTGAACACGATGGTGAAATCGGATTTTAGATATCTAAATCCGTTCTTAAATTAGAGCATTTAAAGTGCGCAAAAATTACCCAAAACTAGGATAATCTTTAAACTCTTACCCCCCCCCCCCACCCCCTTAGAGTGGTCAGATTGAAAAATGTGAGAAGTATTAATTGAAGACGAGAGTTCGAAGCAAAAAAGGGGGAGGCAAACGATTAGTACAACTCCTTGAATTTCCCATTTGACATATAATTGTTATGATACCTTCATAGATAAACAAGTACCGGCCCACGTATTACTAGAAGGAAGACGAAAGAAAAAATCTATTTCAAATTATTCAATTTAGGTACTAACAGTATGAGGAAGAAGGTTAGGTAGGTATCTCATCAATTTATTATCAGTATCATACGAATATTTGATATTCAAAGGTAGGTAGGTACTTAACATGATAAAAATAATATCAATGAAGAAGGAAGGATCTACCTACCTAGTAGAGCAAATCTTGAACTGGTTTTAGATACCAGGCCTGAAATCGTAGTCAAGAGGAAAGGCCATTCAGAAGGAACAAGGAATCTACTCATAACAGTTTATAATTATTACGTAGGTAATTATATGAAATTAATACCTACGTACAAAATGATTGTGTAAAGAGTTCGTAGCAGTTAATAACAAATTATAACCACATGGATAAATTAGAAATCAAGGTAATAAAAAAATATTAGTAACAGGGGCATCTAGTAGGAATATACCTAATAATTATGTTCCAAAGCTACCAATAGGTACTGACCTTCTTTTGAAAAAATCACAATATTGGTAATTACCTACCGATCATGTGATAAAAAAGTTTAAGTTAAAAAAGTTTTTTTTTATCATGTGATAAGTTTTCCTTTATTCAAAACCATAGCCATTAATTCGAATATTTCTTTGAAAATTCGCTCATTAAGTCATGCTGCATGACTGGTTTTTTTTGGATATCGAATCTACCGATTTTTCGGTCCGAGTTGGCAACGCTGATTGGTAGCCTCGGTGCGATAAGTTTCATAGGTTTTAGAACTGTTTGGCACAATGTCTTATTAAGTGAGGAATTTTGTTTTTATTCGTAAATTTGACGTTAAATGAAGTACGTGAATACCTACTTGATGATCGTCAAGTCAAATGACGGCACCTACGTAGGTACGCGTCTACTACGTCTTCGCTCAGAACAAGGTTTTTTAAAGGTATATTTTGCAAGAAGGAATTGAGCTATATCAAAATGATGTATCATTGAAATGTGTGTTTGTCACTCAGGTTCAAAATTCAGAAAATTACACAGATAAATGGTAATATCCAAGGACAAATACATACTCGTTTATTTAACTTAGTTCCTAGTATTCTCTCAAATGTACTCATAAATGTAGTATGTAGGCTACTTATGTAGTTAAGTACATACTCGTTAATTTAACTTAGTTCCTAGCATTCTCTCAAATGTATACCGATTCTCTGGCCTTGGATTTTACCATTTATCTGCGTAATTTTCCGAATTTTGAGCCTGCTCAAGCGCATTTATATAAAAACCTATCACATCATATATCTATTATTATCCACCTTTCATACTAAAACATGTAGTTTAGAATGCTGTTAAAGTCTCGGCCCATTAATAATGATTCATTGTGGCGAAACACAGTATTAGAAATTTTTATGTACAATACGACCATGTCTCCCATTATAAATATCTACCCATTATAAATGAATAAATAAATATATATTATAATTAAATATCTATTAAAATAAATACCCATTATAAATATCTATTATAAATATCTATTATTACCCACCTAAAACCTGTAATCCACCTATTATTATCCATGTATGTAGTCCCTATTATTATTATCCATGTTTGTAGTCACCTATTATTATCCATGCATATAGTCACCTATTATTATCCACCTAAAATATAAATAAATAACCATTACAAATAAATACCCATTATAAATATCTATTATTACCCACCTAAAACCTGTAATCCACCTATTATTATCCATGTATGTAGTCCCTATTATTATTATCCATGTTTGTAGTCACCTATTATTATCCATGCATATAGTCACCTATTATTATCCACCTAAAATATAAATAAATAACCATTACAAATAAATACCCATTATAAATATCTATTATTATCCATGCATATAGTCACCTATTATTATCCACCTAAAATATAAATAAATAACCATTACAAATAAATACCCATTATAAATATCTATTATTATCCATGCATATAGTCACCTATCCACCTAAAATATAAATAAATAACCATTACAAATAAATACCCATTATTATCCACCTAAAACATATAGTCCACCTATTGTTATCACCTATTATTATCCATGTATGTAGTCCCTATTATTATTATCCATGTATGTAGTAACCTATTATTATCCATGTAAGTAGTCACGATTAATCTATTATTATCAACCTAAAACATGTAGTTTAGAATGCTGCTAAAGTATCGACCCATTAATAATGATTTATTGTGGCAAAACACAGTATTCGAAATTTTTACATAGAATAAGAGACCATGTCTCCCATTATAAATATCTACCCATTATAAATAAATAAATAAATATATATTATAAATAAATACCCATTATAAATATCTATTATTCCACCTATTATCATCCATGTATGTAGTCCGTATTATTATTATACATGTATGTAGTCACCTATTATTATCCATGTATGTGGTCACCTATTATTATCCACCTAAAATATAAATAAATATCTATTACAAATAAATACCCATTATAAATATCTATTATTATCAACCTAAAACATGTAGTTTAGAATGTTGCTAAAGTGTCGACCCACTAATAATGATTTATTGTGGCAAAACACAGTATTCGAAACTTTTACGTAGAATAAGACCAATTCTCCGTTCAATTTTGATATTTTGCTGTGATGGGTAGGTAGGAAAAAAAAATCCGTCGAATTCATAGGCAGCTATTGTTTGTTACTGACGATGGTTTGACCACCGAAACCGGTATAACTGTGTTTTTCGCGTTTTTTTCCGTGTATTAGTGGAAATAGACTATTTTTTCAATAACTCCGTTTTTCTTTCACAGGCACAATTTTAGCGAATTTTCAAAGAAAATGAAGCTATTGCAATGGCTTCGAAATTTAAATAATATAAATTTTTGGAAATTTTCTTCATAGAAATCCGTTTCAGACCATTCTAAAACGATTCCTGAAATTTAACACTTTTTTATATGTATATATATATTTATGTATATATGTGTCACTCCAGACGATAACTCTCGATAGAATTGAGATAAACAGCTCAAATTTGCACAAAAAATCTATCTTGGCAATCGAAAGGCTAAGTTCGAAGATGGGCGAAATTGGCCTACTCTAAGGAGGGTTTTGGCGCATTTAAAGTGCGCAAAAATTACCCAAAAATCCCCAAAATGTTATTTTCCAACAAGTGACCCCTCATTTTAAAGGTTTTTGCACGCTGAACACGATGGTGGAATCGGATTTTAGATATCTTGATCCGTTCTCAAATTAGAGCATTTAAAGTGCGCAAAAATTACCCAAAAATCCCCAAAATGTTATTTTCTAACAAGTGACCCCTCATTTTAAAGGTTTTTGCACGCTGAACACGATGGTGAAATCGGATTTTAGATATCTAAATCCGTTCTTAAATTAGAGCATTTAAAGTGCGCAAAAATTACCCAAAACTAGGATAATCTTTAAACTCTTACCCCCCCCCCCCCCCACCCCCTTAGAGTGGTCAGATTGAATAATGTGAGAAGTATTAATTGAAGACGAGAGTTCGAAGCAAAACAAAACCATAGCCATTAATTCGAATATTTCTTTGAAAATTCGCTCATTAAGTCATGCTGCATGACTGGTTTTTTTTACTTCTCGGTAGGCGCGGCCGAATGAGAAATGAGCGGGTAAACTATTTTTATTACGTACTACTCGCGTTAGCAGACCTCAAGGAAAATGCCGGATGTTCGAATGAAGTATCAGGAAACGGGTTCCGGATGTCTGGTTCATCTCCAGGTTTACGGCTTTGAACCCGCAGGTGCGGTAAGCCGAGATGGGCGCTCCTGGTAGGTAACACTGAGTGGTAAATAATGGGGAGGTCACCCAAGCCTTTTGCCCTGAACATCTGCTTATATTATACCTGTACCTGGTAGAGTATTGGGTTCGAATTTACAGAGTGACAGCTATCGCTGTTTCCATACAGTTCGTATTTAGAGAAGAGTAAAAGTAGGGAGGTGTCGAGATAAAATAGAACCTACAGAAAACCTATACAAACATCAGTAAACTGATGTTGAGTATCCACACCACATGCAGATACATCGGTACATGGATATGTCTTATTTTTCCCCATTTAAAAAATATCCAATGTTAAAAAAAACGCGTTCAAAAATGAATAGGTCACTTTATTTCCTCCAATTTTTCCAACAGAAATCCACGATCTTCTGTTTATACTTATTTATATCTTGGCTTAAAACTCGATGAATTTTAAATAAATTAATGTATAACTACAAGATAAATACTGGATAAATCAAGAGCTTTCCAGCGAATGGAGAACGATTTTCTTGCGATGAAAACTAACGAATTTACTAACCCATACCAACGGGTTAGTTGTAAGTGAAAACCCTAGTAAAATGTCAAATACCTAGGGTTACGTTTTTTGCTCTTAAAAATGCGTCACGCAAAATTTGGCTGACCCCCAGAGGTAAGACATATCCACGTCAATAACGTTAAAAGCCAATCGAACAAAAACCTCAGCTGCGCAAATTTCACATGCATAAAGGTGTAAAACTTTTCAATAATTTACCACCCGAATTTACACCAGCTTCTTCCCTGAATAAATTAAAAAATTTTAAAACGCTGCTAAGACCTTGTCACATGGGTTGAGAAATGTTGGCTGTTCATTTATTGTTTCTTTCGTGTGCAATAATTGAAATAGCTATTTTTTATGGTTTCCACCAATTTTGGCCCCCAAAAACACGAATTAGGCTCCCAGGTAGGGAAGCCTTGGATTCGTGATTGAGTAAAAAAAATTTATGTCCTCCAAAATGAAAATTTCCACTTCCATTTTGCGTTTCAGACATCGAGGAACATTTTTGGTTCCGTGTCTGTCTTTGGTCAATTCCTTGTAACGCCCATAACTACCCGAAATAATGGTCGAAATGGGCTGAAATTCGGAGGGCAGGTGCGGGTTGGGTCACAGACGGTCCCATGCCAAAACCATTGAAAAAGTACGGTAACTTTCGTCTGCGCATGCGTGAACATGAAACATGTTGACAATTTCCTTGTAACGCTCCCAACTACGCGAAAAACAGTCGTACAGAGCTGAAATTTTGAGGGTACACGCGGGTTGGATTGCAAATGGTCCCGTTTTAAAATCATGGAAACCGTTTAGTCTGCGCACGCGCAAACGTGAAATACTTGAAACGCCCCATAACGACATTAAATATCGTTGAAATGAGTTCAGATTTGGAGGGTCGATCAAGATTAATTCTTTGATAGTTCCGCATGAATTTCATTGAAATCGTACTGTGCCCTTCGTCTGCGCATGCGCGAACATGAAATGTTGCCCATTTCCTTGTAACGCTCCTAACTACGCGAAAAATAGTCGTAGAGATCTGAAATTTTGAGGGTACACGCGGGTTGGATCGCAGATGGTCCCGTATCAAATCGAAACTATCCAACTATTCTTATACGTTCATGTGATTGATGTGAGGAAGGTTTACTGCCTTATCGAATTGGCAGACTTGTTTTTCTGTACTTTCTGTTACTGACATTTCAAGCCGTAGTGCATCCGATGTCTTTATCAAAGAGGCAAACAAACACCTTCCCTTTATAAGGAACATGTGCCAGCCATTGCCCCCTACATCTGCCTTTGTCAACCTATAAATAGAACTGTAGTTCTTCGCCAACCTCTACAAGTCCTTGGCCATATAAGACCAGGACGACCTCCCTTCTTCGTATTCTACTTTCTTTTTTCGAGTAAATTCCTTTTGGTTTCCAGCAGTAAACAGACACCCACCTCCTCGCGACTCAACAAATCAGATGAGCCTGATGATGAGGGGCGCCTTTTGGTTTGTTGTTCTGTGAATAATACACCTATGTATTCGCTCAGCGAACAATTTTTTGGAACACCTCCTCAAAATTATGTCTTTCACGTTTCAAGGTGCGTAGATTCCAAAAATGCAATGTCCGTTACGCCGTATCACCCACATCAACTTCATTTTCGGTCTAAAAAAAATTCGTTCTTTCGCACACAGTTGGGCCCTAACTGTGTCCCGAAACTTAACAGCCCGATCGGAATATACCCAGGGATGTTATGGGTGAAAAATGGGTATAAAAGTAGGGGCTTTTGGTGTTTTAGTGAACATGAGCTTGTGAGGTATCGTTTTCCATGTTTTTTGGGGCGAGGAGATCGAATACGAAATCGATTTTGAACAAACAGTGGAAAATACAGGATCTAACGAAGTTGCAGCTCCCAAATTTAATTTTTTATGAGTCAAAAACCTGGGAAATTGTCTGAAATCACCACAAATCTGTACAGTAACACTAGATCAGTATCAACAGGTGATTCAAGACAATTAAATGGCACTATCAATGATCAAAGATAATTTGTCAAAAAAAGGAGCCTAATTCGTGTTTTGGGGGGCCAACATTGGTGGAAACCATCAAAAATGGCTATTTCAATTATTGCACATGAAAGAAATAATCAATGAACAGCCAACATTTCTGTGTATGTCCAACAGAATAATAAACCCATTTGAGAAAGACTTTGCAGCGTTTTTAGTATTATTACAAGCAATAATAAAAACGCTTAGTTTAACTCGCTCTATCGGTGGCGGTAAAATCTTGTAATAAATTTTCCGCCCACTTCCTGAAGTCAAATTGAGCTGAAATTTGGCAAAGTCATCTATCTTCGATGACAATACACGAATCAATAATAAAAAATGCATTAATTAATTTATTAATTAAAAAGAAGCTGAAATTTTTTTGGTCACCTATCTTTCATGACAATACATGAATCAATGGTTTAAAAAAAATACATTAATCAATTAATTACTGCCCCATGCTTTTATTTTTTTTACTCCTAAAAATTCCAAATTCCTAGGTAGCATAAATCCAGTCAGGTGCTGGAGCCGGCCGGGCAATTAGAGTTTCATAAATATTCGGCGTATTCAAGAATTCTACAATTAATTATTTATTGTAGAATATTGTATTTTATTCTTAGAAGCATAACGTTTGTTCAGGTTAAAAAATTACCTATCAACAAAATCCAACCATCATTAAACAAATAACCATCATTCATTAAATGAAATATTACCACAGAACAATAACTCGACTTCATACAGCCTTCCGTGATTATTAGGGCTCGGATCCGGGCATATTTGCATATTTTAATGGGCGATTATACTCGTTGAAACAAGCATTTTGGCAGTAGAATGAGGTCTCTAGAGTTTACAGAATAGAAGTTATAAAATCTTATAAAATCCTATTGGGGCCTTTTTTTGAATAAAATCCTATAAAATTTTATATGCGGGGTTTTCTTGGTTTAGTGTACTATTTTGCTCATTTTCGCATGAAAATCGCACATTTCCTACCATCCGAAAAGAGGGCATATATCTATTATTGAAAAAATACTTGAAGGATTTTGAATCCTCGAACTGTTTCAAGTTCATTGCCAAAGCTAAGGCTGCCCTTATGGATGAGGCTGCATATATAATCTCTCATTTCTATTAAAGCAGGCCTAAGTTCACTTCCTGAACTCATCCTGAGGCTCGAAACCAGCGGAAAGGAACTCACTGAAGTTGTTAAATTGATGGAAGATGCCCTTGAGAAAGCCGGCAATTGGCCCGGCAAGCCTGGGAAAATTGTCAAAGAGAAGCTGGAATTCGTTCTTGAACGGAATCCTGGCTGGAAAGTTGGCCAAAATGCTCAGAGGAGAACCATGCAGAGGTCTCAATTTCACCCCAGCAGAAGCAGCTTCACTTAAGTATTTGCCTCTCGTTTCAGCTGACGTCGAGAGATCATTTTCCTCCTTGAAGTTGTTGGTAACTGATTTAAGAAAATCTCTGAAGACTGAAAACACTGAAAGGTTGCTGGTGATTCAGTACAATTCCCAGTTGTAAAAAGCGCGTTTTCGCTCACATGTTCCTACTCATATTTTCATTTGTTGCACGTAGCAAGTATCTCCAAATTCACATGTACAGTAGGTGCCTACCTAGTATACAAATTTAAAATAAAATAATGATTTTTAAACCCCTTCACTTTCCCTTTTTTCAAGTTTTATGTCGAGCGCTATGCTTTTTGAGCTCATGACAGCTTATTTATCAATTTATTGATCCTATATCACAGTCTTATTTAGCCATTTTTCGATCCTTTATACGATCTTATTTAATGGGTTCAACGCGCTTATTCAGAGGTTTTATCGGTCCTATCGATCCGAGCCCTAGTGATTATAATCAGGTGTTCCCTAGCAATCTGGGCTAGATTTACACCGTTTCATTCACGATCATGTTGACGAAGCTTCTCGCTGCAAACTTCAAGGCCTTACCGTGAACGAACGGCTGTACGTACAATGTTCCGGGTGGTATCAAAAAATTCTCAAGTTCGAGATCAATTTAAAACCGTGAAAAAATTCGGATAACGGCGTCCTGGAAATTTCAACCCCCCTATTTTTCACCCCTTAGAGACGACTGACAGTAACGCCGAGCTTGGCAGGCCAACTAGACCCCAAATGGGACCTAAAAACCAATTTTGGTTCATGGTAACTAATGAAAGTGCGAAAGACGGGCAGAAAGTCCATTTTTGGATTCTACATACCTTAAAACGGAAACCATCAAATTTGGGGAGGGGGGGGGGGGGGTAGTTTTTTGGTTTTTTCCCCCTTTCATGTGTCGTTTCTAAAGGTTCATTACTGACAATAATAAACCAAAATGACTACATTTTGGTTTATTATTTAGTCATTTTGTCACACAAAATGACTACATTCAGTGTGGCAGCCGCATCACACTGGTAACACCATGGTACCGCACCAAGGTACTGGTGGTACCGTCCATTCGTAAGTTATGTAGCGGACACGAACGGTCTACTATTCCTTCTGGATGCCTTTAGCCCTCATCTTCGCCCGGTTCCACGATATTAACACCCCCCCCCCCCCCACCCCCACTCGTCCACAAGCCGTTTGGAAGAATTAACTTTAATAACAACAGTTTCTCCCGACTCATTAAAAGCCGGCCTAGAGCAACTTCACGCCTCGCTTAGGCCCATTCCACGACTCCGTTCTCAATCCCCTGTACCCAGGATCATATGGGGGGGGGGGGGGGGGGTTACCCTTATGTCATAAAAATGGAAAGAAAGAAAAAATTGTTTCAATTTCACAACGAGTCAAGTACCTATTTCGTCAGTACAAAATGAAGATGAAAATTGGAGCCAACCGTGAAATTTCTGGCGCGTAACGGGGCAAAACGAATCGTATAATTAACATTTCGTAATTGGATTTCGAAAGATTCGATTTAAATCATTTGCTGTAATGAGGGTTTAGTAATGAATTTTACGTTTTATATCATGCAGGCCCCCTATTCAATGAAGGTTACAGGTAACAAGATGGCTGTAATTTGAACTAAGATCACAACGGACACAAAATTATAGCATTTTTCAAATATACCTTCATTGAATAGGTATACTTGAAAAATGCTATAATTTTAAACATAAAACGAAAGCATTTTTAAAGTATTCCTCCACTTAATAGGTATCATTTTACGTCCATTGTGATCTTAGTCCAAATGACAGCCATCTTGATACTTGTAACCTCCATAGGCTGCATGTTATATGCCGATATTACTGTGGTATTAAATATTTTTCTAAACCCACCCTAACAAATTACAGTGAAATTTATTGACAATATAACGGTAAGTTATGTTAAAACGCCTGTTTAGTCGATATTATACCGGGCACAACGGATTGGTTTGTGTAGAAACTTGTTTTCTTCCAGAATTCGTAACTACTTAGCCTCCCCGTCAAGTGTTTATGTTCTGATCTGTTGAAAGTATTTACTCCTGGGAACAAAGCTTTCATTGTTCGACAGTTTACACTAAACAACGGCAACTGCGAGAAAATTTCATTCGAAATATCCAAGGATCCGATGAAAATCACGACGTTGTGTATGGAACTGTCAATGAAATGTTGAAGGTTAAACGCGAAACCCATAAAAACCTTGATGTTGTGCTCCCGTGGGAGGGCATTTTGAGTATTTTAACTGTGGATCCACCTCAGATGCAAGGTCACAATACACTTTACATTGTATTAAACTTACTAAATGACAACCCTCTGCAGATTCACAAAGTGTTATCGTTGTTGCCGAACAAATAAGATGGAATTGAAGCCGTACAAAAATATTCTGGCATATTACGGAATCGTGCAAAAATGGAGCTGAAATATTAAAGGGGTAAGACGTCTATAATTTCTACGGACTATCATACACGTTGATTATTTCTCTTTGCAAAAAATACCTACGCGGTGATATCTTGGACCTTGAAATTTTCAAAAAGAGAAAAACTTCAAAAAAGCTGTATAAAACTAAAAAAGTAAAGAATGGGGGTTTGATGAGAGGCTTTAACGAAAAAACCCCTTCATATTGTATCCCTTGGCTTTATACATGTTAGCTGAAATATGGCGCAGACTTAAAAAATTTTGTTGTATCGACTTTGAATAAATCACCTGAATTTAGTTCAGCATAAAAATTATTCTTTACTTTTAAATTTGCCGAAACGTCGGTTTAGAAACAAATCTATATGCTGACCTCCTCCTCCTAAGATCCTATCACCTGGTTATATATATATATATATATATATTTGTGTGTGTGTGTGTGTGTGTGTGTGTGTGTGTGTCACTGCAGTCGATATCTGGGTACATGATAACAATTCCAAATTGCTCCAAACCGCCAAAATGTTTGTATTGCGAAACAAACGGATGATTTTGAAGATGAGTAATTTTCAACAACTCTTAAGGGGGTCAAATTTGAGTTTTCAGGGGTCAAAAATCGGTAAAAACGGCTGAAGTCGCGAACAATTTATATAAAACCGCTGAAAGCGGTATGGACGGGTGAGGAAAGGAAGGATGAAGAAAGGAATAGACGTATTTCCTCCCTATGTTCGAAGAATTGTGTAACCTACATATCAGACTGTTCATACCAGTTTGGAACATTATTACTGGGAATAAACCGTGACAAAAATTAATATATATACCTATATATATATACCACTGCAGTCGATATCTGGGTACATGATAACAATTCCAAATCGTTCCAAATTGCCAAAATGTTTGTATTGCGAAACAAACGGATGATTTTGAAGATGAGTAATTTTCAAAAACTCTTAAGGTGGTCAAATCTGAGTTTTCAGGGGTCAAAAATCGGTAAAAACGGCTGAAGTCGCGAACAATTTATATAAAACCACTGAAAGCGGTATGGACGGGTGAGGAAAGGAAGGATGAAGAAAGGAATAGACGTATTTCCTCCCTATGTTCGAAGAATTGTGTAACCTACATATCAGACTGTTCATACCAGTTTGGAACATTATTACTGGGAATAAACCGTGACAAAAATTAATATATATACCTATATATATATACCACTGCAGTCGATATCTGGGTACATGATAACAATTCCAAATTGTCCCAAACCGCCAAAATGTTTGTATTGCGAAACAAACGGATGATTTTGAAGATGAGTAATTTTCAACAACTCTTAAGGGGGTCAAATTTGAGTTTTCAGGGGTCAAAAATCGGTAAAAACGGCTGAAGTCGCGAACAATTTATATAAAACCACTGAAAGCGGTATGGACGGGTGAGGAAAGGAAGGATGAAGTAAGGAATAGACGTATTTCCTCCCTATGTTCGAAGAATTGTGTAACCTACATATCAGACTGTTCATACCAGTTTGGAACATTATTACTGGGAATAAACCGTGACAAAAATTAATATAATTATATACCTATATATATATATACCACTGCAGTCGATATCTGGGTACATGATAACAATTCCAAATTGTCCCAAACCGCCAAAATGTTTGTATTGCGAAACAAACGGATGATTTTGAAGATGAGTAATTTTCAAAAACTCTTAAGGGGGTCAAATTTGAGTTTTCAGGGGTCAAAAATCGGTAAAAACGGCTGAAGTCGCGAACAATTTATATAAAACCACTGAAAGCGGTATGGACGGGTGAGGAAAGGAAGGATGAAGTAAGGAATAGACGTATTTCCTCCCTATGTTCGAAGAATTGTGTAACCTACATATCAGACTGTTCATACCAGTTTGGAACATTATTACTGGGAATAAACCGTGACAAAAATTAATATAATTATATACCTATATATATATATACCACTGCAGTCGATATCTGGGTACATGATAACAATTCCAAATTGTCCCAAACCGCCAAAATGTTTGTATTGCGAAACAAACGGATGATTTTGAAGATGAGTAATTTTCAAAAACTCTTAAGGGGGTCAAATTTGAGTTTTCAGGGGTCAAAAATCGGTAAAAACGGCTGAAGTCGCGAACAATTTATATAAAACCACTGAAAGCGGTATGGACGGGTGAGGAAAGGAAGGATGAAGTAAGGAATAGACGTATTTCCTCCCTATGTTCGAAGAATTGTATAACCTACATATCAGACTGTTCATACCAGTTTGGAACATTATTACTGGGAATAAACCGTGACGAGATTAATTTTCGCCCCGCGTCCGCACGGAAGGTATTCCACTCGTTTTCTTTCAGACATTTCTCCCGGAGTGATGTCTGCTCAATGCTCAGAAAGCGGAACCACTAATTATCACTGGGTCCCTAATTGTGGGTCAGTTGAGCCTGGTAGTAAATTAATTTGTTGATTCACTGAGCGGCAATCAGGTTTTCATTTAAAATTATTTTAAACATCTCATTTTGACAGCTTTCTAAATTGCGCACTGAATTAGTTAGGAGCAGTAAAACGTGGACGTTGTGAGGTTCAGTCTGAGAGAAAGGTCTCAACCCATATTCGCTCTGCTAACTGTGAAGTTTTTTCCTCTGTAGTTAATCTGTCTGACTGATCTCAGGTTGAAAATCGCAATGATGGAGGCGGCGCCAGACGTCCCTCAAGGATCGGCGAAGTAAAAAGCTGGAACGAGGAAAGAAATACTCGAGTCATGGAAGACCCATAACTTCTCAATGAATCACTTCGACGTGGATTTATCGAAGTGGTTGAAGACAATTGCAGTGGAGGACGAATCCGAAATTTCAAAACTTTTATTGGTGAGATGAGTAGCTGAGCCGAATTGAATAGGTCAATAAACATGGGAGGAGTGTTGAGGGGGGGGGGGGGGGATGCTAAATTTGTACACTGTCACATTGAAAGAAGATGAGATTCCAAATCTAAATTTGGAATTTCGAAGGTTTTTAGTGAGTTATGGCTCTTGGAACTTGCGTCTTTAATGATAAGGATGTGCCTTATGACACGTCATGTTCTTGTAGAAGGGAGCGTTAAGACTAATTTCACTGTAGAAGTCAGGGATTATAGTGTTGGTAGAGAAGACTGCGAAAGTATGTCATCTCGAGCCACGCAATTCGCGCGAGTAGTGGCAAGCTCAAAAATGAGCGAATATTTCCTGGTCGTGAAAAAGACCAGTTAATATTGGAGAAGGAGAACTCCTAATCAGAGGAGATTGCAGAAGAAAGCAAATACAAATTTGGATTTTCAAAGATTTTCAGTCTTAACTCTCTAATTTCACTGTAGAAGTCAGGGTTTTTAACATTAGTAGAGAGAAGACTGCCAAAGTATGTCACCTCGATCCACGCAATTCGCGCGGGTGGTGGCAATGCTAAAATGAGCGAATATTTCCTGGTCGTGAAAAAGACCAGTTGAGATTGGAGAAGGAGAACCCCTAATCAGAGGAGATTGCAGAAGAAAGCAAATCCAAATTTGGATTTTCAAAGATTTTCAGTCTTAACTCTCTAATTTCACGGTAGAAGTCAGGGTTTTTAACATTAGTAGAGAGAAGACTGCCAAAGTATGTCACCTCGAGCCACGCAATTCGCGCGAGTAGTGGCAAGCTCAAAAATGAGCGAATATTTCCTGGTCGTGAAAAAGACCAGTTAAGATTGGAGAAGGAGAACTCCTGATCAGAGGAGATTGCAGAAGAAAGCAAATCCAAATTTGGATTTTCAAAGATTTTCAGTCTTAACTCTAATTTCACTGTAGAAGTCAGGGTTTTTAACGTTAGTAGAGAGAAGACTGCCAAAGTATGTCACCTCGAGCCACGCAATTCGCGCGAGTAGTGGCAAGCTCAAAAATGAGCGAATATTTCCTGGTCGTGAAAAAGACCAGTTGAGATTGGAGAAGGAGAACTCCTAATCAGAGGAGATTGCAGAAGAAAGCAAATCCAAATTTGGATTTTCAATGATTTTCAGTCTTAACTCTCTAATTTCACTGTAGAAGTCAGGGTTTTTAACATTAGTAGAGAGAAGACTGCCAAAGTATGTCACCTCGAGCCACGCAATTCGCGCGAGTAGTGGCGAGCTCAAAAATGAGCGAACATTTCCTGGTCGTGAAAAAGACCAGTTAAGATTGGAGAAGGAGAACTCCTGATCAGAGGAGATTGCAGAAGAAAGCAAATCCAAATTTGGATTTTCAAAGGTTTTCAGACTTAACTCTAATTTCACTGTAGAAGTCAGGGTTTTTAACGTTAGTAGAGAGAAGACTGCCAAAGTATGTCACCTCGATCCACGCAATTCGCGCGGGTGGTGGCAATGCTAAAATGAGCGAATATTTCCTGGTCGTGAAAAAGACCAGTTGAGATTGGAGAAGGAGAACTCCTAATCAGAGAAGATTGCAGAAGAAAGCAAATCCAAATTTGGATTTTCAAAGATTTTCAGTCTTAACTCTCTAATTTCACTGTAGAAGTCAGGGTTTTTAACATTAGTAGAGAGAAGACTGCCAAAGTATGTCACCTCGATCCACGCAATTCGCGCGGGTAGTGGCAATGCTAAAATGAGCGAATATTTCCTGGTCGTGAAAAAGACCAGTTGAGATTGGAGAAGGAGAACTCCTAATCAGAGGAGATTGCAGAAGAAAGCAAATCCAAATTTGGATTTTCAAAGGTTTTCAGACTTAACTCTCTAATTTCACTGTAGAAGTCAGGGTTTTTAACGTTAGTAGAGAGAAGACTGCTAAAGTATGTCACCTTGATCCACGCAATTCGCGCGAGTAGTGGCAAGCTCAAAAATGAGCGAATACTTCCTGGTCGTGAAAAAGACCAGTTGAGATTGGAGAAGGAGAACTCCTAATCAGAGGAGATTGCAGAAGAAAGCAAATCCAAATTTGGATTTTCAAAGGTTTTTAGTCTTAACCCTCTAATTTCACTGTAGAAGTCAGGGGTTTTAACTTTGGTAGAGAGAAGACTGCCAAAGTACGTCATCTCGACCCACGCGCGGGTAGTAGCAAAGCTCCCAAATTAGCGAATATCTCCTGGTCAAGACAATACCAGTTAAAATTGCAGAAGGATATTCCTTCGTTGGAGGATATCGGAGAAAAAATAAATTCTAGATTTGGATTTTCAAAGGTTTTTATTGAGTTGTGACTCTTGAAACCTGCGCCTTTAGTGATACGGATGTGTCTTAAGACATGTTCATATAGAAAGAGCCTTTACATATTCTTTTAACACTTTTTTCACTATAGAATTAAGGTTTTTTAGCATTGGTAGTGAAGACTGGCGAACTATGATCCACGCAATTTGCACGGGTAGTAGCAGTGCTCGCAAATTAGCGAATCATAATTATGCAGAAGAAAGGAATCTAAATTTGGATTTTCGAAGGTTTTTAGTGATTTGTGGGTCTTGAAACCTGCGTCTTTAATAATACATATATGCGCCTAATGACACGATCATTTAGAAGGGACCTTTACGTACTTTTAACTCTAATTTTACTGTAGAAGTCAGGGATTATAGTGTTGATAGAGAAGAATGCCAAAGTATCTCGATCCACGCAGTTCGCGTGAGTAGTGGCAATGCTCACAAATGAGCGAATATTTCCTGGTCGTGAAAAAGACCAGTTGAGATTGGAGAAGGAGAACTCCTAATCAGAGGAGATTGCAGAAGGAAGAAAATCCAAATTTGTATTTTCAAAGGTTTTTAGTCTCAAGTCCGGGTTTTTTACGTTGGTAGAGAGAAGACTGCCAAAGTATGTCACCTCGATCCACGCAATTCGCGTGAGTAGTAGCAAAGCTCCCAAATTAGCGAATATCTCCTGGAATACCAGTTAAAATTGCAGAAGGATATCCACTCATTTGAGGATACCGGAGAAAAAATAAAATCAAGATTTGGATTTTCAAAGGTTTATAGTGAGTTGTGACTCTTGAAACCTGCGTCTTTAGTGATACGGATGTGTCTTAAGACATGTTCGTATTGAAAGAGCCTTTGCATATTCTTTTAACGCTATTTTCACTGAAGAATTCAGGATTTTTAGCATTGGTAGAGAAGACTACCGAAGTATGATCCACACTGCACGGGTAGAGCAATGCTCGCAAATTAGCGAATCATAATTATGCAAAAGAAAGGAATCTAAATTTGGATTTTCAAAGATTTTTAGTGATTTTTGGGTCTTGAAACCTGCGTCTTTAATAATATTTATACATACGTGTCTAATGACAGGTTCATTTAGAAGGGACCTTTACCTACTCTTAACTCTAATTTCACTGTAGAAGTCAGGGATTATAGTGTTGATAGAGAAGACTGAAAAAGTATGTCATTTCGAGCCACGCAATTCGCGTGAGTAGTGGCAAGCTCAAAAATGAGCGAATATTTCCTGGTCGTGAAAAAGACCAGTTAAGATTGGAGAAGGAGAACTCCTAATCAGAGGAGATTGCAGAAGAAAGCAAATCCAAATTTGGATTTTCAAAGATTTTCAGTCTTAACTCTCTAATTTCACTGTAGAAGTCAGGGTTTTTAACGTTAGTAGAGAGAAGACTGCCAAAGTATGTCACCTCGATCCACGCAATTCGCGTGAGTAGTGGCAATGCTCATAAATGAGCGAATATCTCCTGGTTAAGAACAACACCAGTTAAAATTGCAGAAGGATATCGGAGGATATCGGAGAAAAAATAAATTCTAGATTTGGATTTTCAACGGTTTTTAGGGAGTTGTGACTCTTGAAACCTGCGCCTTTAGTGATACGGATGTGTCTTAAGACATGTTCATATAGAAAGAGCCTTTACATATTCTTTTAACACTATTTTTACTGTAGAATTCAGGTTTTTTAGCATTCGTAGAGAATACTACCGAAGTATGATCCACACAATTTGCACGGGTAGTAGCAGTGCTCGCAAATTAGCGAATCATAATTATGCAGAAGAAAGGAATCTAAATTTCGATTTTCAAAGTTTTTTAGTGATTTTTGGGTCTTGAAACCCACACCTTCGATGATACGGATGTGTCTTATGACTTGTTCATGTCGAAGGGAGCGTTAAGACTAATTTCACTGTAGAAGTCAGGGATTATAGTGTTGGTAGAGAAGACTGCGAAAGTATGTCACCTCGAGCCACGCAATTCGCGCGAGTAGTGGCAAGCTCAAAAATGAGCGAATATTTCCTGGTCGTGAAAAAGACCAGTTAAGGCTGGAGAAGATATCCACTTGTTTTCCATGGATTCCATGGATTTTCAAAGGTTTGTAGTGAGTTGTGGCTGTTAAAACCCACACCTTCGATGGTGCGGATGTGTCTTAAGAACTTGTTCATGTCGAAGGGAGCGTTAAGACTAATTTCACTGTAGAATTCAGGGATTAAAGTGTTGATACAGAAGACTACCAAAGTATGTCACCTCGATCCACGCAATTCGCGCGAGTAGTGGCAAGCTCACAAATGAGCGAATATTTCTTGGTCGTGAAAAAGCCAGTTAAGATTGAAAATCCATCGAATCCATGGAAAACAAGTGGATGTCTTCTCCAAAGGTTTTTAGTGAGTTGTGGCTGTTGAAACCCACACCTTCGACGGTGCGGATGTGTCTTATGACTTGCTCATGTCGAAGGGAGCGTTAAGACTAATTTCACTGTAGAATTCAGGGATTAAAGTGTTGATACAGAAGACTACCAAAGTATGTCACCTCGATCCACGCAATTCGCGCGAGTAGTGGCAAGCTCACAAATGAGCGAATATTTCTTGGTCGTGAAAAAGCCAGTTAAGATTGAAAATCCATCGAATCCATGGAAAACAAGTGGATGTCTTCTCCAAAGGTTTTTAGTGAGTTGTGGCTGTTGAAACCCACACCTTCGATGGTGCGGATGTGTCTTATGACGTTATGACTTGCTCATGTCGAAGGGAGCGTTAAGACTAATTTCACTGTAGAAGTCAGGGTTTTTAGCGTTGGCTGAGACAAGACCTCCGAAGTGTGTCATTTCAAGCCACGCAATTTGCGCGGGTGGTGGCAATGCTCACAAATGAGCGAATATTTCCTGGTCAAGAGCAAGACCAGTTAAGATTCATCAGAGGAGATTGCAGAAGGCGGCGAGAGAGGCTTCTGTTTTCTACGTCCGGCCTATCAAAATCCCGTAGGGGCCCGTCGGCGCTTTCCTGCCAGCGTGAAAGGACTGTGTTAGATGGTCTTCGGAGCTTTGTGGGGGGGTCGACCAGACCCTTGTTTGATTCTATCGATGGAACGTGATGGATATAATTAAATCAACTCCCACTTCAGAATTCCCCCGACTATTCTGTACGATCTATGAAGAGGGTGTATCTTGGCCATGTATCATTAATATCAATGCCTTGCTCCACTCAGACACCGAGAAATCATCGAAACGGACAGCCTGTGCATCAGAAAATTGGATACTTCGGTATTGCTATAGATTTCCCTTCACGTTTTTTCCAGCGCCCCTTTGGAAGCTATATATAATACCTCAATAAAATATTTTACCCGGTTCGACCTCCATCGACAAGGATTACGATCATACCTACATTCCACGACTTATTCTCGAAGGAATTTTCGTTCCAGTCATCGCGTTTATTCCTATAAAGTTCAAATAAAATACGTGAAGAATGTCAAACCTGCGCAAATTTTTTGAAATGTTTTCTTGATGTGCAGACAGTTGAAGTTGAGGTCTCTTGCGATGTATAACGTTAATATGCTATATTAAAACTTGATTTTATCTGAGATAAGACGATGTTTAACGACAGAAAATTTGGAAAAACTGATTATTATACATAACTACCTACAATAACATTTAAATACACTAAAATTTCATTATTACAGAATATGACTTTCCAGCACTTTTTGGTTTATTATTCTCTGAATAATGCACCTATGTATTCGCTCAGCAAACACTTTTTATAACAGCCCCTCAAAATTTTTTCTTTTACGTTTCAAGGTGCGTAGATTCCAGAAATGTAATATCCTTCCGCCGTATCATGCATAACTACTTCATTTTCGGTCTAAAAAATTCGTTCTTTCGCACACAGGCTCCATTTGGGCCCTAGTTGTCTCCCGAAACTTTGCAGCCCGATCGGAATATACCAAGGGGTGTCATGGATAAAAAATTGGTGTAAAAATAGGTTTTTCTGGTGTTTTAGTAATATGAGCCTTTGAGGTATCTTTTTCCATGTTTTTTAGGCGAGAAAACTGAATATGAAGTCGATTTTGACCAAAGAGTGAAGAACTGAGGTTGTAACGAAGGTTCAGCTCCCAAAATTCATTTTTTATGAGCCAAAAACCTGGGAAATCGTCTGAAATCACCACCAATTTGTATAACAACGCTAGAATAAGTGTCAACAGGTGAATCAAGACAATTAATTACACGGAAGTATCAACAATAAAATAAAATTTGGGGAAAAAAAGGAGCCTAGTTCGTGTTTTTGGGAGCCAAAATTGGTGGAAAACATAGAAAATAACTATTTCAATTATTGCAAATGAAAGAAACAATAAATGAACAGCCAACATTTCTGTAGGTATGTCCGGTAGAATAATAAACCCATGTGACAAGGACTTTGCTGCGTTTTTTAATCGTTATGGTGAATACATATTTGCATATTTTTGCATACCTATATTCTCATTTCTCCGGAATATATGGAGCCAATTTTTTGCATATATATATATATTCCAGGCTCTAGTAATAATAATAATAATAATAATAATAATAATAATAATAATAATAATCAGCCTTTATTCTGCTGGGTACAAGGTACAGTACATAGTGCAGACATGAATTACATTAAATTTCGAATTAAGAACAAATAGTGACGGCAGTAAACTATGAGTTAGGGACAGATTAAAATATGAATTTGGAGGCTATACAAACAAAAACAAAAATAAAGTTATGGGCTAATATTATAATACATATTTACATATATATATAATATATATTATGTAAAGGGGATGAAAAGGGGAGGGGTAAGGGGGGGAGGGGTGCATGTATATCCAAGATTTCATCTCTCAGTTCTGAAATGGTCAATGAGTGCCAAACGGAAACGTCCGAGGGTGGGCAACGAGCGCACCAACCCTGCAATGAAAGTTCCGTACTCACGCAGTTAATGTGAATCACCTTATATTAAGTAGTGTTATAGGTCCTGTCTTACGGACTGAGCGGAATTTTTTATACAGGGTGATCCGCTCGTAGATGCAAAAAAAGTTTCCGTAAAATTAAATCAAAAATGGAGTAAAATGCTGCCAACCGCATATTTTTATCTCAATCCGTTCTCGAGATATGATTTTTTAAAGGTTTTTTCAGGGAAACCGGGTTTTTTTCCTTTTAAACTCAGATTTCTCCGCTTTAACTCATTCAATTTTACTTTTTGACCTCATTTTCGGAATCAGCGTTAAATTTTCCATACGCGTGGTGTACTTCAAGTCTTGAAAAGTACCATCTAGAGACCACAACAACAGCTCTAACATTAGACGAATTTGAAAAAATAAAATTTCTGAAATTTTAAAAACGTTACTACTCCTTCGAAAAAAAATCCTGGAAACTGGCAAATCTCTTGAAAACTTCTTCATTTAATAAGCTTTCCGGTGGTATGGTCAACTTTGCGATTATCTTGTTTCTTTGATGACAAATTCAAGTTTAAATGCAAGAAAACGTTAGGCACCTCAAAAGGGGGAATTTGATCGGAGGGTAGAAAAAATGTAAAAAAATGTTTTTAATGTTTTTAATTGAAAAATTTGAGTCAATAATACCAATTTACAATTCGAAATCAGGTTTTTCGGTAATTAGGAAAGCCCGTTTTCAAAATGCCCACCGTTATTTCTTACGCATGCTCCAGCACGCATTTGTCCCACTGTCACGTTGAATGTCAGACGTTCTTGCACCGTGCACCGTCACGCTTGCCTCTTGAATTCGTCTCTTTAAATCTTCAACGATTTTTGGGTTGTGTTGGTGGGTCCTAACGTTTTCTTGCATTTAAACTAATTAAATTGGTATTATTGGCTCAACTTTTTCAATTAAAAACATTTTTTTACATTTTTTCTACCCTCTGATCAAATTCCCCCTTTTGAGGTGCCTAACGTTTTCTTGCATTTAAACTTGAATTTTTCATCAAAGAAACAAGATAATCGCAAAGTTGACCATACCATCGGAAAGCTTATTAAATGAAGATGTTTTCTAGAGATTTGCTAGTTTCCAGGATTTTTTTCGGAGTAGTAACGTTTTTAAAATTTCAGAAATATTATTTTTTCAAATTCGTATAATGTTTGAGCTGTTGTTGTGGTCTCTAGATGGTACTAGACGGATTGAGATAAAAAATATGCGGTTGGCGGCATTTTACTCAATTTTTGATGCAATTTTACGGAAATTTTTTTTGCATCTACGAGCGGATCCTGTATATATTTTATGGTTATCAACTAAAATTTTTGAAAACAATCAAATCCATTTGACTTTTTTTCCGCCTTCTTAGAACATAAAAGTTTCTAGCACATCTGTGTTGTCAGGCTGTTACGCATTCTTTGTGAATCTGGGATGCCTGTAACTTGGGTAGGTCGTCGTATTTCCGTTGTCTTTGTTATGTAGTGTATTTATAGACGCGTTGAATCATTTTGTTTTCGTTGTAACATACCACATCGAGAAACGAGAGCGGCCATAATGTTTGTAGGGCAGTCGAAAATCATGCAAACAGGAAGTGTTAAGGCGATAACGTCGCTTCCGTAGAAGAAAAGCTAAAGATTTGTCGGTCCCCTAACTCGGGACAACAACATATAGTAGGAATGACAAGTTTTTGATAGGCCAGCGCGGGGGATTAGGTTTAATCTTGTTTTACCAATTTCGGATTTTTGTCTGGACTATCATTTTTTCTATTTTATTTTATGGGCGACGAATTGAAAAGTTTTTCTAGTCGCGTAACTCTATTTTCGGTGTCCTTTCCCGTTTTATATCTCTCGACTCGTCGAAAACATTCGGAAGGGTCTGACGAGATGTCTACACGATGATAGCCTCCGTCCCATCGGCCGAGAGACCCCGTTTCCGGTATGTAAGGAATGTCATAGTGAACCCCTTTCAGAACCTTCTCGATGATTCATTCAAGTGTCGAGTACATCTTACGAGATTAAGAACACGTGCACTTACTGTCTACCTACCTATTCGTTGAATTCACCATTTTGTACTCGGTGATTCACGGAGTCTCACACAAGTCGGTCCGCTGTGGTGCCTCAATTTTGAAAATATGCTCAAATTCTGCTTACGTACCACGCTGTAAGTATAACAACTATTTTTCGTAACGTTTTATGGCTAAATATTTATCAGTCGCTGTAAAAGGATGATTGACAGAGCTTTGAAAGTTGTTCAAGTTGTTGAAAGTTGTGTTTGTTGTTGTGTTGTGATCCAGCGTGCTGGAAAACATGAAAAACCATACCAAACCCATATTTTTCCGACGTGGCACAACTGTACAGCAAATTCTGGAAGCCTCAGGAATATGATTATCCTAATTTCAAGTGAAAATACCCAAAATTGCGGTTTGTAGCGTGTTGCAGACGTAATATTATATAATATATGTATAGTCACCCGCAAATGACGTTGTCCAGTCGTTCCGCCTCCTCCACGCCATACCGCTCAATATTTTCCTCAACAATTATGAATCAAATTGAAGCTGTTTCCTCGCTCTACAACTTTTATGGGGAACGAATTTTTCATAAACATGGCCGTTTCTTATATTAGGTATATGACAAATAAGAAAAAATCGATTTAAAAAAAAATCACGTTTTTTGCTATTTAACTCAGTTTTTCACACATATTTCTTCGTGTAGCAAGAACTTTGACGATGCCAATCGAAACTTGAGTCCTTAAGGGCCATTAAGGGACATTAAGGGCCGGTTTATCAATTCTCTAGTTAAAACTCTGATTAGCTAGTCACTGATTAATGTTAATAAGAGATTTTAACTAATCAGTAATCAGAGCTGAGGATGCGTTTATCAATTACTGCATGGATACTAAATAACAGCTAGTTAACTAGTCAGAGTTTTAACGAGAGAAAACAACGCCACCACTACAACGTAAAAATCCCGTAAAAGTAAGGTGCAACATTGCGAGTTTCACGGCGTTTCCATGGTAATGTTATCGTTATCGTCATATTCCTCGCCAAAAGCGGCCAAATTATGATTGTGCTCCTCTAGTCCTCTGTATATTTGTAAAAAAAATTTATTTGTACGAATTTGTACGAATGTACCAACGTATTTTCTTTTTGGTTCCGCGGCGGCTTCTGCTGTCCCTCACCGGCTTCTGCTTATTTTTTCTTGACTTATGTGATCGTGTGGAATCAGTATCATTCGTGCTCGGTTCCGCATTTTCGCGAGTTCCGTCGTATTTCTGTATTTTCGTAGTTATGTGCTTTCCCGAGAACAACATTAAAATGTCTCAGCATTCCAGTACGTATTTTATCCCTATTTCCATCGAACGTAGACAATTTCAGCTCCTGTATTCAGCTCAATGTACCTATTTCTACGTGGGTTTGGCATGCTGCAAAGGTTGTTACCTACTTGATTCCAGTGTGCCTAATCAATGAAGTTTACCCATGAAATATTATTTTTGATAGGATTTCAGTATAAGATTTCAATGTGCCTAATCAATGGGAAACCCATGAAGTATTCTTTTTATGTTTGGAGGAATCAAATGCGGGTCTTTTTGTTTCTCAAGTTGCAATAGTGCACGAAAAAATATTCCTTCAAGAGTGTTAAGTGTTGATAGTTTCCGATAACGAACAAAATAAATAGTAATAATGAACAAAAAGTGTAGTTTCTTTGGATAGCGGAACCTGGAGTGGAAATCCACGTCGTCCTATGTCTCAAAATGCGGTATTTCCCCTGCCGAACCAAGTATTTCGTACCCATTCAAGGTATGTACAAGTTCTTTTCTCCTTCGGAGAAATCCTAATCATCCATTTCTATGTAAGAATCCATGAAAAAACGAATGAAAACACTCGCTACTCGCCAAGTTTGGGCACAAATAGGCACAGAAAAAACGAAAATGCAACATGGCTGCCAGGTAATCAGACTTTGACAGGGCAGTTAAATTTTTAACTACAGCTTCGATCTCCAGTTAAAGATACACTGCCAAGGTGATGGCACAGGAGCTTCCTCGTCACAATCAGAGTGACCCATTATAAAATAGAACAGACTCGGAAGCAAAATAACATTACATTACATTACATTACATAACATAACATTACATTACATTACATTACATAACGTGAAATATACATATTACATAACATAACATTACATTACATTACATATCATTGCATAACATTACATGAAATATACATATTACATAACATGACGTCCATAATACATTACGTCCATTATACATAATTGCGAAAGTTATGCGTGTTTGAAGAATTTCACGTTAGCGCATGCGCAGGGCGAACCGCTGGCTCTATCATGTTGAAATTTATATGGGACCTCAATGGGCCCTACCCGCTTAATCCCTGAGAATTACATTGAAATTGGGTGAAATCTTTGGTTACTACGGCTGTAACAAGGAAATTGAATCTATTTCACGCCAGCGCATGCGCAGAGCGCGCCGAGGGTCCGATCATGCTGAAATTCATACTGGAACTCACTAGGCCTTGTCCAAACAACCCTTGAAAATTTGAGCGAAATTGAATCAAAATTGTGAAAGTTATGCGTGTTTGTTGAATTTAACGTTAGCGCATGCGCAGGGCGTACCGCTGGATCAATCATGTTGAAATTTGTATGGGACCTCAAGGGGCCTTATCCGCACCATCCCTCAAAATTTGAGCTGAATCAATTCAAAATCGTGGAAGTTATGGCTGTAACAAGGAAATGCGGACAGACTCACAGACTCACAGACCCACAGACCGACAGACACGGAACCAAATTTGTTCAGTAGGCTTTGAAACGCAAAATGCAAGTGGAAATTTTGATTTCTGATGAAAAAAATTGTTTGGCTCACGAAAGTGAACACAAGGCTTCCGCTGCTTCGCAGACTCGGAAGCAAATAGCCACTGATTAGCGATAATCAGCTGCTAAAGTGAATTATTGATAAACAGGTATGCGAGAGATAATCAGAGATTTGACAGTCAGACTTTAATCGGGCTTGCAAATGTGATTGATAAACCGGCCCTTAGAAATTTTCTGTCATGTCTGGTTCGAAAACTAGATTTTCAAAGAAAACGCCTTCCCCCACTCCTTTCAACCGCCGCCATTTTTGAAAGCTACCAATCTGTGATGGCTATCATGGGTCATTACAATTCATATGAACCCCTCAACATATTCTGAAAGTTTGGTCCGGTTATTCTCTCCGGTACCCAAAAAACTGCTGGCACGTGGACTGGCGTTCGGCAATTAGTCCGCCAGTTTTAGAAGAACTTAAATGGTAACTAAGTAGAAAAAACGTGGTAACTTGATTGTGGTAACTCCTTTGGTTTTTGGTTTATTATTCTCTGAATTACGCCAGTGTATTCGGTTCGGAAAAAATTTTTTGGAGCACCCAAATTTTTTTCCTTTACGTTTCAAGGTCTGCACATTCCAAAAATGCTTGTCCATCCGCCGTGTAATCGATATCTACCTTAATTTTTGGTATGGAAAAATCGTTCTTTCACACACGGGCTCCATTTGGGCCCTAGTTGCGTCCCCCATCTCGGCAGCCTGATATCGGGAAACACCCAGGGGTGTTATGGGTGAAAAATGGGTGCAAAGTTGGGTATTTTTGAGGTTTCAGTAAACTTGGGCTTGTGAGATATCGTTTTCCATGTTTTTTATGACGAGGAGACCGAATATGAAGTCGATTTTGACCAAAGACCAAAGGTCATGACGAAGTTCAACCTTAAATTCACGTCGTTTTGGTCTAAAATCGTCTTTCTCCCGCGCAAAGTTTGGGTACCCATTTGGTTCGTAGTTGTGCTCCAAAGCTCGGCACCCCGATCGGAATACATCGTGTTGTGGGGGAAAAAATTGGCGTAAAAATGAGGGTTTTCGAGGTATTTTTGCGGTTTTGGTGAACTCGGGCTTGTGAGATACCGTTTTCCATGTTTTTTTTTTAGGGCGAGGAGACCAAAAATATGAAGTTGATTTTGACCACTGAGTGAAGAATTGAGATTCTGACGAAGTTTTAACTCTGAAAACTCAATATTTACAGGTCAAAAACCTCTGAAAATGGCTGCAATCACCAGAAAGGACCCCGCACTTTTTCAATGTAGAAGTGGTTTCACTAGATCGAGCCAGAATTTGGCACGGGGCTTCTTTTCAGTCTCCTGAACAAAAGTCTCAATGGGCACAAAAAAAATCTACCGTCAGGATTTTGAGCTATGGCCAGATTAAGCGCTTCAAGTTCGACTTTTTAAACACCTTCAATTGCTTATATCTCTCTAGGGATGCATTTTAGAGAAAAAAGTGCACGAGTAAAATCGTCTTAAAATCGTCCAAACAACTCGATGCCATACTTGTTTCAAGTCAAAAAATGTTTCTTCATTTTTGGCCAATAAGTCCCCGAGTGCTTATGTATAAGAAAATATAAGAAACGTTAAGAAACATTTTTTGACTTAAAACAAGTATGGCATCGAGTTGTTTGGACGATTTTAAGACGATTTTACTCGTGCACTTTTTTCTCTAAAATGCTTCCCTAGAGAGATATAAGCAAATGAAGGTGTTTAAAAAGTCGAACTTGAAGCGCTTAATCTGGCCAAAGCTCAAAATCCTGACGGTAGATTTTTTTGTGCCCACTGAGACTTTTGTTCAGGAGACTGAAAGGAAGCCCCGTGCCAAATTCTGGCTCGATCTAGTGAAACCACTTCTACACTGAAAAAGTGCGGGGTCCTTTGTATTTTAACACAGAATGTCGTATTAGCAGGTGAATCAAGACAGTTCAGTGGCAATTTCACTAATCGAAAACAATTTGTCAGAAATAGTTATTTTGTTTTTCGGTTTTCTTTCCCATTCATTTAAATTCTGTGTTACTTTTATAATGAAAAATATATATATGTACGTTACTTTGAGCTTTCCAAAGCTAGGCGGGAACATTGTTCCTATTTTGGAAATGAAATTATTATTATTGTTATTATTACTAAATAGCAACCTAATATTTGTCTTTTAAACCGTCAGATATATCTTGTTGGGGCTCTTCGACGAGGTCCCTAGTCGTGCCGTATTCGTTCGAGAATAGCAAACCCATGTTACAAGGATTTTGCATAGTTTTTGAAAAATCAGGGGAATTCTTCTCGTTGAGTTTTGTGAAGGACTTGATGGGTGTACAGTGTGCACACTTCGTGAATCACCTGGTAATATCCCGTGCGTCAAATGTACAACATCCTCCCTCCCCCACACGTTTATCGGCCATTTTTTATCTCTCACCTCGTGTGCTCTGCCTGTTTCTTATCTGCAATGTTAATTCACCGCCAACAAACTGTACCGGCTTTGGCCGCCTATCGTCGAATTTAACGGTTCCGAGTTCACCTACCAGGCTCTGCCTTCTGTCTCTTCACGATCGACATAACTCCCTTTTGGAATCCCCCCATTCATAATTCATTCGAGTTTTTTTTAATTTTAAGTCGCAATTAAAGGGAAAGCTTGTTCAAAAATGATGATGGGAGAAAACATTCCAGAAAAACACAGCTTCCGATCAGGTGGATCCCAGTTTCTTGACCTTTCATTCTCAAATATATGGTCACTGGTCAGATATGCTATTCAAGCAATTAAAATTTGAATTATAACTGCCATAATTATTGTACTTTTTCAATTAACCATCTTCAGAAAAAGGAGGAGGTTCTCAATAAATTCTACTTCAATTTTTTTTTTAAATGTTTGTCCAGCGATTATTCCAAAACTACTGGACCGATTTCGATTAATTTTTTTTTTTAGTGAATGAAAGCTAGAACACCTATTGCATTGAACACCTAGCTTGAACACCCAAACCCCCTTCCAAGCCCTGATGAAGTTTTATAAATGAAACGAACATTATGGCCTGGATGAAAAAGGATATGAACTGACTGGCCCTCAAGATCCCCCTCCACATCATTTATTCACCAGTCGAGAACACACAACTGTATATTTATAAGTCCTCGACTGCTTGTAATAAGAGAAGTGATAGAGAGGTAACTTAAGTAGGAAATATGCCAATGTTATAAGTAGACATAACGATAGGTAGGCAGATAACTCTACATGAAGGTACACACCTATGTCACAACACTTCTGCGATATTCTAATTTCATCATTTTCATCAAATTTCACACATTTTCTATCATAGTTTTCGGTTACATGCCAGTTCCAATATAACCACTTCTCCCTGAATATAAGTAGGTAGGTACCTAATAGAAATTATCATCAAGTATGTCAGCCATGAGCAAGCAAGGACAGGTGACAGGAGATAGGATAACCCGTCCACATGAAAACTCTTTTTCTATTGCTTCTATCAAAACTGCCAACGTGTCCACTATGTATGTCCACACAAGCATCCACATGTCCACAGTGCATCTATGTCCACACATGGCGCGAAGTCTGGACAAATAATCACAGAAAAAAAAGAAGAAGAAGAAGAAGAACGCCTACGTGTAACTACTCACATCTATTTTTTTGGTTTATTATTTTCAATAATGAACCATTGGAATCGAGCAAGAAAAAAAAATTCTTACCCCCCCTCAAAATTTGATGGTTTACGTTTCAAGGTATGTAGAATCCAAAACTGCAATAAAAATATTTCTGTCTGTACGCCGTACGGGCCACTTTTCTTAGTTACCATGAAAGAAAATTGATGAAATTCGGGTTATAGAGCTTCGTTCTCAGTGTGCGTTCTGCCAGTTCCGAACGGTTCTGGGCAAGCGCAGTCGAGTTTTGTCGTTCGCAGTGCCAGAACGCCCAGTTCCGGAACGCCGAGAACGCCGAGTTCTGTGTTCGCAGTGTTTTGCGAATCCAGTTCCGAACGGTTCTGACAGTCCCCGATTTTTTTTGGAACTGTGAGAACTGGAACTTAAGAACGTAGGTGACGCATGCGCATTTATTTCATGCGCGGTTATTCCACTTCCAGTTCTGAAATCGTTCGCAGTGCAGAACGCGGTTCCTCAAGTTCCGGAACGCCCCGGGATTTTCCGTCCCAGTTCTTATGAGTTCGAGAGCTGTCAGAACGCCCACTAAGAACGAAGCTTAGGTTCCGTTCGGGGTCTAGTTGGTCCTCGAAGCTCGACGTTACTGTCAGTCATCTCTAAGGGGTTCAAAATGGGGGTTGAAATTTTCAGAACGCCGTAGCTCGAAAACTTTCGATTGAAGGGTATTGTTTTTTTTACGTTATTAAATTTGTCTTGAGCTAAACAATTTTTTGAGACCACCCGGAGCACTGTACGTCCAGCCGTTCATGTGCACCAGAAAGCTTCGTCAACACGATCGTGAATCAAACGGTATAGCTCCGGCCCCGGATATCATAACTACGGAGCATCTGATTATAATCAAGGATGGCTGTATGAAGACGAGTTGGTTGTTGTGCGATATTATTTCATTTGATAAGTGATGGACTATTGGATTTTGTTGGTAGGTACTTGTGAAACTTGAACAAACTTTGAAGTATTATTGATGGGTAAACTATTACACAACGGTAAATTATTACACAACGGCAAATTATTACACAACGGTAAATTATTACACACCGGCTCATCTACCAAGAAGGGGCTGGATTTTGTTGGTAGGTACTTTTGCAACTTGAACAACCGTTGAAGTATTATTGATGGACAAATTATTACACAACGGCTCATCTACCAAGAAGGGGCTGGATTTTGTTGGTAGGTACTTTTGCAACTTGAACAACCGTTGAAGTATTATTGATGGGCAAATTATTACACAACGGTTCATTATTCTATCTCCGTAGAAGGGGAACCTATACAGGTAAATTATTACACAACGGTTTAGGTAGGTACCTAGTAACGAGTACGGGGTTAGGTACTAACCTACGGAGGGTGTAGAATAGTACATATGTTATATAGAAGGGTTATCTATACAGAGAGCTGTGATCTGTAACAGAAGGGTATTCTGTACAAAATAATAAACCGTTGTGCAGGGATTTGCAGCGTTTTTTAAAACTGTTTTAACAGCAATCTGTCACCATTTCAAATCAAAATATACCTTGTCACAGAGTCAATTACTGTTCCACCAGCTTTCACCTTTTTGCCCAGCATCACCATAGCGACTTATCATCTCCATGCTCATAGTTCACCCACCGTCATAACAGTTTCCAGGTACGTCACAGATATAAGAAAACACTAACTAACCTGTCTGCACCTACTCTATTCTGTTAAACTCTACAATGTATACCTATTATCGTTAGTTAGGCAGTACAGTTAGTTTTATATATATTATAAGGTCCTTCAAAACAGTCATTCATTTTCGGATTCCCGTTGTTTTATAGGCCTGAAGATGCCAAATAAATTTGCCGAAACGTCGGCTTAGAAACAAGTATATATTCTGACCGCCTCCCAAGATCCTACCACCTGGTTATATTCAGAATTTGGTCATGAAATCACCCCTCAGAAAGTTATATATAGTTATATGTATATAAATATATATTTTTGTGATGGAAATTGTTGAGGTTCGGTCTGAAGGAAACGATTTATTGTCCCAACGTTTCGACCATTTATTTAGCCATTATCAAGTGCTACAACAGAAATATAAACAATTCGGACTTAGAATACTAGTTAAAATTTGGTGTACGATAAAAATCATATCTCTAACTTGCGGTGTCTAATGAGAAATTGTGAGAAATGTGTACCAACAGTTCGTGAGTTTCTTCCAAAAAACAACAATAATGCACAATTTACAGCACAGTCTGTGCTGAGAAAGTGGACTCTTGTGAATGGATAGTTTTTGCACAACTTGCTGCTTTGGCTAACACTACGCAACTGGAGAGTATGAAATCCGACTTGATTCATCAAATCCCTTGCCAGTGTGGGAAATCATACACAGGCCACACACACTCTCACCTAAAAATTAGATTGAACGCCCATAAAAACAGCGTCAACACCCTCACACAACCGAATTCTGCCGATTCAACTGCTCTTAGAACTCATGCTAGAGGGGAAGGCCACACATTCAGATTTGAAGACACTAAAATCGTAGGGTATGAGAGGGATGAATCTAAACGTGAGATTAGGGAAATGATTTTAATAGAAAGGAATAGGGAATCTTTTGTGAATAAGAGATCAGACGTAAAAAATTTAAGTAAGGTTTATAGTAATGCTATTATAACATGCAGACTAAAGATAACAAGTATAAAAAGTGGTGTCATCCTGTAACGTGTATCCTGTATGTTATATATAATTATATTGTGATTATGCACCCAAATATATATATATATATATATATATATATATATATATATATTAAACAATAATAATCAGTCGACACGCTTCTTCCCGACAGACGGACGAAAACAGTCCATTGTCGTAAATGCATTTCTCATCATAAAATATGTATATGTATGTAAATTGTTTAATAAAATGTGTATTTTCTTCTTCTAGTAATGCTATTCATACAGCTTTTAAGGAAAATCCGAGAAGAACACCTGTGACCCCTTCTACTAGGAACTAGTCCTCTGTTGGTATGTAACGTTAGGACTGAAAACCCTTGATGTAAACCGCCCAACTCTTCAGCTGCGTTGTGTAAGTTTAAGCCAAAGCAGCAAGTTGTGCAAAAACTATCCATTCACAAGAGTCCACTTTCTCAGCACAGACTGTGCTGTAAATTGTGCATTATTGTTGTTTTTTGGAAGAAACTCACAGCTCTGTAAGTACACATTTCTCATAATTTCTCATTAGACACCGCAAGTTAGAGATATGATTTTTATTGTACACCAAATTTTAACTAGTTTCTTATTCTAAGCCCGAATTGTTTATATTTCTGTTGTAGCACTTGATAATGGCTAAATAAATGGCCGAAACGTCGGGACAATAAATCGTTTCCTTCAGACCGAACCTCAACAATTTCCATCACAACAATTCATATGAAATACGGTGATAACGTCATTACACTCTTGTTGATATAGTAGATGTATGGTATTTGGTAACAGAGGATAGAAATTTAACGATAAACAGACAAAAAACTTGCAACAATTTCAGAGGGAATATTTCGCCTGTCGGCGTCTTCGGCCCAACCAGTTTTGGGCCGAAGTTAGTTTGGGCAGGCGAAATATTCCCTCTGAAATTGTTCTAAGTTTTTTGTCTGTTTATCTTTAAATTTCTACCCTCTGTTACCAAATTTCATATAATTTATATACACAAATTTTTGTTGTTAAAACCTAGAGATGAATTCATGATGCTCCGAAACAGATTTGCCTATGAATTTTTTTCAAAAATTCATGTTCTGAAAATTTTGGACTCATTGCAATAGATTAATTTTCTTTGAAAATTCGCTAAAATTCTGTTCCTACCATTTCCCTCTCCAGAACAAATGATTTTCGATGCGAATTTTGGTCGGTAGACTTGAACAAAGCTTCTGAATCTTGTTCAATAAGTACCAACGTACTTATCT
Organism: Leptopterna dolabrata; assembly: GCA_954871275.1. NCBI lineage: Eukaryota > Metazoa > Arthropoda > Insecta > Hemiptera > Miridae > Leptopterna > Leptopterna dolabrata. The sequence goes on from OX940989.1 coordinate 23,519,253, forward strand.
ATTTCCTTCCTGAGTGTTACCCTCTACTTTAGAAGTCGTGATGGGACTATGGGTTTTTTCTCTCAGCTCCGTTACTGTCGTCTCTAATCCTCCAGGGCGGTCACCGCGTCATGTCTCGACCTACCGGCGAACCGACACCGAACAAGTCACGGATTTCTGGGTTCGAGAACTTGACAGGTTATGGGACACACCGGTGGACCCCTGAAAAGGCCGAGTGCTCGGCCCTTCCAACGCCGCAAACATCCACAAATCAATAAAGCGCAAATTCCATAATAATTTTAACGTCGGAACAAGCGGATGCGACTCGGGTCGAGAGCGTTTTGTGCCATCTGCCGACAAGGTCGGATAGAAATAAATCACCGTGATTTCACGCCGTCTTGCGTTCGCCGGTTTCGGGTTTTACTTTGTTTCTGAGCGAGTTGTTTGAGAAGATTACACCCGCAGCCCCTTCACCACTCGGTATTGAACCACATCGAACAAATACTTGGATCTCATCTCAAACGAACCAGAAATTATTATAATCATTTATATTAGAAAAATACACTGCCAGCCAAGGACATGGCACAGAAGCTTCCTCTTGGCCTTCACAGTATGTCACCTTTAAATTTTCATAAAACTAGAAATGACCGGTTCGCCATGCTCATGACGATAGAATGCTGGGCAACCAAAAATTAAAAAATCTTTATTTTTGGGCAATACGAAGCACGGGGGCGAAAAAGATTTAAGACATCATTCCTGAAAATCTGACCAAAATCCGTTCAAAATTGATGGAGTTATGACTGTAACAAAAAATCTCGTTAGCGCCTGCGCAGAGGGTACCGTTGATTCGATCATGATGAAACTGATAGGGGTCCATCTACCGCTAAACCCACACAATTCCTGAAAATTTGATTGAAATCGGATCAAAATTGTGGAAGTTATGGCTGTGGCAAGGAAATTTGGTTTCGTGTCTGTCTGTCCAAATTTCCTTGCCACAGCCATAACTTCCACAATTTTGATCCGATTTCAATTAGATTTTCAGGAATTGTGTGGGTTTAGCGGTAGACGGACCCCTATCAGTTCAGGAATTAGTTCAGGAGGCTCTGAAACGTAAAATGCGAGTGGAAATTTTGGTTGTGGAGCATAAAAAAAAATTTCATTTCGAAAGTGAAAACAAAACTTCGCCTGCCTTGCAGACTCGGAAGCAATATACCTAAATAATAGTAGTTAATATCATTATAATTATTATGAGTTTTATATGAACGGAGTTATGCAAACAGGAGGTAACCGACATCTTTACCGAAATTGAGTAATTGGTTGAGTTATACCATTTTTAGCGTCATCTAGCGTAGAGTGGAGCTAATGAGCAAATAAAGGGTAAGCGACAATCCCCAAAAACGGAAGATGTGAATTTCGCATTCAGGGTGTAAGAGACAGTAATTCTGCGATGTGGAGTAAGTGAGAAGAATCTGTCCAATATTAATTTAATCTGAAATATACGCAAATTGGAGGTAAGAGACACATATTAATATTATTGGTGGTAACCCCGTGATTGCAAATTGTCTTCAATCTGAGAGTCGTTTAAAATTCCTATGCCCAAATATATCGATTATCATTATTAGTATATATCGATTATATTACATTATTATTATTATTATTATTATTATTATATTTATGTACCTACACCCATTTTCTCCATGATAAACCCACTACAGCGACGACAGCAACATTCTAACGCCGAAAAACCTTGACCGAAGATTCCCAAAAAACACAGTCTGGGTTGACAACCACACAAATAAACTGTTCAAATTACTCAAACTTTTTTGGTGAAATGGCACTAACAGAAAAATAATGGCTTATTGCAGCGAGCACAAAATGGTACGATCTTCACGAAGCAGTGCCGCCATTTTAGCAGAAAACGAATACCAAGTAGACAATGCAGAGGATGTAGCATTAGGCACAGAATAGCACCAGCTGTCACAGAATTTTCTAGTAGGTACGAAATGCCAAATTGATTTTGCAGCACGAATTTCAAGAATGTAGTACAAATTAACAACAGGTTATAGCAACAGGATACGGTACGGGGCGTACACTGGTACGGTAGAGTTCACAAAATCGACATATCAAGGAAATTGCGACTGTCAAATATGAATATTTTTAAAAAGCCTTGCTAGTCAAATAACACTGTCAATTTATTTAAATATCCGGAGAAACCCTCAGATATGTGATGTATTCGTGTTGTAGGAGGAGAGAAACTGCAATGACTTCAGTTCTACAACTATTAATACAGTGCAAATTACGCAAAATACACGAGAAATTGCTGTTCATTTCCAATTATTGTCGAAAAGTTGGTTCAGCTGAAAAACCATCAAAAGGTTGAACCTAGAGCATAAAAGGAGGACGTTGGTACCTCAGAGTAAAACGAACCTGAAGGACATTGAACTTCATGAAATGAGAATTTAAGGAATACTTGCAGCATTAACGTAAGAGAGAACGTTTGTACAAGCTGTGATTATGTTATTATAGCAACGAAACGTGGAATATTTAGAACTAATAAAGACAGTGGGTTATTTCCGAATAGGGATCCATGGTATGTGCCTTAAAAACTTCAAAACTTTAAAGTACATACGTACTCGTGAAATCAATTTTCAAATTTGACTTCGACTGCACATCAATGCAAGAACTTCTCTGATAAAATGATAAAGACCAATAGGCTACCATAGCCTGATTATTTACAGATTCAACGCACAAGATGTGCGTTTAAAATCACGAAGAATTTGGCAAATTTGGCACTCGGTATAGAAAATGCAGGAACGTACTGGGTGGAAGTGGTTAGTTTTTGGTCGGATTTACTAAATTCCCTTCCACATTCCACGTTCAATATAAATTGGAACAAAGGAACTGCCTTGGAAGATTCATGAACAATTTATTTTAATTTAATTTTCAGTTGAGTTTCTGGACGTAAATTTGATCTAAATACGAGTATTAGCAAATTGGTTCGGGGATTGGGTGAGGGGAGGCGGGATGTAATTAATAAGGCGTTAAAATTGTAAACTTTCTTACCTGAATCATAGGAGTCAAATCCGAAATAGTAACAGCTGTCCGTGAAACCAATAAAATTATTTAAAATTGAAAAAAAAAAAAAATCAGAAATTCGAGATGGATTTTGTTATTTTTTGGAAAAATTAGCCCATTTTTAGTAAGGTGGTAACAGTTTTTTTCATTTCAGTCCATTTCCCACAGTTTCAGCACAAATCTTGGTTTTGGCGCACGCAGGTTAACGAAAAATCCCGACAGCTGACCGAACTTCCCGACGAGAACCGATGAACCCCGGCGTTGAACAGGAGTTGAAGGCTGGGGAGGCACTGGAGCCTGGAAAATGGTGAAGATGAGTCAGAGTTTGTGGCGCTCCCACCACCGCCGATGGGGAAAGTGACGTCACTGGGGGAACACCCCCCTCCCCACCAGCGCTAAATGAAGAGGAACGAGAGGGGAAGTGATGCTCCGGTCTCATTCCATGGACGAGTCAAGTAAAACTAGCTCGATGACCCAGGCGTTGCACAGGGTTGTTCGACCTTACCTCGATGATTTTTCGATGACTCCATGCTAATTTGAAATGGGTTCCACAAGTTCACTGCGAGCGATGCACGTAGAATTTGCGGTATTAGTTTTTGGTAGGGACGGGTATCGACAGGCAAAACATCGATGTTTTGTCTTCGATGTTTTTGAAGCGAAATTTGCTTTTGAAGTGATGTGCACGGATCTCTTATTCCGTGGACGAGTCAAGTAAAACTAGCTCGATGACCCAGGCGTTGCACAGGGTAATTCGAGCTATACTTACTTACATCGATGATTTTTCGATGACTCCATGCTAATTTGAAATGGGTTCCACAAGTTCACTGCGAGCGATGCACGTAGAATTTGCGGTATTAGTTTTTGGTGGGGACGGGTATCGACAGGCAAAACATCGATGTTTTGTCTTCGATGTTTTTGAAGCGAAATTTGCTTTTGAAGTGATGTGCACGGATCTCTTATTCCGTGGACGAGTCAAGTAAAACTAGCTCGATGACCCAGGCGTTGCACAGGGTAATTCGAGCTATACTTACTTACATCGATGATTTTTCGATAACTCCATGCTGATCTGATTCCACAAGTTGAACGGTTCCACAAGTTCATTGCGAACGATGCGCGCAGAATTTGCGGTAGGTATAGCTTTTGGTAGGGACGGATATCGATAGGCACAACATCGATGTTTCGCCATCGATTTTTTTAAAACGAATTATCAAGGGAAAAAAGTTTTACCGTATTCTGATTGTTTTATCAACGTAGTATTATTGCGCAAATCGAAAAACAAAAATCACCACGTGATTCAGCGTGAAAAATACCATGACTTTCATGTTTCACATGTGGCAATTGACTATTATAAATACCCCCATAAAAATTGATTTTTTTTTGCGTTTTGCGCGTAATTGCGCACGTTTTTGCACAGTGATGGGTCACTTTTTCATGAAATTTTACGTGGAAGTCGAATCTGCAATTAAAAAACGCTGCAAAGTCCTTGTCACATGGGCTTATTATTCTAATGGACATACTCTACAGAAATGCTGGAAAAACATATGGTTTCCACCAATTTTGGCCCCCAAAAACACGAATTAGGCTCCTATTTTATATGAACTATCTTTGATCATTGATAATGCCATTCAATTGTCTTTATGCACCTGTTGATACTAATTCTAGTGCTATTATACAAGTTTATAGTGATTTCAGACAACTTCCCAGCTTTTTGACTCATAAAAAATGAATTCTGGGAGCTGAGCCTTCGTTACAACCTCAATTCTTCACTCTGGTCAAAATCGACAACATATTTGGTTTCCTCGCCCTAAAAAAATATGGAAAATGATACCTCACAAGCTCATGTTACTCGAACACCAAAAAACCCCATTTTTCACCCATAACACCCCTCTGGGTGTATTCCGATCGGGCTGAAAATTTTCGGCACACAACTTGGGCCCAAATGGAGCCTGTGTGCGAATGAACGAATATTTTAGACCAAAATTAAAGTAGATATGGATGATACGGCGAACGGACATTGCATTTTTGGAATTTACACACCTCAAAACGTGAAAGAAAAACGCTGCTAAGTCCTTGTCACATGGGTTTATTATTCTACTGGACATACAGAAATGTTGGCTGTTCATTTATTGTTTCTTTCATGTGCAGTAATTGCAATAGCTATTTCCGATGGTTTCCACCAATTTTGGCCCCCAAAACACGAATTACGGTCGCTTCTTTTTAGCGAATTTTCGAAGAAAAGGAAGCTATTGTTCTCGGTCCAAAATTTTTTAAACTCGAATTTCCGGAAGATTTTATACCAAAATCCGTTTCAGACCATCCTGAATTCCCTGCCGAAAGACACCAAAAATTATATGTATATATATATATTTATATATTTATATATATATATTTATATATGTATGTGTCATTCCAGACGATAACTCTCGAAAGAATTGAGATAAAAAGTTCAAATTTGCACGAAAAATCTGTCTAGGCAATCGACAGGCTAAGTTCGAAGATGGGCAGAATCAGGTCACCCTAAGGGGGAGTTTTGGGGAGTTTTAGGGGGGGGAAATTACCCATAAATTCCCAAAATGAAAAAGTCTGACAAGTGACACTTCTTTTTAAAGGTTTTTGTACGCTGAACACGATGGTGAAATCAGAATTGCGATATCTCATTCCATTCTCAAACTGGAGCACTTTGAAGATGAAGGAACGTGGTTATTTCTTGAGATGTTCTTCCTGGTTCGTCTGCTCTAATCTGATAACGGAATGGGATATCGCAATTCTGACTTCACCATCGTATTCAGCGTTGGAAAATCTACAAACCGAGGTGTTACTCGGCAAAAAATGGAACAAAAACTTTGTTACGTACCCAATACCTACTCTTCTGGTACTTATTCAAAACATTTTTGATTTCCCCTCCCCCTCCTTCCACCCCAAATTTTACTTTGCGTAAAACTACTCCTGTTTTAATTTTGTATGGTATCAAGTTGGGAAAACATTGGCCGAAAATTAATTTTCAGAAAATTTTAGGCGGAGGAGGAAGATGCCGAAAACTTCGAAAATTCGCTCTTATAGCCATGCTGCATGACTGTGGTTTTTTGTTTTTTTTCAAATTATCTTTGATCACTGGTAGTGACATTTAATCGTCTTGATCCACGTGCTGAAACCTGTTATAGTGTTATTATACAAACTGATTGTGATTTCAGATGATTTCCCAGGTTTTTGACTCACGAAAAATCAATTTTGGGAGCTGAACATTTGGTAAAACCTCAATTTTCTACTCCTGGGTCTAAATCTCCTTCATGTTCGGTCTTCTCGTCCCAAAAACATTGAAAACAATACCTCAAAAGCTCATTTTACTAACATGTTACTAAAACACAAAACGTTGCAAAGTCCTTGTCACATGGGTTTATTATTCTACTGGACATAACTGTAGTGATTAAGGATGGAACAGACGAGGCCGAAAGTTAGCTTGAGAATGGTTATGTATTTGTTGGCCCCTCGGCTCTTTATAGGCCCCTGACATGATCAGAGGCGGGTCGGGGGGTCCCCACTCTGAGGTACAACATGTATGTACATTACATTGGTTGTGGAGGAGCAGCCGATCACAACAATAACCAACAGAAACGTTGGCTGTTTATTTATTGTTTCTTTCATATAAAATAATTGAAATAGCTATTTCTGGTGGTTTCCACCAATTTTGGCCCCCAAAACACGAATTAGGTACGCCCCCCCCCCTTTTTTTAATTTTTTTAAAACCATAGTATTTGATCATTGGTAGTGCGTGCCATTTAACAGTCGTGATCCACGTGTTGACACTTTTATTTTATTCTACAAATTGATGGTGATTTCAGACGATTTCCCAGGTTTTTGACTAATAAAAACGCTGCAAAGTCCTTGTCACATGGGTTTATTATTCTATTGGAGTTCTAGAGATTTTTGTTGGCTGTTAAATGTATTGTTTCTTTCATGTGGAATGATTGAAATAGCTATTTCTGATGATTTCCACCAATTTTGGCCCCCAAAACATGAAATAGGTACGCTTTTTTTTTTTTTTTTTTAAATCATCTTTGATCATTGGTAGTGGCATTTAATGGCCTTGATTCACCTGTTTACACTTTTCCAATGTTATTGTACACATTGATGGTGATTTCAGACAGTTTTCCAGGTTTTTGACTCATAAAAAACCAATTTTGGGAGCTGAACCTTTGGTAAAACCTCAATTTCCGCGTCTTTGGTCAAAATCGACTTCATATTCGGTCTTCTCGTCCTCAAAAACATGGAAAAAGATACCTCAAAAGCTCATGTTACTAACATGTTGTTAAAACGCAAAAAGTACCTATTTTTACACACATTTTCACTCATAACACCCCTGGGTATATTCCGATCGGGCTGAAAAGTTTCGGGACACAACTAGGGCCCAAATGGAGCATGTGTGCGAAAGAACGACTTTTTTAGACCGAAAATGAAGCCTGTACACGTGATACGGCGTACGGCGGAAGGCATACGGCGGACGGCGGACGGACATTGCATTTTTGGAATCTACACACCTTGAAACGGAAAAGAAAAAATTTTGAGGGGGTGTTATAAAAATTTTTTGCTGAGCGAATACATAGGTGTATTATTCACAGAATAATAAACCACAATGGGGTTCCCATTTGAAAAAATAAAGTATGTGCGCATTGCGGACGTTTTGCGCAATGCGCAAGCGCGTTAAAGGTCATCTCTGAATTCTTCACCAAAAATTAAGGGTTAAGATTTGAATTTTGTTCAAATCGTTTTTCAAGAAAGTTAACGGGGGGCCATTAATTGGGACACCCTGCATATCATAGGAATTCTGGGGAATGAGTTTCAAATTGGAGCAAAATTATAAACATCAGGTTTTGCCAACAACGAAAGTACAGGTGGTGGTAGCTGTTTGAAGCGTTCAGGGTGCACTGATTCTGAAAGCGCAGTTTAATATTTCTCTTGAAACACTCAGGAAAAGTACAATAAGCCAATAGGCTTCCGTGCTTTGGGGCAACCGACCCCCATTCCTGAGTGATCCGACTTACAATTTACAATTTACAATTTTAGGTGTATTATTCACAGAATAATAAACCAAAATCAATTTTGGGATCTGAACATCTGGTAGAACCTCAATTTTCCACTTATTGGTCAAAATCGACTTCATATTCGGTCTTCTCGTCCCCAAAAACATGGAAAACGATATCTCAGAAGCTCATGTTACCAACATGTTGCTAAAACGCAAAAAGTACCTATTTTTACACACATTTTCGCTCATAGCACCCCTGGGTATATTCCGATCGGGCTGAAAAGTTTCGGGACACAACTAGGGCCCAAATGGAGCATGTGTGCGAAAGAACGAATTTTTTAGACCGAAAATGAAGCCTGTACACGTGATACGGCGGACGGCTTACGGACATTGCATTTTGGTTTATTATTCTGTGAATAATACACCTATGTATTCGCTCAGCAAAAAATTTTTATAACACCCCCTCAAAATTTTTTCTTTTCCGTTTCAAGGTGCGTAGATTCAAAAAATGCAATGTCCGTCCGCCGTACGCCGTCCGCCGTATCACGTGTACAGGCTTCATTTTTGGTCTAAAAAATTCGTTCTTTCGCACACATGCTCCATTTGGGCCCTAGTTGTGTCCCGAAACTTTTCAGCCCGATCGGAATATACCCAGGGGTGTTATGAGTGAAAATGTGTGTAAAAATAGGTACTTTTGCGTTTTAGCAACATGTTAGTAAAATGAGCTTTTGAGGTATAGTTTTTCATGTTTTTGGGGACGAGAAGACCGAATATGAAGTCGATTTTGACCAAAGAATAGAAAATTGAGGTTCTACCAGATGTTCAGCTCCCGAAATTGATTTTTTATGAGTCAAAAACCTGGAAAACTGTCTGAAATCACCATCAATGTGTATACTAACATTAGAAAAAGTGTAAACAGCTGATTCAAGACCATTAAATCGCACTACCAATGATCAAATATGATCTGGGGGGGAAAAAAAAGTGTAGGTACCTATTTCATGTTTTGGGGGCCAAAATTGGTGGAAATCATCAGGAATAGCTATTTAAATTATTCCGCATGAAAGAAACAACAAATTTAACTGCCAACAAGAATCTCTAGAACTCCAATAGAATAATAAACCCATGTGACTTTGCAGCGTTTTTTGGTTTATTATTCTGCGAATAATACACCTATGTATTCGCTCAGCAAGACATTTTTATAACACCCCCTCAAACTTTTTTCTTTTCCGTTTGAAGGTGCGTAGATTCCAAAAATGCAATGTCCGTCCGCCGTATGCCGTCCGCCGTACGCCGTCCGCCGTCCGCCGTATCACGTGTAAAGGCTTCATTTTCGGTCTAAAAAATTCGTTCTTTCGCACACATGCTCCATTTGGGCCCTAGTTGTGTCCCGAAACTTTTCAGCCCGATCGGAATATACCCAGGGGTGTGATGAGTGAAAATATGTGTAAAAATAGGTACTTTTTGCGTTTTAGCAACATGTTGGTAACATGAGCTTCTGAGATATCGTTTTCCATGTTTTTGGGGACGAAAAAACCGAATTTGAAGTCGATTTTGGCCAAAGAGTGGAAAATTGAGTTCTGCCAAATGTTCAGCTCCCAAAATTGTTTTTTTATGAGTCAAAAACCTCGAAAATTGTCTGAAATCACCATCAATGTGTATAATAACATTGGAAAAAATGTAAACAGGTGAATCAAGACCATTAAATGGCACTACCAATTATCAAATAATATGATCTGGAAAAAAAAGCGTACCTACCTATTTCATGTTTTGGGGGCCAAAATTGGTGGAAATCATCAAAAATAGCTATTTAAATTATTCCGCATGAAAGAAACAACAAATGAACAGCCAAAGAGAATCTCTAGAACTCCAATAGAATAATAAACCCATGTGACAAGGACTTTGCAGCGTTTTTGGAATCTACGCACCTTGAAACGGAAAAGAAAAAATTTTGAGGGGGTGTTATAAAAATTTTTTGCTGAGCGAATACATAGGTGTATTATTCACAGAATAATAAACCACAATGGGGTTCCCATTTGAAAAAATAAAGTATGTGCGCATTGCGGACGTTTTGCGCAATGCGCAAGCGCGTTAAAGGTCATCTCTGAATTCTTCACCAAAAATTAAGGGTTAAGATTTGAATTTTGTTCAAATCGTTTTTCAAGAAAGTTAACGGGGGGCCATTAATTGGGACACCCTGCATATCATAGGAATTCTGGGGAATGAGTTTCAAATTGGAGCAAAATTATAAACATCAGGTTTTGCCAACAACGAAAGTACAGGTGGTGGTAGCTGTTTGAAGCGTTCAGGGTGCACTGATTCTGAAAGCGCAGTTTAATATTTCTCTTGAAACACAACATAATTCTCTTGATGTGCGTAACACAGCTCAAACTGCGATACTTCCAACAAGATATTTACCGAGACACCACAGGGAGTTTCCTGAAGTTTACCTCAGCCGACGGACTACGATGCAACAGACAGAAGCAGTGAAAGTTATCCCCAAGGCCCCGTTACAAGCGCAATGCTTCTCTAAAACCGATCAAACTCCAGGAACAATAACACCAGAGGAAATACCAACGTCTTACAGCAGCCGGGTATAAAGTCGACTTTCGAAAAATTCGAAAAAATCACCCCATGAATGGTATTTTACAACCCAATCAACTGGAGCCGAATGAAATCAGTAATAACCATAAACGAGCCAACGGTCAATTCGAGAGGTAATATTCTACTTCATGAATGAAGGAGAATATACCTGGTCCTGGCAATAAATTATATTATTGCACACCTAAAAACCCATCACATCCCAAACAGATCAAAACTGAAGTGAATAAGGACGCAACTAAATGAAATTTTTAAACACCAAGGTACAAATAATGTACCTACGTTGAAAATGCTCGAATTTCGCAAATACGCTTACATAATATTCTACTCCAAGCTATTAAATTCCCGTTCGCCAAGTTTTGATTTTAGCTCAAATAGGTAGGTAGAGAATGTCAATTTGAGAGTAGATTTTTTTGCGGTTTATTAATTTTGTTTTATTATTTCCAGAATGATACACCTACGTATTCGGCTCGGGAATTTTTTTTTTTGAACGCCCTCTCAAAATTTTGGCTTATTATTCCGTGAATAATATACACCTATGTATTCGCTCAGCAAAAGTTTTTTATAACACCCCCTCAAAATTTTTTCTTTTACGTTTCAAGGTGCGTAGATCCAAAAAATGCGATGTCCGTCCGCCGCATCATCCAGATCTACCTTTATTTTTGGTCTAAAAAATTCGTTCTTTCGCACACAGGCTCCATTTAGGCCCTGGTTGTGTCCCGAAACTTTGCAGCCCGATCGGAATATACCCAGTGGTGTTACGGGTGAAAAATGGGTGTAAACATGGTTTTAGCGAATTTTCGAAGAAAATTGTTCTCGGTCCAAAATTTTTAAAACTCGAATTTCCGAAAGATTTTTATACCAAAATCCGTTTCAGACCATCCTGAATTCCCTGCCGAAAGACACCAAAAATTATATGTATATCTATATATATTTATATATTTATATATTTATATATGTATGTGTCATTCCAGACGATAACTCTCGAAAGAATTGAGATAAAAAGTTCAAATTTGCACGAAAAATCTGTCTTGGCAATCGACAGGCTAAGTTCGAAGATGGGCAGAATCGGGTCACCCTAAGGGGGAGTTTTGGGGAGTTTTAGGGGGGGGGGGAAATTACCCATAAATTCCCAAAATGAAAAAGTCTGACAAGTGACACCTCATTTTAAAGGTTTTTGTACGCTGAACACGATGGTGAAATCAGAATTGCGATATCTCATTCCATTCTCAAACTGGAGCACTTTGAAGATGAAGGAACGTGGTTATTTCTTGAGATGTTCTTCCTGGTTCGTCTGCTCTAATCTGATAACGGAATGGGATATCGCAATTCTGACTTCACCATCGTGTTCAGCGTTGGAAAATCTACAAACCGAGGTGTTACTCGGCAAAAAATGGAACAAAAAATTTGTTACGTACCCAATACCTACTCTTCTGGTATTCAAAACATTTTTGATTTCCCCCTCCCCCTCCTTCCACCCCAAATTTTACTTTGCGTAAAACTACTCCTGTTTTAATTTTGTATGGTATCAAGTTGGGAAAACATTGGCCGAAAATTAATTTTCAGAAAATTTTAGGCGGAGGAGGAAGATGCCGAAAACTTCGAAAATTCGCTCTTATAGCCATGCTGCACGACTGTGTTTCTTAGGGCTTTGGTAAAATATCAGGGTATCGTTTTCGATGTTTTTTAGGGCGAGAAGACCGAATATGAAGTCGGTTTTGACCAGAGTGGAAAATTGAAGTTGTGACGAAGGTTCTGCTCCCAAACTTCATTTTTCACGAGTTAAAAACCTGCGAAACTGTCTGAAATCACCATAAATTTGTATAATAGCACTAGAAGTAGTATCAACAGGTGAATCAAGACAATTTAATGGCACTATTAATGATCAAACGTAATTAAAATAACCACAGTCATGCAGCATGGCTATAAGAGCGAATTTTCGAAGTTTTCGGCATCTTCCTCCTCCGCCTAAAATTTTCTGAAAATTAATTTTCGGCCAATGTTTTCCCAACTTGATACCATACAAAATTAGAACAGGAGTAGTTTTACGCAAAGTAAAATTTGGGGTGGAAGGGGGAGGAGGGGGAAATCAAAAATGTTTTGAATACCAGAAGAGTAGGTATTGGATACGTAACACATTTTTTGTTCCAATTTTTTCCGAGTAACACCTCGGTTTGTAGATTTTTTAACGCTGAACACGATGGTGAAGTCAGAATTGCGATATCCCATTCCGTTATCAGATTAGAGCAGACGAACCAGGAAGAACATCTCAAGAAATAACCACGTTCCTTCATCTTCAAAGTGCTCCAGTTTGAGAACGGAATGAGATATCGCAATTCTGATTTCACCATCGTGTTCAGCGTACAAAAACCTTTAAAATGAGGTGTCACTTGTCAGACTGTTTCATTTTGGGAATTTATGGGTAATTTCCCCCCCCTAAAACTCCCCAAAACTCCCCCTTAGAGTGGCCCGATTCTGCCCATCTTCGAACTTAGCCTGTCGATTGCCAAGACAGATTTTTCGTGCAAATTTGAACTTTTTATCTCAATTCTTTCGAGGGTTATCGTCTGGAATGACACATACATATATAAATATATAAATATATAAATATATATATATAAATATATAAATATATAAATATATACATATAATTTTTGGTGTCTTTCGGCAGTGATTTCAGTATGGACTGAAACGGATTTTGGTATAAAAATCTTTCAGAAATTCGAGTTTTAAAAATTTTGGACCGAGAACAATAGCTTCCTTTTCTTCGAAAATTCGCTAAAAAATAGGAGCCTAATTCTTGTTTCTGGGGGCCAAAATTGGAGGAAACCATCCAAAACAGCTATTGCAATTACTGCACATGAAAGAAACAATAAATGAACAGCCAACATTTCTGTATGTCCAGTAGAATAATAAACCCATGTGACAAAGACTTTGCAGCGTTTTTTGCCAAGTAAACTACTCGGTATAGAACTCAAACGTGAAATATCAAATTTTGAAAGGGAATTTCTCTCTGTGAAATTTCAACAAAGTAGACGTTTCACTGCGAAAGATCACTCATTAGCCATGCTGCATGAAATATTGCTTGTTTTAAGTAATATCTACCTTGAACTTTTCAGCCGTCATTGTCAATAGTTTATGTGTGATTTATTCTAGGGCTTATCAATTTACATGACAGGTAATTCCAGTTTCCCGACGTATCTACTGAGCTGCTTGGCATTAGCGATTCAATCTCTTTTGAATGGCTTACAATAGGTTTTCACTCCCAGTTGAACTTGGAATGTGAAACAGATTTCGAACAATCCAATCCAACGAGTTGAATTTTGATTCAATTTTGTTTGAAAACGTTTGGATAGGTAACAATAATAAAGTTCCGGTGTGGACAGTGCCACGCAATACTTCCATGTTCTTCATAATAGTATGGCAATTTCCATCACTGAGCATGGAAATATGATATGCTTGCATAGAAACCTAGAAAATGTTGAACCATTGACATATTTTTTGCTGCCAGTTAGGCAAATCGAAGGTGATCGAGTTCAAAATCAACAGGCATGATCTAGACATCCTAACGGACATTCTGGCACCAACCGCGCCAATTTTGGTCCATTTTTACGGCAGTTATCGTTGGAAATAGGAAAATTTTAAAAACCCGTCGTAACTCCCTCATTTTTCCACATAGAAAGCTCGTTCGTTCTCATCTCAAATTGAAGTAACAACGAGATAAACAAAACTTGAAAAGAAAACCTGAAAAAGGATGTTTTTTGAGGAAGTTATGACCATTTGAAATTCAGTGTAGGTAGATAATTTATTATTATATTATTTCTTGCTATTATTCCTCGTATAAGTGTACTCAATTAATGTACCTAACACCTAAGTGAGTTATATATATATATATTATATCTGATTGGGGGACGTCCAAGTGGATTGAGGGAGAGCCTTGCACGTTCTCAAGGAGGAAGGAGAGCGGTGCAGCAGCTGTGAGTTGCCTTCCTTCGAATCATTTTGACGCATCGCTCTCTCTCCTCGACCTCGGAGTTTTCTTTGTGTGTCATCAAACCTTACGAAGAACATCGAACTTAGCGACAGAAACCGGGCCGGGTTCGTCGTAGCTCCGCTAGGGGCAAGACAGCGCTAGGAGCTTCTCCTCGGCTAACCAGTTACCTGTCTGTCCAATCTGTTATCTGACATATCTCCGAGGTGTGAACAATTTTTAGGCGATAAACGCTGCAAATTATTACACAACGGTTTGCTATTTACCTGCATAGATGCCCTTCTCCGTATATCACCGCTTTCTGTGGTCAGTACCCTCGAGCTCCCTTCAGGAAAGCCCTAAATCGAGTAGCGGAGCCGGCCCGGGAATTACAGTTTCATAAAAATGCGCGGGATTCAATAATTAATTATTTGTTGTTATTCATGAAGCGCAAGGTAAATAATAAACCGTTGTGTAAGAAGTAATAAGCCGTTGTGTAACTTACCTACAGGGTGTAACATGAGTGATGCAAAACCTCTCTCCCACGTGTTCTACATCTAATTTCCGGCCAAGAGTGTCCTTCAACATTTTTTTTTTTACTCCGCCTAAAACCCCACTTTTTTCACTTTTAAGGCTAATGTCCAGTGGCTAGTAGTGTGATTCTCAGATAAGAGATGGCGTTACTTGTTTATGCCATTTTTCTCGGCAACCGTTCAAAATTTTTTGAATCTGAAAAATGGTATGTTCCCAGAAAATTGATACAAATGGAGCGAACAATTGAAATTTTGGAAAAATTCACAAAAATTTTTTTTTAAACATTAAAATTGTAATATTGTAAGTAAATAATTGTTTTTTGTAGAAAAAGAGGTATAGCCCAGATCTGGGTACTCATTTCCTAATCATACATTATTGAAAAAACCACCTATGTAAAAAAATAGCGTCGGCAGATCGTTGAATAGTTGAAAATCTGAATTTTATGGAGGAACAGAGGTGAATGGCCTTTCCCTGCTGCCTCCGTACGCGCCGCGCGTAGGGGTGTTCCCATTCAAGATTGGAAAGCGCCACAAAACGTTTTAGAAGTAGGTATGTCTGTGGGGGATGAGTGCGTGGTTTTCAAGTCTTCAGTTCAGAATGTTTCCTTGAAATGAGAGATTTTTCCTATGAATTAGGACGCTGAATACTAGTGGATTCGGATTAGCCCAGGCAAATTAGACATAAATATGCTGCCTGATAAGTATGCACAAGCTGGATATTATTTTAATCGACTTTGGGCATCCTAAATAAGAGTAATGAGTTTGCGACGGATTCTGGCTTGTGCTAAACTTTTGAGAGCCAAAAAACCGCGGAATTTTCGGATCTTTTTAGGTTTTTGCTTATAACTCGAATACGATGCATCCTATGGGAAAAGTGACTTTGTGTAAAAAGAAAGAGCATAAAATAGCGCGTCGATTGGCGTGTAGTATGTCAAAATCGGTTCAGCCGTTTAGCTACAATTGTTCGTCAAAAATAGGCAAGTTTTTCCAACTTTCCCCAAATTTGTGTTATACCTATTTTTGGTTATTTTGGTTATTTGTTATACCTAATGTTGGTATTTCCGGATATTGGCTTAGGGCGGTATTTTGACAATCCTAGAGCGTGATTGTCCTTTAGAAGATGGTTAAATCGTTTTGTATTTACTTCTTTACTTATAATATGATCACATAAATTGGTATACATTTGTCATATTGTGTATCTCATACCTTATAATATATTCATAATTATAAAGAGTGAATCCCACAATAGATGGTTCAAAAGCTTGGTATTTACTTATTTACATGTTGTCATACACAGAAGTATACATTTATTACATACTAGCCTGTCCGCTCTATTGGAAGGCACCACAAAACGTAAATTTTTCTCGTGTTTTGAATAAAACTTCCCCCAAATTTCTCTGAAAATACTGCGTGACTACATCTTCTTCTTTTATTTGGCTTCTGATATTAGTACTACAATGCGCTTCTTCCACAGTAATTATCCCCCCGCATGGATCAGCTCGGATAAAGTTTTGCTATCATTTATAACAAATAAGTCCCATGGGGATTATTGAATTGTGGAGGAAAGGGAAGCAATAATGAATATACAACTTGAGTAAAATGAGTAATGTGAATATATTTTTAAATAGGTATTTATTACAACAAATTACAACAAGATCAGACCTCCCTGAGTGGCATTGACCTGCACTTCCGGGGATCCACTAATTCAGGTAAAATGGCAGTCTCAAAAAACCGGCTAAGTTTAGGGAGCATGTTTGTGGCCCAAAATTCCTTATCTCGGTCGACGCGAGTTACGTGGACAAATTTTGGGGCCCAAACAACAAAGTCACAGTAGTTGCGGTCTGCAATTTCGAGTTGTCCTTGTACTTGGTAGAAATAGTTGTGGTTTGGCTTCAGTTTCTTTTCTGGGTTGAGGCAAAACCCTTTCACATTGGTGGCTTCCTCCAGCGTCATGAACTCTGCCGTTTTTGGGCACTTTACCTCAAGGAGTCCGTCGTGGTCTACAAGAGAGTCAGGGGAGGCGCCTAAAAATCCGAATTGTGGGTGAACAAATAGGCCACACTCTGAGAGTATTCTATCGGGAAATAACTCATGATAGGCTTTGATGGCATCACGTTCGTGTATTGTTCCATATGTAACGGCGTCGTTTTCAAATGTTTTGGGGTATAGCAGCGTTTCAACCAATTTGGCAGACTTGGTTGTTGGCCTCCTCTTGCATATAACACCAAAGTTTGAAGCAGTGAGACGGTGCCTCCTTTCCATGAACCACAGTTCGTTAGAGTGTTGTCCTCGGGTCACCAACTCAATTTGGATCCTCTTTTCTGAGTCCACATTCAACATCCTCACAAAAATTTTGGCAGCATCAGCAAATTGTTGATCATCCATATCAAGATCATGACATAAGGGGCCATAGTCTTTTGGTCCTGATTTGTCAGTGGTGGTTTTGTAGTAGTGGTTTGTGTTGGAACGTTCAGGACCAGTTTCACCAGCGTTGGCATATCGCAACTGAGTCCGCAGTTTCCGATTTGAAACAACCGATTTCCTGGTCTGAGCTGATCTTTTCTCTCTTTGTACAGCTGTTCGTTTAATTATGGAAGCTGGACTCTTCCCCTTGACCGCCTTCATGGTGGCATGAGTCCATGCAGGGCCGAATTGAAAATCGAGCCCTGCTGCTTTGCATCTATTGTCATATGAGCCTCGCTTGAAAACAAGAAAACTGATGTGAAAGGATCGAAACCCTGAGTTTGGAAATTTTCTACTGAGTTGGAAAAGAGTAATGTTCGAATGAACGATCGCGAGAATGATAAGGGTTGAGACTTTGACATAGGTGCATAAATGTGAACACTTTCATCTTCTACTTACCTAGCAGCTTGTGCAGCTGATGTTTTGTAGGACGATTTTCTTCTCTTTCGTGCACTCAGCCTCAGCCTTTTCCCCTTCGTCGAGTAAGAATAACGTTGGCGGTTCATTCTTGTAACGGAGCAAAATTCACTGGATTACACGGAATGTGGTTGGCACCGGACGCAAGGGACGAATGACGAATGGGTGGGATATGATTGGAATAGCGATATATATCGACATTATCGGGATATCGATATTTTTCTCGCAACGTTCGATATTTCCATTTCGATATCTTGAATCCGGATATTAGATATTTCATTTTGATAACTTTATCAAAAATTAGACTGATACCGACATTTTCTTTTGATATCCCATCTTTAGCATGAGAAAATGAAAATACCAAAGAAGGAAAAATACTCCAAGGACTGCAGCTCCGAGGCCGAGGGGTGGCCGCAGGTAGATTTTCAACTATTCACGTTTGTTGATTGTTTCAACGGTTTGCTGACGCTATTTTTTTACATAGGTGGTTTTTTCAATAATGTATGATTAGGAAATGAGTACCCAGATCTGGGCTATACCTCTTTTTCTACAAAAAAAAATTATTTACTTACAATATTACAATTTTAATGTTAAAAAAAATTTTTTTGAAAATTTTTCCAAAATTTGAATTGTTCGCTCCATTTGTATCAATTTTCTGGGAACATTCCATTTTTCAGATCCAAAAAATGTTGAACGGTTGCCGAGAAAAACAACATATTTGGTTCCATCTTCTGTCTCTCTTGCACACTTGTCGTCCACATTAGCCTTAAGATTTTTTTCGAGTTTCCGACTTCGTCTCACTAAAGCAGCTATAATTTCCTTAATTTAAAGAGCAAATTCAAATTTGAAGCTACCGTTGGAAAGAGCGTTAAATTTTCTATCTTTCTAATGCCTAACAAATTTTTTTAGGAAGATTTGAGGAGTGAAAATGGAGTTTGAAAAGTGAATTTTGTCAAAATCTTAAAATCTTCTGTTTTTTCAAACGCTTGGTGATCCTATTAATTGTAGCAGAATGGTGAAGGTAAGCTAAAAAATGCGCCAAAACGTCAGCTTTCCAACGGACTAATCAAAAGGTTTTTTGGAATTGATTTCAAGAGAGAAATTGAGGTTTGAATACGAAAAAAACGTGTTGTTTCCGGCTAAATCGTGGGTTTTTCATGAAAAATGTACCTTTTGTGAAGTAGTCAGTCAACTATGGGGTAATTTTCAAATCGAATGGTGACACTCTCACATCATCTCCCAGTAAGTATTTCGTCGTTATTTTCATTTTAGTTGAGCGAAGAGGAAAGATCCGTGAGACGACTGTTGTTCCTCTACGAATGATTGGGATTTTCGTAGCAAATTTCAGGGCCTCACCATGAACAAATGGCTGGACGTACAAGGCTCCGGGTGGTCTCAAAAAATGCCTGTTTTGAGAGAAATTTGAAAATTTGACATAACGGCGCCCTGAAATTGCAGCCCTTGTTTTTGTTTTTAGAGGTTACCGACAGCAACGCCGAGCTTGCGTCAAGCCACCCTCAAGACCCCCAATTGGACCCATATCCGAAATTTCATCAATTTTCGTTCACGGTAACTAAGGAAAGTGCGAAGTACGGTGGATGGTCAGAATTTTTTTTTTTTAAATCATGCTCGATTCCAAAGGTTCATTACTTATTGAAAATAACAAACCAAAAACCGATGAAGTTGTACATACCTAAGAATACAGCAACTAACGGTTGTATCTAAGTGAAAATCATGAGAAAAGTATTGCCACAAAACTGATCAACGAGATGAATTTGAGGGAGATTTTCGAGAGATGTCAAATTAACACTGTCTGTGTGTAGGTTGGTACCTATTAACACTGTAATAATAACAGGTACGTAGCAAACCGGTCGAGTGAAGAATCGTGAAGAGAACTCGAGCCGCCGTCTAGCGGATGTTGCGCGGACTTACCAATCGCGGGGCGTTAGTTCGCGCATGCGACGAGAGGGAGGGCTAGAGCCTCCACGGCAACGAACAACTGGCGCAGCCAAGGACTCACAGAGATGGCAAAAAATCGAAACACCGATGTATCGATGTTTTTAAACATCGACAAGCAACCATCGATGGTAGCAACACATCGGAACCAAAACATCGATATTTTTAAAACAAATTATTACGATTTAGAACAAATTATCGTGAAACGTTTTCAGATAACTACGGAAGTATGTACTTATGTAAAAATCGAAACATCGACAAGCAAACATCGATGGTAGTAACACATCGGAACGAAAACGTCGATGTTTTTAAAACAAATTATATAGAACAAAATCACGTTAACGTTTTCAGAGACCTTACGGACGTATGTATGTAAAAATCGAAACATCGATGTATCGATGTTTAGAAACATTGACAAGCAACCATCGATGGTAGCAACATATCGATGTTTTTAGAACAAATTATCATGTAACTTATTCAGAGATACGTCTACGTGCTGAATCATATACTTTCCAGGAGGGAATCAAATAGGGTTCCAAAGAGGTAGGTACGCCCTACCTAAAAGTTGTACATCTCTGCAAACAGTGCAAACTCAAAAACGCTCCCTTCTGCGTAGATCAAGATATTCAGATACGAATTTTCTGCTTCTGACAGCAGCGCAGACAACTAAGTCGTATCTGATTTTTTGGCTGGAACGACTTATTCCTTATTAGGGGTTTTGGCTGAACCCAGATACAAAGAGCACTACTCCCATTCTTCTCTTATGGCGCACTACTCCCATTCTTCTCTTATGGCGCACTACTCCCATTCTTCTCTTATGGAGCACTACTCCCATTCTTCTATTATGGAGCACTATTCGATAGGGCTTTTGGCTTCGCCCAGAAACAAAGAGGTTATGTCGTGCGGGCTTGCATCCCTACTGCCTCTTACAGGTTGCTACATCCCATTCTTCTCTTACCTTGTTGTTTTTTAAATGCAGAATGCGCGATAGTTAGGTAGCTTTGTTTCCCCGATCTATTTTCATAGTAAATTCGTTTTAAAACCATCTCCGGGGGCTTCGTCTCTCAGCCGTTTAGGCGAACAGAGGCGAACAGAGGAAAATTGAGATAACTTCATGATGTAAATCAATACCTATGCAAAAGGACATTCCACTGATGATTCCTGAGGTAACGTACGTGATACCAGCAAAGTACCAAATGTAAAGTGCCAACAAAAACTATTTCCCACATTTTTTATTATTATTATTATTATTATTTTACTAATAAACTTTACTATTGGTATGGTGAAAAAATTTACCCTCAGTTATGAAGGCAATGTCAAAGTACACAGTCTATAAATAAATAACGATTATAAAACAATAACGTGTAAGGGGGATTATCATGGTCAGATCCCGTTCGCGCAGTGAATCCTTTCATCTTGAACGTCAAGAGCAGGCACAACATTGTTGGATGAAGATATACGACTTGGATCAAGATACACGACTTGGATCAACGTATACGACTGGGTAATCAAGATACACGACTTGGATCAACGTATACGACTGGGTAATCAAGATATACGACTTGGATCAAGATACACAACTTGGATCAAGATATACGACTCGGATCAACATATACGACTGGGTAATCAAGATATACGACTGGATCACGATACACAACTTGGATCAACATAAACGACTGGGTAATCAGGATATACGACTTTGATCAAGATACATGACTTGGATCAACATATATGCCTGGGTAATCAAGATATACGACTTGGATCAAGATATACGACTGGGTATCAAGATATACAACTGGATCAAGATACACGACTTGGACCAAGATATACAACTCAGATCAAGATATACGACTGGGTATCCAGATAAACGACTGGATCCAAGATACACGACTTGGATCAGATATACGACGGGGGAATCAAGATATACGACGGGGGAATCAATATATACTACTGGGTAATCAAGATATAGGACTGGGTAATCAAGATATACGACTTGGATCAAGATAAACGACTGGGTAATCAAGATATACGACTTGGATCAAGCTATACGACTGGGTAATCAAGATATACGACTAGATCAAGCTATACGCCTGGGTAATCAAGATATACGACTGGATCAAGATACACGACTTGGATCAAGATATACGACTGGACTGGGTAATCAAGATATACGACTCGGATCAAGATACATGACTTGGATCAACATATACGACTGCGTAATCAAGATATACGACTTGGATCAAGATATACGACTCAGATCAAGATATACGACTGGGTATCCAGATAAACGACTGGATCCAAGATACACGACCTGGATCAAGATATACGACTTGGATCAAGATATACGACTGGGTAAGCAAGATATATACGACTCGGATCAAGATACATGACTTGGATCAAGATATACGACTGCGTAATCAAGATATACGACTCAGATCAAGATATACGACTGGGTATCCAGATAAACGACTGGATCCAAGATACACGACCTGGATCAAGATATACGACTGCGTAATCAAGATATACGACTTGGATCAAGATATACGACTCAGATCAAGATATACGACTGGGTATCCAGATAAACGACTGGATCCAAGATACACGACGTGGATCAAGATATACGACTGGGTAAGCAAGATATACGACTCGGATCAAGATACATGACTTGGATCAACATATACGACTGCGTAATCAAGATATACGACTTGGATCAAGATATACGACTCAGATCAAGATATACGAATGGGTATCCAGATAAACGACTGGATCCAAGATACACGACCTGGATCAAGATATACGACTGCGTAATCAAGATATACGACTTGGATCAAGATATACGACTGCGTAATCAAGATATACGACTGGGTATCCAGATAAACGACTGGATCCAAGATACACGACCTGGATCAAGATATACGACTGCGTAATCAAGATATACGACTTGGATCAAGATATACGACTGCGTAATCAAGATATACGACTGGGACCAACTGACGAACTGACTCCAGTATTCTCTCGTTGGCCTGATATGATGCCCTTACATCGAAAGCGCTCGCCTCCAGTACTCAACCAGCTAGTGACGACGGACTCCTCCGGAAGGTATGGTAATACTAACAAAGGTAGAGGCCTCCAGTTTTTGGCTTTCTGTGCTCCCACTGCAAACAACTGCCAAACCAAATTTCATTAATTTTGGTTCATTGTAGCAGAGAAGAGTGCGACGTATGGCAGACAGACATTTTCATTTTCGTATTCTACGTTCCTTGAAACGTACCGAAACCATCGAATTTTGAGGGGTGCTTAAAATTAAGTTTTTTTCACGCTCGATTCCAAAGGTTCATTATTGAACGTAATAAACTAAAATGTAAGTGATAACAAAATGGGATACAAGCAAATAGCGTTCAATACTAATTACATCGTTGTTTCGAGTAAAAAGAACGTTACAACATCGGTTTGGCGGGAGTTAATTGATATTCTCTCCGACTGAGTTGGGTACGTCCTTGAATGGATAATTTCACTCTCAGAACAGCTACCGACAAGTTGGAAATGAGAAACCCGCTTCTGTTCGTACAGTGAAGATTTTTTTAACATCGATCAAGAAATTCTCATCATGTGAACTTACCAGCGGTCAAATTAATCCCAATTTCGGACGATTTTACATATTTTTTAATGTACCTACCTACTCCGGATGGTCAGGAAAACAGCCGGCCATGGATACTGTACAGTCCGAAAATAGTCCGAGAGTCAGTGCTAACGGCCAAACGCCTTTCTGATGGTCAGATAACCATCAGGTGGTCATTTCGAACAAACCTAATCAGTCGAAGTCAATTCAAACTCCAACTTCCTTCGACTATGTTATGTCTCAAAAACCTACCAATTCCAGTGATCTAATCGATCATTCAACTGTTAAATTAATGGATACCTGTCAGTTTTTTTCGGTTTCAACATCACAGTCAAAATACATAAAATTATGTCAGTTCGTTGGTGCTGATTGATCATAAAGTAGATATTGGGTCTGTTCGCACTGGCTTTTTCTGACGGTTTGCTGACTCCTAGAAACCATCCTTCAGCCAATGCCATCATGATAAGCGTTTGAGCCTGATAATGGTTGGGAATCGAGAAGGCGGTGCATGGTCAGTTTCTCATCCGCCCTATTTTCTATGTACTGCAATGACGATCAGACAACTGGCTGTGGATGGTCAGGAACACACTGGGAACAGCCGGTAATGGATACTATACAGCCAGGGAATCAATGCGAATGGCCAACCAAACGCCTTTCTGATGGTCAGATAACCGTCAGATGGTCAGTGCGAACTAACTGGAGAACTCGAACGTGCTCATAGACGAATGAATCACAATATTATTTTGCATGTAGCTGGATTTAACATAACGTTCGCTTTAACTTTGCAAAAACTATCGAAACCATGAACCATGTGTTAAACGGGGATCCACACCAGTGAATTTTCGAATTTCATAAATTGAGCGGATCAATCGAAGTTACTCGTATTAATAAATATAGCATTTTAGGCTATATTTTCCAAACTACATTACATATATTTATATAGTATTTTAAATGGAAATATAGTAGGATACTATAAATTATAGTAGATCTGGCGTTTCGTTTGGCGGCAGGGGCC
This sequence comes from Leptopterna dolabrata, assembly GCA_954871275.1. Lineage (NCBI taxonomy): Eukaryota > Metazoa > Arthropoda > Insecta > Hemiptera > Miridae > Leptopterna > Leptopterna dolabrata. The sequence continues at coordinate 23,543,898 of OX940989.1, forward strand.
GCCCATTTCGGTCAAAATCCGTAAAATTACCTAGAAATCTCACTTTCAATCTGACACCAAACCAACGCCATTTAGCTAGTAAACCTAGAAAATTGAAATATCAGATATACAACACGTTGATATATTTTTTGCTGACAATTAAACAAATCGAATGCGACCGAGTTCAATATCAACAGGAATGGTCTAGACATCCCAACGGACATTTTAGCACCAGCCGCACCAATTTTGGTCCATTTTTACGACAGTTATCGTTGAAAATCGAAAAACAAGAAAACCGCCATAATTAATTTTCCACCTAGAAATCTCGTTCTCATCTCTAATTGAATAGTTCAACGAGCTGAACAAAACCCAAAAACAAAAACCTGAAAAATATCGTATTTTGAGGAAGTAATACCGTTTGAAATTCCAACCTACGTATATACGTAAGTACGGAGCGACATCGAGTGAAACCGTATAGAAACTCTTTTTGAGTACATATGAACAAGAAGTATTTGAGTACTTCTGAACAGGAAGTTTTGAGTTGAACAAGAAGTTTTGAGTACTTCTGAACAAGCAGTACTGAACAGATGTACTGAACGCCAAGCACTCAAGCTGAACAAGAAGTATTTGATCACTTCTGAACAGGAAGTTTTGAGTTGAAGAAGAAGTGTTGAGTACTTCTGAACAAGCAGTACTGAACAGATGTACTGAACACCAAGCACTCAAGCTGAACAAGAAGTATTTGATCACTTCTGAACAGGAAGTTTTGAGTTGAAGAAGAAGTGTTGAGTACTTCTGAACAAGCAGTACTGAACAGATGTACTGAACACCAAGCACTCAAGCTGAACAAGAAGTATTTGATCACTTCTGAACAGGAAGTTTTGAGTTGAAGAAGAAGTGTTGAGTACTTCTGAACAAGCAGTACTGAACAGATGTACTGAACACCAAGCACTCAAGCTGAACAAGAAGTATTTGATCACTTCTGAACAGGAAGTTTTGAGTTGAAGAAGAAGTTTTGAGTACTTCTGAACAAGCAGTACTGAACAGATGTACTGAACACCAAGCACTCAAGCTGAACAAGAAGTATTTGATCACTTCTGAACAGGAAGCTTTGAGTTGAAGAAGAAGTTTTGAGTACTTCTGAACAAGCAGTACTGAACAGATGTACTGAACACCAAGCACTCAAGCTGAACAAGAAGTATTTGATCACTTCTGAACAGGAAGTTTTGAGTTGAAGAAGAAGTGTTGAGTACTTCTGAACAAGCAGTACTGAACAGATGTACTGAACACCAAGCACTCAAGCTGATCAAGAAGTATTTGATCACTTCTGAACAGGAAGTTTTGAGTTGAAGAAGAAGTGTTGAGTACTTCTGAACAAGCAGTACTGAACAGATGTACTGAACACCAAGCACTCAAGCTGAACAAGAAGTATTTGATCACTTCTGAACAGGAAGTTTTGAGTTGAAGAAGAAGTGTTGAGTACTTCTGAACAAGCAGTACTGAACAGATGTACTGAAGACCAAGCACTGAAACTGAACAAGAAGTATTTGAGCACTTCTGAACAGGAAGTTTTGAGTTGAAGAAGAAGTTTTGAGTACTTCTGAACAAGAAGTGCTGAACAACAAGCACTGAAACTGAACAAGAAGTATTTGAGCACTTCTGAACAGGAAGTTTTGAGTTGAACAAGAAGTTTTGAGTACTTCTGAACAAGAAGTACTGAACAGATGTACTGAACACCAAGCACTGAAACTGAACAAGAAGTATTTGAGCACTTCTGAACAGGAAGTTTTGAGTTGAAGAAGAAGTTTTGAGTACTTCTGAACAAGCAGTACTGAACTGATGTACTGAACACCAAGCACTGAAACTGAACAAGAAGTATTTGATCACTTCTGAACAGGAAGTTTTGAGTTGAAGAAGAAGTTTTGAGTACTTCTGAACAAGCAGTACTGAACAGATGTACTGAACACCAAGCACTGAAACTGAACAAGAAGTATTTGAGCACTTCTGAACAGGAAGTTTTGAGTTGAAGAAGAAGTTTTGAGTACTTCTGAACAAGCAGTACTGAACAGATGTACTGAACACCAAGCACTGAAGCTGAACAAGAAGTATTTGAGCACTTCTGAACAGGAAGTTTTGAGTTGAAGAAGAAGTTTTGAGTACTTTTGAACAAGCAGTACTGAACAGATGTACTGAACACCAAGCACTCAAGCTGAACAAGAAGTATTTGATCACTTCTGAACAGGAAGTTTTGAGTTGAAGAAGAAGTTTTGAGTACCTACTTCTGAACAAGCAGTACTGAACAGATGTACTGAACACCAAGCACTGAAACTGAACAAGAAGTATTTGAGCACTTCTGAACAGGAAGTTTTGAGTTGAAGAAGAAGTTTTGAGTACTTCTGAACAAGCAGTACTGAACAGATGTACTGAACACCAAGCACTGAAACTGAACAAGAAGTATTTGAGCACTTCTGAACAGGAAGTTTTGAGTTGAAGAAGAAGTTTTGAGTACTTCTGAACAAGCAGTACTGAACAGATGTACTGAACACCAAGCACTGAAGCTGAACAAGAAGTATTTGAGCACTTCTGAACAGGAAGTTTTGAGTTGAAGAAGAAGTTTTGAGTACTTCTGAACAAGCAGTACTGAACAGATGTACTGAACACCAAGCACTGAAACTGAACAAGAAGTATTTGAGCACTTCTGAACAGGAAGTTTTGAGTTGAAGAAGAAGTTTTGAGTACTTCTGAACAAGCAGTACTGAACAGATGTACTGAACACCAAGCACTGAAACTGAACAAGAAGTATTTGAGCACTTCTGAACAGGAAGTTTTGAGTTGAAGAAGAAGTTTTGAGTACTTCTGAACAAGCAGTACTGAACTGATGTACTGAACACCAAGCACTCAAGCTGAACAAGAAGTATTTGATCACTTCTGAACAGGAAGTTTTGAGTTGAAGAAGAAGTTTTGAGTACCTACTTCTGAACAAGCAGTACTGAACAGATGTACTGAACACCAAGCACTGAAACTGAACAAGAAGTATTTGAGCACTTCTGAACAGGAAGTTTTGAGTTGAAGAAGAAGTTTTGAGTACTTCTGAACAAGCAGTACTGAACAGATGTACTGAACACCAAGCACTGAAGCTGAACAAAAAGTATTTGATCACTTCTGAACAGGAAGTTTTGAGTTGAAGAAGAAGTTTTGAGTAATTCTGAACAAGAAGTGCTGAACAAAAAGCACTGAAGCTGAACAAGAAGTAGCACTTCTGAACAGGAAGTTTTGAGTTGAAGAAGAAGTTTTGAGTAATTCTGAACAAGAAGTGCTGAACAACAAGCACTGAAACTGAACAAGAAGTATTTGAGCACTTCTGAACAGGAAGTTTTTTGAGTTGAAGAAGAAGTTTTGAGTAATTCTGAACAAGCAGTACTGAACAACAAGCACTGAAACTGAACAAGAAGTATTTGAGCACTTCTGAACAGGAAGTTTTGAGTTGAAGAAGAAGTTTTGAGTAATTCTGAACAAGAAGTGCTGAACAACAAGCACTGAAACTGAACAAGAAGTATTTGAGCACTTCTGAACAGGAAGTTTTGAGTTGAACAAGAAGTTTTGAGTATTTCTGAACAAGAAGTACTGTACAACAAGCACTGAAACTGAACAAGAAGTATTTGAGCACTTCTGAACAGGAAGTTTTTTGAGTTGAACAAGAAGTTTTGAGTACTTTTGAACAAGCAGTACTGAACAACAAGCACTGAAACTGAACAAGAAGTATTTGATCACTTCTGAACAGGAAGTTTTTTGAGTTGAAGAAGAAGTTTTGAGTAATTCTGAACAAGCAGTACTGAACAACAAGCACTGAAACTGAACAAGAAGTATTTGAGCACTTCTGAACAGGAAGTTTTTTGAGTTGAACAAGAAGTTTTGAGTACTTCTGAACAAGAAGTACTGAAAAAGAAATACTGAACAAACAAGAAGTACTCTGAAGTACTTCTGAACAAGAAGTTTTGAGTTGGACAAAAAGTTTTGAGTATTTCTGAACAAGAAGTTTTCTCGAACACCTATTTTTGACGGTGTCACCTTACATTTTCATTCCTACATAACAGGAACATGGAAGAAACAATCCGAAAAAACCGTGAGAAAAATGTAGTATGCAGACAGAATTTTCTGAATTAATTGTGTTTTGTTAGATATGTGAGGATTGACATTCTTTTGTGAAGACTCGTGATGACATTCTTCGTCCTGTTTTACGATTGCTTACGTTGCATCTCCATTATCTTACAGATAAGAAGTCCTTCGCTGCTGATGAAAGCGCGGATTCCTCACCAAACGAGACAAGTCCCTTTGTGTGCAGACCAATTTTTTTTTTTCGGCTCTCGCTTCACACGCAAACCTTGCAAAAGGAGACACGCGATAATTTGGCACATCCTTCTAAAATACCGTTGAATCTTCTCACATTAATTTACACGAGCGCGACGTGTGGGTGAAAATCCACATGGCCCACAACCTACTCCGTCGTTTCGCTCAAACAGATAGAAAATTGGGGTAAACGGCGCACGTGATTTCTCAAACCGGTAATCAGAGGAGGCACTTCCAACTACCGAGTAGGAGGTTTTTTTTGTTTAGCGAGGTCGTTCAACTCGTTCGAACGAAATAAACGAACTCGAAATGGATTCGAGACGTGGCCTTCCGGTGTTCCGGGTCCATGTTTTTGTATCAAAGTACGTACATAAGAACATCGTCAAATCTCAGAAGAGTCACAGAAACGCTGCCTGTTTCAATAACAAAACGCTGCAAATCCCCGCGCAACGGTTTTATTATTTTGTACAGAACAGCCTTCTGTTACAGATCACAGCTCTCTGTATCAGCGCCGGATTTAGGTCTGTTGCGGCCCTGGGGGCCCATATCTGTAAGCGGCCCCCTGGGTATAATAAAAATTATTTTATATTCTTATTATAAATGTTTATTTTATAATACATAATCATTAATATTCTTGACTTTCACAAATTAACTTTTCTTGCTTTCTGAGACGAAAATTCTACAATTAATTCACCAAAATCTATCAAAATCTAACGACTTAAAAAGCTCCGCGTTGGCTACAAAACTAGCTAAGCTGTATAGTCTTTAATCTGAGCAAGTCTTTCTCAAGTAATTGAGAATTCTTTTCAAAATGCTGAACGATCTTACGCCAGATGCATATGATATCCGTGTATGACCATATTTCTTTCGTTCAAAACCCTATATATGTATATGTCAAAATAACATGTACTAGCCGTTGTATATATGTATGCGTTTCGTAAGCCAGATTTTTTATTTATATCCTTAATATAGCTTTTTTATTTATATCCTTGAAAAAGCAAAAAAAACCTTGCGGTCCTGGGCCGCGGCCCAGTCGGCCCAGTGGTAGGGATGGGACATCGAAAGAAAATATCGATATCGATGTCGATGTCGATATTTTGTAGACAGCATCGATAACGATGTTTTATCAAGCCAAAACATCGATATTTTCGATATCGATATCGATATCCCTCTTCTACGCGTTTCTACGAGTGTACCTTCAGAACGTTTGTTTTCTGAAACTGGCAACATTTTGACGCCCCCGCGCAACAGGCTGAAAGCAGAAAATCTGAAGAAACTTGTTTTCCTCAACTCACTCGACGAAGAGTTATTTTTCTAATCAAGTACATATACAGGGTGTAACATGAGTGATGCAAAAACCTCTCTCCCACGTGTTCTACATCTAATTTCCGACCAAAAGTGACCTATAACATTTATTTTTTTTACTTCGCTTAAAATCTCACTTTTTTCACTTTTAAGATTTTTTCGAGTTTCCGACTTCGTCTCACTAAAGCAGCTATAATTTCCTTAATTGAAAGAGTAAATTCAATTTTTAAGATACCGTTGGAAAGAGCGTTTAATTTCCTGTCTCTCTAATGCCTAACAAATTTTTTTTAGGAGGATTTGAGGAGTGAAAAATGTTATAGGACAATTTTGGTCGGAAATTAGATGTAGAACACGTGGGAGAGAGGTTTTGCATCACTCATGTTACACCCTGTATAATTCAGAGTTGGAATTTTCTTATTTTTATTTTGTAAATGACTGAATTCGGAATAAAATGTTTCTATTTCTTTTTTTTTTACTCAAATATTTCTGAAAATTAAAATAAAGTCATTGATGAAGAGAGCACTTTTGAGTATTTTATGACCTGTAAGGAGACATGTGGATCAAGGAAGAGTGGGGAGGGGATCCAAGAGGCAAGAGCTGGTTGAAGGGTGTTTTCTGCCGATATTATCGGACCATAACATCGATATATCGATGTTATCGAAATGTGAGGCATCGATGGCGAAAAATCGGAATATCGAAGTAAAACATCGATGTTTCGATAATATCGATTTCGATGTCCCATACCTACCCAGTGGTAAATCCGCCGCTGCTCTGTATAGGTAACCCTTCCCCCCTCCCCAGCCCTCCCACTAGACCAACTACCACGGAAGGGATATCGATCAGGCTTCCACCAAAACGACCCCATCGTCACCGGAACAACAAACGACTCGAGGAGAGCCACCGTCACAAAGATAAACTCACGTTATTTTCGAATCCCGCGGTGAAAATGTGTATTTCACTTCAGGTCGCACCTACGAGTAGGTACAAATATTATCCGATACCTCCTACGAACAGAAAAATATTCATCTCGCAACACCAGGTAAAGCCGGAGGAGATAACTTTTATGACTTTTTACTACTTTTTATGACTGCCTCGAGAGAACCACCAAAGGGGAAAGATTTGCACGTTATTCAAGGTGATACCCCCGCCTGCAACACAACTGTGAACCGTACATGAGGTAATACACGAGCCCATTGAAGCAAAACTAGTTCTAATCAGTTCTTTTGAGCAATAAATGCAACGTCGCGAATCTTCATAAAGAGGTTAAGTCTTGGTTAGTCATTCTCAACGGATGTGACCAAAATGGCAACGTGGCATTTTCCATCTTTTTTTTTTCATTACCACACTGTCTTGACAAAGGAAATGAAAATGAGATGTTTTTGGAAACAAAGTTCGTTTTGAGTGGTTGAACACGTTCTCCCTGGTGTTTACGAATTATTAGGTAACCGTGGACTTTGAAGCCTGTCAGTGAATAGGAAAAAATCACCAGGAATTAACGATAATATTCATAATGATTCTTTTCATAATTATAATTGTACTCATTAGGAAAATCATTAGGGATTTAATGATAATTCCTAATGATTTTTTCGTATTTTCATAATGATAACCGTACTCGTACTGGGAGATGATAAATCACTAGGAACCCACCCTACAGCAATTAAAATTTAGTGCTGTTTCTAATGGTATAGGTACCTAATTGTTTATAATTTTAAACTTCAAGTTAAGGGATTTATGGCCGTTTTAATGATACGACGAGGAATTAACGATAATATTCATGATTTTTTTTTTCATAATGATAATTGTACTCATTAGGAAAATCATTAGGAATTAATGATAATTCCTAATGATTTTTTCACATTTTCATAATGATAACTGCACTCGTATTGGGAGATGATAAATCACTAGGAATCAACCCTACAGCAGTAAAAATTTAATGCTGTTTCCAATAAGTACCTAATTGTTTCTAATTTTAAACTTCAAGTTATGGGATTTATGGCCGTTTTAGTGATATGACCAGGAATTAACGATAATATTCATAATGATTTTTTTCATAATGATAATCGTACTCATTAGGAAAATCATTAGGGATTTAATGATAACTCCTAATGATTTTTTCACATTTTCATAATGATAAACACATTCGTAGTGGGAGATGATAAATCACTAGGAACCCACCCTACAGCAGTTAAAATTTAATGCTGTTTCCAATAGGTACCTAATTGTTTCTAATTTTAAACTTCAAGTTAAGGAATTTATGGCCGCTTTAGTGATATGAGATCGCAAACACGAAAAAAATCTTTATACTGAAAATACCACCAAATAAAAAAGTGTATTAAAACAACAAAATTCATATAAGGCGAATCCTGGAAGGTTAGGTAAGTTTTCGTATTTGATCATTTTCATGCGCGTATTCTGGTTTATCATTCTGTGAATAATATTGGTTTGTTATTCTGCGAATAATGTTGATTTATTATTCCGTGAATAATATTGGTTTATTATTCTGTAAATAATACACTTGTTTTCGCTCAGCAAAAAATGTTTCGGACACCCCCTCAAAATATTTTCCTTTTTTTTTCAAAATGAAAGCTATTTATTTTTTGTACAGCATAATAAATAGCTTTCATTTTGAAAAAAATAAGGGGGGGAAAGATGTCCGATTAAAATTTAACCTTGAACCCATGGAATTTCCAACAAAGCCGTTTGAATAAGTATCTTTGAATTAGTTATTTTTATGACTTTTTCCCACTGTTATTCGATTACACAAGAATTCCGTAACCTTGGGAAACTGGCCAGAACTAGTTTTATAATTTTCGAAAAACCTTTCAACTTTTGCTGTGAATTTTTGTACAGGCGTGCGCAGAGCGTATAATAAATAGCTTTAACTTTGAAAAAAAAGAAGGTGGGAAAAAATGCCTGATTAAAATTCAACCTTGAACCCATGGAATTTCCAACAAAGCCCTTTGAATAAGTTATTTTTATGATTTTTTCCCCCCACTGTTATTCGATTACACAAGAATTCCGTAACCTTGGGAAACTGGCCAGAACTAGTTTTGTAATTTTCGAAAAACCTTTCAACTTTTGCTATGGATTTTTGTACAGGCGTATGCAGAGCGTATAATAAATACCTTTAACTTTGAAAAAAAAGAAGGTGGGAAAAAATGGCTGATTAAAATTCAACCTTGAACCCATGGAATTTCCAACAAAGCCCTTTGAATAAGTTATTTTTATGATTTTTTCCCCCCACTGTTATTCGATTACACAAGAATTCCGTAACCTTGGGAAACTAGCCAGAACTAGTTTTATAATTTTCGAAAAACCTTTCAACTTTTGCTATGGATTTTTGTACAGGCGTGCGCAGAGCGTATAATAAATAGCTTTAACTTTGAAAAAAAAGGAAGGGGGAAAAATGCCTGATTAAAATTCAACCTTGAACCCATGGAATTTCCAACAAAGCCCTTTGAATAAGTTATTTTTATGATTTTTTCCCCCCACTGTTATTCGATTACACAAGAATTCCGTAACCTTGGGAAACTGGCCATAACTAGTTTTGTAATTTTCGAAAAACCTTTCAACTTTTGCTATGGATTTTTGTACAGGCGTGCGCAGAGCGTATAATAAATAGCTTTAACTTTGAAAAAAAAGAAGGTGGGAAAAAATGCCTGATTAAAATTCAACCTTGAACCCATGGAATTTCCAACAAAGCCCTTTGAATAAGTTATTTTTATGATTTTTCCCCCCACTGTTATTCGATTACACAAGAATTCCGTAACCTTGGGAAACTGGCCATAACTAGTTTTGTAATTTTCGAAAAACCTTTCAACTTTTGCTATGGATTTTTGTACAGGCGTGCGCAGAGCGTATAATAAATAGCTTTAACTTTGAAAAAAAAGAAGGTGGGAAAAAATGCCTGATTAAAATTCAACCTTGAACCCATGGAATTTCCAACAAAGCCCTTTGAATAAGTTATTTCTATGATTTTTCCCCCCACTGTTATTCGATTACACAAGAATTCCGTAACCTTGGGAAACTAGCCAGAACTAGTTTTATAATTTTCGAAAAACCTTTCAACTTTTGCTATGGATTTTTGTACAGGCGTGCGCAGAGCGTATAATAAATAGCTTTAACTTTGAAAAAAAAGAAGGTGGGAAAAAATGCCTGATTAAAATTCAACCTTGAACCCATGGAATTTCCAACAAAGCCCTTTGAATAAGTTATTTTTATGATTTTTTCCCCCCACTGTTATTCGATTACACAAGAATTCCGTAACCTTGGGAAACTGGCCAGAACTAGTTTTGTAATTTTCGAAAAACCTTTCAACTTTTGCTATGGATTTTTGTACAGGCGTATGCAGAGCGTATAATAAATACCTTTAACTTTGAAAAAAAAGAAGGTGGGAAAAAATGGCTGATTAAAATTCAACCTTGAACCCATGGAATTTCCAACAAAGCCCTTTGAATTAGTTATTTTTATGACTTTTTCCCACTGTTATTCGATTACACAAGAATTCCGTAACCTTGGGAAACTAGCCAGAACTAGTTTTATAATTTTCGAAAAACCTTTCAACTTTTGCTGTGAATTTTTGTACAGGCGTGCGCAGAGCGTATAATAAATAGCTTTAACTTTGAAAAAAAAGGAAGGGGGAAAAATGCCTGATTAAAATTCAACCTTGAACCCATGGAATTTCCAACAAAGCCGTTTGAATAAGTTATTTTTATGATTTTTTCCCCCCACTGTTATTCGATTACACAAGAATTCCGTAACCTTGGGAAACTGGCCATAACTAGTTTTGTAATTTTCGAAAAACCTTTCAACTTTTGCTATGGATTTTTGTACAGGCGTGCGCAGAGCGTATAATAAATAGCTTTAACTTTGAAAAAAAAGAAGGTGGGAAAAAATGCCTGATTAAAATTCAACCTTGAACCCATGGAATTTCCAACAAAGCCCTTTGAATAAGTTATTTTTATGATTTTTCCCCCCACTGTTATTCGATTACACAAGAATTCCGTAACCTTGGGAAACTGGCCATAACTAGTTTTGTAATTTTCGAAAAACCTTTCAACTTTTGCTATGGATTTTTGTACAGGCGTGCGCAGAGCGTATAATAAATAGCTTTAACTTTGAAAAAAAAGAAGGTGGGAAAAAATGCCTGATTAAAATTCAACCTTGAACCCATGGAATTTCCAACAAAGCCCTTTGAATAAGTTATTTTTATGATTTTTCCCCCCACTGTTATTCGATTACACAAGAATTCCGTAACCTTGGGAAACTGGCCATAACTAGTTTTGTAATTTTCGAAAAACCTTTCAACTTTTGCTATGGATTTTTGTACAGGCGTGCGCAGAGCGTATAATAAATAGCTTTAACTTTGAAAAAAAAGAAGGTGGGAAAAAATGCCTGATTAAAATTCAACCTTGAACCCATGGAATTTCCAACAAAGCCCTTTGAATAAGTTATTTCTATGATTTTTCCCCCCACTGTTATTCGATTACACAAGAATTCCGTAACCTTGGGAAACTAGCCAGAACTAGTTTTATAATTTTCGAAAAACCTTTCAACTTTTGCTATGGATTTTTGTACAGGCGTGCGCAGAGCGTATAATAAATAGCTTTAACTTTGAAAAAAAAGAAGGTGGGAAAAAAATGCCTGATTAAAATTCAACCTTGAACCCATGGAATTTCCAACAAAGCCCTTTGAATAAGTTATTTTTATGATTTTTTCCCCCCACTGTTATTCGATTACACAAGAATTCCGTAACCTTGGGAAACTGGCCATAACTAGTTTTATAATTTTCGAAAAACCTTTCAACTTTTGCTGTGAATTTTTGTACAGGCGTGCGCAGAGCGTATAATAAATAGCTTTAACTTTGAAAAAAAACGCTGCAAAGTCCTTGTCACATGGGTTTATTATTCTATTGGACATACCTACAGAAATGTTGTCGATTCATTTATTGTTTATTTCATGTGAAATAATTGAAATAGCTATTTCTGATGGTTTCCACGATTTTGGCCCCTAGACCACAAATTAGGTACGCTCTTTTTTTTTCCTTCTTTAAATTTATCTTTGATCATTGGTAGTGCTATTTAATCGTCTTGATCCACTTATTGATACTACTTCCAGTGTTATTATACAAATTGATGGTGATTTCAGACGATTTCCCAGGATTTTGACTCATAAAAAATCAATTTTGGGAGCTGAATATTTGGTAGAACCTCAATTTTCCACTCTTTGGTCAAAATCGACTTCATATTCGGTCTTCCCGTCCCCAAAAACATGGACAACGATTCCTCAAAAGCTCATGTTACTAACATGTTACTAAAACACAAAAAGTACCTATTTTTATACACATTTTCACTCATAACACCCCTGGGTATATTCCGATCGGGCTAAAAAGTTTCGGGACACAACTAGGGCCCAAATGGAGCATGTGTGTGAAAGAACGACTTTTTTAGACAGAAAATGAAGCCTGTACACGTGATACGGCGGACGGCGTACGGCGGACGGCGGACGGCGTACGGCGGACGGACATTGCATTTTTGGAATCTACGCACGTTGAAACGGAAAAGAAAAAATTTTGAGGGGGTGTTATAAAAATTTTTTGCTGAGCGAATACATAGGTGTATTATTCACAGAATAATAAACCAAAAGGAAGGGGGAAAAATGCCTGATTAAAATTCAACCTTGAACCCATGGAATTTCCAACAAAGCCGTTTGAATAAGTTATTTTTATGATTTTTCCCCCCCACTGTTATTCGATTACACAAGAATTCCGTAACCTTGGGAAACTGGCCAGAACTAGTTTTGTAATTTTCGAAAAAACCTTTCAACTTTTGCTATGGATTTTTGTACAGGCGTGCGCAGAGCGTATAATAAATAGCTTTAACTTTGAAAAAAAAGAAGGTGGGAAAAAATGCCTGATTAAAATTCAACCTTGAACCCATGGAATTTCCAACGAAGCCCTTTGAATAAGTTATTTTTATGATTTTTCCCCCCACTGTTATTCGATTACACAAGAATTCCGTAACCTTGGGAAACTAGCCATAACTAGTTTTGTAATTTTCGAAAAACCTTTCAACTTTTGCTATGGATTTTTGTACAGGCGTGCGCAGAGCGTATAATAAATAGCTTTAATTTTGAAAAAAAAGAAGGTGGGAAAAATGCCTGATTAAAATTCAACCTTGAACCCATGGAATTTCCAACGAAGCCCTTTGAATAAGTTATTTTTATGATTTTTTCCCCCCACTGTTATTCGATTACACAAGAATTCCGTAACCTTGGGAAACTGGCCAGAACTAGTTTTGTAATTTTCGAAAAAACCTTTCAACTTTTGTTATGGATTTTTGTACAGGCGTGCGCAGAGCGTATAATAAATAGCTTTAACTTTGAAAAAAAAGAAGGTGGGAAAAAATGCCTGATTAAAATTCAACCTTGAACCCATGGAATTTCCAACAAAGCCCTTTGAATAAGTTATTTTTATGATTTTTCCCCCCACTGTTATTCGATTACACAAGAATTCCGTAACCTTGGGAAACTGGCCATAACTAGTTTTGTAATTTTCGAAAAACCTTTCAACTTTTGTTATTTCACGATAGCAAGTACCGATCTATTTCAAATCGATCCTCACCGTAAAAAGATAACATAACCGTGAAATCGGAACCAAACAATTTCACAGCAGATTGCGCTAGTGGTTTCTACAGAAGAAAAACTTCCCCCCTGGATCGCCCCTTGAGCCTATGAATTATTCATGTGAGCGTCTTTCTGGCGCCGCTAAACCTCCCTTTTTTTGAGTCCGTCGAGGTAAAAATTATTATACAGGGAAAGAGAATCGGTAGAAAGTTCATCTTGGGAACTTTCTCCAAGGTCGCTAATAGTAAAGGGGGTCACTGTTACACCATCTAGCGCCGGTTTGTGGAAGTATCGCAATGGCGGAGCGATCTGCTCGTGCAAACGGACAAAAACTTGTTCGTTGAGTCTTGCGAATCGAACACCGGCGGGTTTTATAGCAGTTTCTCTGCTATCGAATTGCTAAGTGAAGTAGCAGAAGTGAAGTTGGTGCCTTAGGTCTGTCATACGAGGATGGATATCGATTTATTCCGTAAGCGAATACGAGCTTTCTAAACACCGCTATTTTAGGACGTGAAGATGTACAAAGGCAGGAGGAAGGTACCTACCTAACTGAATGTTAGATTTATAATGGTAGAAGTTTTCCTCTTCAGGATGGCACATGTTCACTGTTGTAATCCAATTTGAAATCCGACGTAAAATGAAACTGATTGAAAAAAAACAAACATACAAAATTACGGTACTTCTTCATTATCTGGTATACACCAAAAAAAATTCTCAAATTTTGATTAAATTATTTAATAACGTTTCTCAACAACAATTACCATTATCTCAAATACATCGATTGTTCAGTCAGACAAGACGGTGGGTGTACAAGAAGTTTAGTTCCCATTCCGCCGCTCGCATTGTCAAGCGATCTGGATGCTCGCTAGCGCTCGCATCTCAAAAAAGATAAACAATCCCAGAAACTATCCCGTGAATGAGCAGGTTGTTTGGGACTTCTGAATAGATGGTACAAGTATGCAATAGTTGTTTTGTTGTTGAGAAACGTTATTAAATAATTTAATCAAAATTTGAGAATTTTTTTTTGGTGTATACCAGATAATGAAGAAGTACCAAAATTACTTCAAAACAAGTTGACCCGCATCACGAGGAACCAATATTTTTCTTTAAAAAAAAGTGGGTCAAATTTGACTTTATGAAGATCAAAATCGGTAAAAATGGCTAAAATCACGAAAAAAATCACCCTATAATTTTACGAAAAGTGGTGAGGAACGGTGATTCGATATTGAAAGCTAGGGACTGTTTCAATAACGAAAGCGTTTTTGAAAGGGTGGGTCAAGTTCGACTTTGAAGGGGTCAAAAACCGGTGAAAATGTTCACGAAAAGTTGTAATGAGGGACCTGAGCAAATTACCGATCCGTTGCAATCGTTGTAAAAAACGGTTAAAATCGCGTGATACAAAATCACTGAATGTGGTACGGATGGGTGAGTAAAGGCAGGAAAAATGCCCTTTCAGTTGTTTTTGGTTTATTGTTTTCAATAATGAACCATTGGAATCGAGCATGAAAAAAAAAAATTCTTAACCCCCCTCAAAATGTGATGGTTTACGTTTCAAGGTATGTAGAATCCGAAAATGGAATGCAAAAATTTCTGTCTGTCCGCCGTACGCCTTACGCCGTACTGAGCACTTTTCTTAGTTACCATGAAAGAAAATTGATGAAATTCGGTTTATAGGTTCCGTTCGGGGTCTAGTTGGTCCTCGAAGCTCGACGTTACTGTCAGTCATCTCTAAGGGGTTCAAAATAGGGGTTGACATTTTCAAAACGCCTATACCTTTTTTTACGTAAATATTTTTACGGTTTTAAATAGTTCTTGAACTTACGAGTTTGTTAAGACCACCCGGAGCATTTTACGTCCCTCCGTTCCTTCACAGTAAGGCCCAGAAGTTTGCACCGACAGGCATTTTCGATACCAGGGTGAATGAAATTGTGTACATCAGACCAAATCTCGTCACCAGGGACGCGCCGACAATCGGAAATTGGCCGGAGATAAAATCATTGCTAGGGGCCACCTGGTTATATTGGCGGAGTATGAAGTCGAGTTGGTTGTTCTGTGATATTATTTCATTTGAAAAATGATGGCTCTTTTGGAGTTTTTAATAGGTAGTGAAACTTGAACAAACTTTGAAGTATTATTGATGGGTAAATTATTACTACACGATGGTAAATCATTACTCAACGGTAAATTATTACACAACGGTTCATTATACCATCTACGTAGCAGGGGCTGGAGTTTGTTGGTAGGTACTTTTGCAACTTTTTTCACTCCTCATCAACAATTTCTTTTCAGAACTTCATTGTGTGTGTTTCTTTTGTTAGGTACTGTTTGTCATCGGCAGAATTATTTTAGCAACATTTAACTCGTGATTTAGGTAGGTACCTAGTAACGAGTACGGGGTTAGGTACTAACCTACGGAGGGTCTGCGATCTACATAATATGTATAGAATAGTACATATTATATTATATAGACGGGTTATCTATACAGAGAGCTGTGATCTGTAACAGAAGGGTATTCTGTACAAAATAATAAACTGTTGTGCAGGGATTTGCAGCGTTTTTCATACAGGAGTCAAATTTTAGCGAATTTTCGAAGAAAAGGAAGCTATTGTTCTCGGTCCAAAATTTTTAAAACTCGAATTTCCGAAAGATTTTTATACCAAAATCCGTTTCAGACCATCCTGAATTCACTGCCGAAAGACACCAAAAATTATATGTATATATATTTATATATTATTTTATATATATATTTATATATGTATGTGTCATTCCAGACGATAACTCTCGAAAGAATTGAGATAAAAAGTTCAAATTTGCATGAAAAATCTGTCTTGGCAATCGACAGGCTAAGTTCGCAGATGGGCAGAATCGGGTCACTCTAAGGGGGAGTTTTGGGGAGTTTAAGAGGGGAAAAATTACCCATAAATTCCCAAAATGAAACAGTCTGACAAGTGACACCTCATTTGAAAGGTTTTTGTACGCTGAACACGATGGTGAAATCAGAATTGCGATATCTCATTCCGTTCTCAAACTGGAGCACTTTGAAGATGAAGGAACGTGGTTATTTCTTGAGATGTTCTTCCTGGTTCGTCTGCTCTAATCTGATAACGGAATGGGATATCGCAATTCTGACTTCACCATCGTGTTCAGCGTTGGAAAATCTACAAACCGAGGTGTTGCTCGGCAAAAAATGGAACAAAAAATTTGTTAGGTATGTATGCCCATATTTGATGCATACCGAATTAACCGAATGGCGTCATACTTGAATACCTATAATTACCCAATAAGTTTAAGATTGCCCATATTTGAATGGGATATCCCAAACATCACATTTTACATGAAATCAGTTATTTCTTCGAAAATTCGCTCTTATAGCCATGCTGCATGACTGTGGTTTTTATTTTTAGGGATCAAAAATTTGTTATAAAGGGCTAAAATCAATATTAGTTCAACTGACGTTAGGGATGGTGATTCACGCCAGAAAGAGGGACTATTTCTGCCTATACTATTAGGAGGCATTTTCGATCTCTTTCAGAGAGACACCTAATTAGGTGTCTTTTCTCGTAAGAGAGAATATCTTTCTACTTTCTCGTTTGTCTGATAGTGATCGTGGATCATCCTTCGTTTATCGGCTACCACTCCGGTCATTTTGATGTATGTTTTTTCATCTCTTAAAGATCGATTGTTCATTGGTCGATTGTTCATTAAAAACATGCATATTATCGATTCGTGAGTAAAAACGTCCAAGTACGGGTTGAGAGCTAATCAGTAAAGTAGACGAACCTGGGAGACACTGGAAGAGACTGTCTCCCGAGGGAGACTACCTCTCCCAGGAGATTTTCAAAATAGATAATCTTAGTGATGGGAAACTATCGATAGTGCTATCGATAGTTCCGATAGTATCGTGGAAAACGATCGATACTATCGATAGTTTGTTGTTAGTTTGATCTCGTTGGCACCGGCTAGTGGTAACCCTGACGTTGAAAAGGAACAACTTCCATTGCGGTCTTTTGTTTTCGTGTTCGCCATTCGGTTTCGGGTTTCTGTTCGGTAATTTGCGTGTTAAAAGGCTTAGCTTTCGTCTTCTCCTTGAAATGAATCGAAAACGAAAATCTGACGTGTGGATGTACTTTGATAAGGATGTCGGTCCAAAAAAGTTGCCAAGTGCCGGCTGTGTAAAGATGACTATAGAACCTCCGGCAACACCTCGAATTTGAAAGACCGTATGAAAAGAAAACACCCGGCCCTAGTTTTCTACAAGTCCACGTTTCCAAGTTGTCGTTTGTTTACTACATAATTTTATTGTATGCATAATAATCGTATTATGTACAACTTAAAGTTATGTTATTAAACTATATTTAAATGAAAAGTATTGAAATTACAGTGCGTGGTTTAACTTATTCCAAGCTGGCTCAACCTATTATGTGAATAGTAGTAAGATCTTTATTTTCAATGGTCCCTATCGATAGTAAAAACAATCGATAGTTTCGATAGTTCAAAACTATCGATAGTACCATTATAGTTTCCCAACACTAGGTAGATAATCTATTTTCACTATCTCTTTTAGTGAATAGGCCTCTTCGTCTCTGGGAAGTGACTGGGTTGCCCAGATCTGTCCCTTTAGTTTCCAACGTGTTAACAAGGTGATTTCGTACCCACCTGGCAGTAGTACGTCAAGGTGATGATTTCCAGCGTTTTGGACGCGAATCCCCGCTGTACGCGTTGGTAGGACGTCCGCCCGCCAGGATCGCGTCGAAAGGGAACGAGGTCAATCGTCAAACGGTTCTCAACTTTAAGTGATCCTCTTTATTTTTTCCTCTTTCTCACTCGTTCTCTCTCTTCCAACCGACAGTGATAATAGTCGACGTGCCTGACGGTACGAGCTCGACTGTTATGAGGGAAGGATTCAGAAAAATCTGGCCCCAGAGGCTCGTTACCTGGTGTGTTTAGAGCCGTGCGCTTGTTTAGTTTTGGTGGGTTCGTCTACCATAAACGAAACAGGTTTTCCCTCACTTGTGGAGGTAATTGGAAAGGATTAAAGGTTTCGAGATGGATAAACCGAGCGTTAAACGAGAGTCTCAATCAGTAGCAACGAGATGAAGTTGGATATCAATACACTGGAAGCCCTCACTCAGCTCAACCGGCCTGTCCCACGGAACAGAGTTTTAGCGAATTTTCAAAGAAAATGAACCTATTTCGATGAGTCCAAAATTTTCTGACATGAATTTTGGTATTTTTTTTTTAAAGGCAAATAATCCGTTTCAGAGCATCCTGAATTCACCCCTAGATTTAAATTATATATATATATATATATATATATATATATATATATATATAATATATGAAATTTGGTTAAAGAGAGTAGAAATTTAAGGGTCAACAGACAAAAAATCCCAAGACTTGGGCCGGCGAAATATTCCCCCTGAAAGTCTTGTAAGTTTTTGTCCGTTGACCCTTAAATTTCTACCCTCTGTCACCAAATTCCATATATTATATCACCAAGAGTGTTTTCAAGTATATATATACAGGGTGTCACCCTTTCGGGCGCACCACCGGCCAGGGTTCGATTCTACTACTAATTTGCGACTTTTTTTGTCCTATAACATATATTTTTTAATTCACGCTAAATACCACTTTTTTCACTTTTAAGATTTTTTTCGCATTTTCGACCTTGTTCGCTAAAACTGTCATAACTCCCTTAATTGATGAAGTAAATTCAAATTTGATTATACCATTGGAAAGAGCGTTAAATTTCCTATCTCCCTGATGCCTTTTTAGACAATTTTAAAAAAAATGAACGGGTGAAAAATAAGCCGAAAGTGAAAAATTGGTAAAATTTCGAAAATGTTCACTTTCTTCAAAGCTTGTCTCTCGAAACGTCCTGAACGGAAATTTTTATGCTGCAAGCCTAAAAGTTGCATCTGAATCCGAGCTTTCCAACGGTGTAGTCAATAATTTTTTAAAACCACTTCTTTGGTAAGAAAATGACGTTTTTAAGGCAGAAAACGTTAATTTGCGGGTGAAAATCAGCGTTTTCCACCAGAAGTGCTTTCCAACTTAACAAATTCGTTTGACACGGAATTTTACGTATTTTTTGACGCTGAATCGAATGGTGACACTTTCACATCTCCTCGACAAACAAATAGCGCTTTTCAAGCCCTTTCCTTTGGGCGAAGGGGTCAATTTCGTTGTTCGTTTTAACCAAAATTTTCATTGAGGGAGGTCTGGATTATTAATGACTCGCACTCCTCCCAATTTGTTTATATCTACCTAATTTTTGCCCGCTGTCTCGAAAATATCGTCCCGATCATCTCCGGAAAGGTTTCTCTTTTCGATAGATAACAAGTACACAAGTACATAACAAGGGTACAAATATCGTTTTCTCATCACGAAATTGACCCCTTCGCCCAAAGGAAAGGGCTTGAAAAGCGCTATTTGTTTGTCGAGGAGATGTGAAAGTGTCACCATTCGATTCAGCGTCAAAAAATACGTAAAATTCCGTGTCAAACGAATTTGTTAAGTTGGAAAGCACTTCTGGTGGAAAACGCTGATTTTCACCCGCAAATTAACGTTTTCTGCCTTAAAAACGTCATTTTCTTACCAAAGAAGTGTTTTAAAAAAACATTGACTACACCGTTGGAAAGCTCGGATTCAGATGCAACTTTTAGGCTTGCAGCATAAAAATTTCCGTTCAGGACGTTTCGAGAGACAAGCTTTGAAGAAAGTGAACATTTTCGAAATTTTACCAATTTTTCACTTTCGGCTTATTTTTCACCCGTTCATTTTTTTTTAAATTGTCTAAAAAGGCGTCAGGGAGATAGGAAATTTAACGCTCTTTCCAATGGTATAATCAAATTTGAATTTACTTCATCAATCAAGGGAGTTATGACAGTTTTAGCGAACAAGGTCGAAAATGCGAAAAAATCTTAAAAGTGAAAAAAGTGGTATTTAGCGTGAATTAAAAAATATATGTTATAGGACAAAAAAAGTCGCAAATTAGTAGTAGAATCGAACCCTGGCCGGTGGTGCGCCCGAAAGGGTGACACCCTGTATAATTATTGTTGCGATGGAAATTGTTGGGACAATTTCATTCGTCGTTTCATTCAGACCGAACCTCAACAATTGCCATCACATCAATTTATATGAAATACCGTCGATAACGTCATTACACTCGTATTTATATACCTAGGTGCCTATTATATTTATATATGTTACCGTTAAAGTATGAAATCAGTTAATTCATGAAATAACTAGTGATTATACATAATTCCGAATCTGGCTCAATTTGAGCTAGTTAGGTAGGTACCAAATATATTTAGTAGGTAGGTACCAAATATACACTTTATCTAGTTATTATGAATACTATAAAACATCGAGAGGTCCAGCGGGAAAGTGTGAAATTTCGGATTAACCGAGAGATTTAGACACTTTAACTAGTTATTATATGAAATCCCGAAGGACCGACCGGTAATTTATAAAATTCTTATAAAATTCTCTTCCAACACTGTGATCATATGAAATATCTGAAGATCATCGCGTTCCATTATTTGGGAGGTTGTTTCGTGTTACTCTGCGTTACTCCGGACTGTACCAAGAGTCCACGCATTATCGATCTCCCTGCCTTATCTCCTGATATGAGTCATAACGTCATAACTCGTACTCCATAGAACAGCTAGGTATTTCATTTATAACTAACTAGTTGTGTTGATAAAAATCCGAATTTTAAAATTTACCTAAAATGGATTGTTAATCCATGAAATAACTAGTTATTTCATGGATTAACATAATTTCATGCTTTAAAGATACATATATATATATTTGTGTCACTCCAGACAATATCAGACCTTGGGTAGATGATAAAAATTCAAAATTTCGCCAAAATATTTGTATTGCCAAAAAAAAGGCTGAGTTCGAAGATGAGCAATTTTCAAAAATTCTAAGGGGGTCAAATTTGAGTTTTAGGGGTCAAAAATCGGTACAATTGCGAACAATTGATATAAAATCAATGGAAGTGGTATGGAGTGGTGATTACAGACTGAAAAATACCATTTCAGTTGTTTTACGTACAGAATAGGAGTCAAATTTGGATTTGAGAGGAGGGGGGGGGGGGGGGTCAAAATTAAGGGCTAAAATCAATATTAATTCACCTGACGTTTTGTGGGGCGGTGACTGACGACAGAAAGAGGGGCGAACTAAATCACTCGCGAAGAAATCGTGGAAACCCATTTCAAAGAAAAACGGAGGTTGTCTATTTCCACTAATACACGAAAAAATGCGAAAAATACACTGTTAAACTGTTTTTTACAGTGTATTTACGAAAAAGAAACTGTAAACTGTATTTTACAGTGCATTTTACGAAAAATACACTGTTAGCAGTGTATTTTTCGCGTTTATTCATGTATTAGTGGAAATAGACAACCTTTCAAGAACTCCGTTTTTCTTATAACAGAAAGCGGACTATTTCGATGATGGAAATATTTTTCAAGAAAAGTTGGGTGAAATATGACTTTATAAGGGTCAAAAATCGATAAAAAATGGCTAAAACTGCGAAAAATGATATAATTTCACGAAAAATGGTATGGTTCCCCGCTATATAATGTTTTTACATAATAGCACGAACACTTATTTGAAAATTCGCTCTTGTGGTCATGCTGCATGACTGTGGTTTTTCCTTTTTTTCTCTCTTTTTTGAAGAAAATAAGCGGGGTGACGCGACGTTAGATGAACAGCAACACAATTCAACAGCACTAGACGTGACGAACGTACGAAAATGGAGAATTTTGTTTTTCAAAAAATGTTTAAAAAGGTTAAAAACAGAAAGAAAAGATATTATTTTTGAATCCACAGCATATTTTGTACAAACACCCAATACCCCGGGCCGGGTCCAGTACTCGATTTTGGGTTTTCTTTGGTATACGAGGGTAGGTATTGACCAGAGAAAACATTTGATCTACGCAGAAGGGGCATCTTTACGGGTAAATAATAAACCGTTGTGTAATAATTTGCAGCGTTTTGAAGGCAAAACAGTCTGATGAAGGGTTGGGATATTATTGACCAATTCATTTTGAAGAGTTGACAAAAGCAGTCAGTCCATTAAAAACAAAAACAAAAGGTTTCATTACGTAAATTATCTCTTCAATTTGAGATAAGATAGGTAACCAATGTATAATAAATATCAAGTGCCTACCTAGCTCCTTGAAAAAAACACCATTTTCAGATGATTCAAGATAACTAAATCGAAATACCGTACAGTTCCGCACTAATCCAAACAAATCCGCCAATGCCAATATCGATCACCGGATATTTTCGATATTGACGCCTAAATTACTTCTTTGTTTTTAAACCAACTTTTACCTGCATTCGTACCTCCTACTAAATTGATAATAATTATATACTACTAAAACTAAAGTATGCCATTACTTTAGTAATTATATTGGGCTTCAGCTCAATCGGACTGAAGTCCTATCGTGTAATTATTATTTTCATATAAATGAATTTCAGGTGGACGTAAAGTAATGTCAGTCACCACGCACGTAAGGCTTGAAGTGGTTGTAAAACACCTCAGGGTATCTACCAAAATTATCTAACGAAAAACGTTGTTTTTGGTAGACATACCGAAATAAAATTCATCATTTTGTGTTAATTACATTAATACCAGTGTTGAGTGGATTTTACATAGTGGATTTTACGTAGCAGAATAATTGATTGTATTGTAACTGGACATCTGCCCGTGACATTTACAATATAACAGTACCAATGTTGATAGATTTTACACCAGTGACACACTGATATTATACTGTAGTGTATAATACACTACGAACAGTGGTATAATTTGTTTAAAATACCACCACAAATCAAATAAAATACCATACCAAAATACCATAATAAATAATACCATAAAATACCTTAATAAATAATAAATAAATACCTAATTAGGTTTAACGTTTTGAAATAAATGTACCTAGAATACGCACGTTTTTGGAGTTTGTAGTGTATCTCGGTGCATCTTTGGTGTATAATCCAATCAACACTGGTATTAATATAATATATAACATGTTATTGGTATAACATGGTATTAATACAATATATGGTATTAATATGATATATAACATGGTATTAATATAATATATAACATGCTATTGATATTCTTTTAAAAAAATCAAAATTACTGTAAACCTACAGCCACGCACAAATAAGAGTGTGAATACATGACAATAGCCAATAGTCCACGCCAGGCTGTGAATTCATGTAGTAGTAGGTATAATATTATTTTTGCATTATTTGTCTGTCTGAATTGACCAATTTTGTTATATAGATATTTTGAATTTTTACCGTGGGTAGGGGTAATTCGCCAACTGTAGAATTCCTGCGTCGCAGCCTCCTGGGAGCTGGCTCATTGCTTCTGAAGCTGAAGGACCTCAGGAACCTTCCGATAGTCGGCATTGTGTAATTATTCGTACGGTAAACTCAACGGAAAATCCGCGGGGAGGAACAAGAACGAAATCACTGGAACTTATTCATTTTTGAATGGATGAAAATCAAGATTTGATCGAAACCGCCGGAGAATCACCGAAGGGACACTGGAAGAAGCGGGACGCGGACTGGTGGAAGGAGCGCAGGTAGAGCGGCAGGTTTTTCTGAAGTGGGGAACTCGTGGCGGGGGATGGTGGGGGCGTGAGGATCCGAGGATCGTGGAGGAGAAACCGCCGGAGAACAGGCCTCGGGTGGAGAGTACCGTGACGTCATCAGGTAGGTGGGAATCACTGGTTATAAGGCCGGTCCTCCACTGGAAGGGATACGAGGGTATCAAGCGGAGTATTCGTCCATACACGAGCGACTAATCCCACTGTGGTAAAGTACATTAGGAGGGCCTCCACTGCATGCGTATTTCAGCGAGGGATTTTGAGCGATACCTAGTGACGAGCGATGGATCCCATTCTGCAGGTCCTCCACTGGAAGTGATACAAGCGACTACGCGTATTCCTCCATACACGAGCGACTGATCCCACTGTGGTAAAGTACATTAGGGGGCCTCCACTGCATGCGTATTTCAGCGAGGGATTTTGAGCGATACCAAGCGACGAGCGATGGATACCGTTCTGCAGGTCCTCCACTGGAAGGGATACGGAGGTATCAAGCGAATAAGCGTACTCGTCCATACACAAGCGACTAGTCCCATTGTGGTAAAGAACATTAGAGGCCTCCACTGCACGAGTACTTTGGTGATGGATTTTGAGCGATATCAAGCGACAAGGGATGGATTCCATTCTGTCGGTCCTACACTGGAAGCGATATCAAGCGACGAGCGAAGGATACCGTTCTGCCCGTACCCCACTGGAAGGGATACGGAAGTATCAAACGAATAGGCGTACTCGTCCATACACGAGCGACTGGTCCCATTGTGGTAAAGTACATTAGAGGCCTCCACTGCACGAGTACTTTGGTGATGGATTTTGAGCGATCACAAGGGACGAGCGATTGATACCGTTCTGCCGGTACTAAACTGGAAGGGATACGGAGGTATCAAGCGAATAGGCGTACTCGTCCATTCACGAGCGACTGGTCCCATTGTGGTAAAGTACATTAGAGGCCTCCACTGCACGAGTACTTTGGAGATGGATTTTGAGTGATACCAAGCGACGAGTGATGGATACCGTTCTGCCCGTACTCCACTGGAAGGGATACGGAGGTATCAAGCGAATAGGCGTACTCGTCCATACACGAGTGACTGGTCCCACCGTGGTAAAGTACATTAGGGGGGGCCTCCACTGCATGCGTATTTCAGCGAGGGATTCTGGGCAATACCAAGCGACAAGCGATGGATCCCGTTCTGCAGGTCCTCCACTGGAAGCGATACAAGCGACTACGCGTATTCGTCCATACACGAGTGACTGGTCCCAATGCGGTAAAGTACATTAGAGGCCTCCACTGCACGAGTACTTTGGTGACGGATTTTGAGTGATATCAAGGACGAGGGATGGATCCCATTCTGCCGGTCCTACACTTGAAGCGATACAAGCGACTACGCGTATTCGTCCCTACACGAGCGACTGGTCCAGCTGTGGTAAAGTACATTAAGAGGGCCTCCACTGCACGCGTATTTGAGCTATGGACTTCGGGTGATACCAAGCGACAAGCGATGGATCCCGTTCTGCCGGTCCTCCACTGGAAGCGATACCAACTGAATTTGCGTATTTGTCCAACACTGGTCCCCTTTTGGTAAAGTACATTAGGAGGGCATCCACTGCACGCGTATTTGAGTGATGGATTTCAGGAGATACCAAGCGACAAGCGATGGATCCCGTTCTGCCGGTCTTCCTCAGACATCGATACCAAGTGACTACGCGTGGTGTCGTGCGCCAGAACGCAGCTATTATACCTACTGAGGCACTCTCCCCCTTTAATGTTGCTACCTTCCTTATGACACGAAGAAGATTGGATGCACGACATGTAGTATTGTGAGGGTATTCGGCCATGTTGTCTCTTATTTCAAAGGCGTCCTGAAAAACACCCAGGTTTTTAGAGTTCTCTAAGGATACACTTTATGGAGTTTCTTAATTCCTCAAGGAAATTATTCGTCCATACACGAGCGACTGGCCTCTCTGTGATCCACTGCACGCGTATTTGAGCGATGGACTTCGGGCGATACCAAGCGACAAGCGATGGATCCCGTTCGTGAAACGTAAAATACTTGAAACTCCCATAACTACCTTAAATATCATTGAAATGAGTTCAAACTTCGAGGGTGTGACAGTGGACCCTCGAGAGTCCCTCCCTCCTAGACCAGCGATATTATCACCGGTTAAGAAGGGATATCGATTAGGCATACATACAAAAACAGCTTTTACAAACGTGACAAGACATTCACGAGAAATTTAAATCTGATGAAAGTCGTTAACATAAGAGGTTCGTTCCGGCATCAGGGAATTATGCTTCCGAGTGCCACTGCCACCGCTGATTCAATCACGATGAATGTCGTACTCAAGGGACCTTACCCGCATCATCCCTGAAAAACTGACCAAAATCCGTTCAAAATTGATGGAGAACCGTCCGTAACAAGAAAACCTCGTTAGCGCCTGAGCAGAGGCTACCGTTGATTCGATCATGATGAAACTGATAGGGGACCATCTACCGCTAAACCCAACAAATTCCTGAAAATTTGATTGAAATCTGATCAAAGTTATGTGGCAAGTTATGGCTGTGGCAAGGAAATGTGGACAGACAGACACGTAACCAAATTTGTTCAGGAGGCTCTGAAACGCAAAATGCAAGTGAAAATTTTGATTTTGGAGCACACACAAAATTTTCATTTCGAAAGTGAAAACAAAGCTTCCGCTGCCTTGCAGACTCTGAAGCCAAATTGCTGGAACAATGAAGGAATGCTTGGGACCAGGAAGGAAACGGGACAGTTGTTGTGGACAGATTGTTAAAAGTAAGGCTTTGCGGTGTTCTGAGAAAGGGTGTCAAACTTTCAGTCCATCCGAAAACAAAACAAGTTTTTCACTTATCAATCAGTTGATGGGAGGTGTGGGAGTGGGTTGTCGCTATTGAACTGGTTTGGTACTGGAGCAAATTAATTGGAGTAACGGAAATGTGTGAGAAGACTCAAAGTAAAAAGTTGACTTCATACAGCCATCCTTGATTATAATCAGGTACTCCCTAGTGATGATATCCGGGGCCGGATTTACACCGTTTGATTCACGATCATGTTGACGAAGCTTTTTGGTGCTCACGAACGGCTGGACGTACAAGCTCCGGGTGGTCTCAAAAAATTGTGTAGCTCAAGGCAAATTTAATAACGTAAAAAAACCATACCCTTCTATCAGAAGTTTTCGAGCTACGGTGTTCTGAAAATTTCAACCCCTATTTTGAACCCCCTTAGAGATGACTGACAGTAACGCCGAGCTTCGAGCACCAACTAGACCCCGAACGGAACCTATAACCCGAATTTCATCAAATTTTTTTTCATGGTAACTAAGAAAAGTGGCCAGTACGGCGTACGGCGGACAGACAGAAATATTTTTATTGCATTTTCGGATTCTACATAACTTGAAACGTAAACCATCAAATTTTGAGGGGGGGGGGGGGGGGTAGAATTTTTTTTTTTTCATGCTCGATTCTAATGGTTCATTATTGAAAATAATAAACCAAAATACCGTGGTTGGTTGGTTTAATTTATGCCGGGATCGAAGTGGCTTTTGTTTTTTAAGGTAAGCTATTTTTCTGGATTTTTCATAATTTTTCGTCGGTAGATCGCATACTATACCAGCGACGGGTCGGTAGATCGCATACTATACCGGTACCCTAAGTTTTCATTGTAGAAGATCGCGGCCTGGACAACGAACCTCTCATCAAATGATGTATGGTGATGATAACGCAGAAATTACAATGAACAACACAAGAGTTGTACAGCATGAAATACGAAAGTTGGGAAAACCTTCAGTTTCGACAGACAGGATCTCAAGATGTAGGTGGCAGTGACGCAGGACGAGGCCTCGGTTTAGGAGGCGCTGCTTTGGTTTTATGGGGAGCCCTCGTGGAGGCAGGTAGAGAGAATAGGTACCTACGTCCCTCCATCCGTTTTCTTGAATGGGCGAGCGAAGAGAACCAACCGAACAATACCGGCGTGAAGTCTCCATGGAAAATATGAAGTAAAAGCAAAAAAATCTGCGAAGTCCTTGTCACATGGGTTTATTATTCTATTGGACATACCTACAGAAATGTTGGCTGTTCATTTATTATTTATTTCATGCGCAATAACCGAAATAGCTATTTTGGTTTATTATTTCCAATAATGAACCTTTGAAATCGAGCATGGGAAAATTTTTTTTAGCCCCCCCCTCCCCCCCCCCCCCCCCAAAATTTGATGGTTTCCCTTTCAAGGTATGTAGAATCGAAAATGCGATAAAAAAAATTTCTGTCCGTCCGCCGTACTTCGCACTTTTCTTAGTTACTATGAACAAAAATCGACGAAATTTGGTTTATAGGTCCCATTTGGGGTCTAGTTGGTCCCCGAAGCTCGGCGTTAATGTCAGTCATCCCTAAGGGGTGAAAAATAGGGGTTGAAATCTCCAGGACGCCGTTATCTCGAATTTGTTTACGGTTTTTTGAATAGTTCTCGGACTTGTGAGTTTCTTAAGACCACCCGGAGCATTTTACGTCCAGCCGTTCGTTCACAGTAAGGCCCCAGAAGTTTGCACCGGCAGGCATTTTCAACCAGGATGAATGAAATTGTGTACATTCAGCCCAAATATCATCACTAGGGACGCAGGCAACAATCGGGAATTGGCCCGAGATCATCATTGCTAGGGAGGCGCATGAAATCACGAAGTATGAAGTCGAGTTGGTTGTTCTGTGATATTATTTCATTTGAAAATGATGGCTCTTTTGGGGTTTGTTGGTAGGTAGTGAAACTTGAACAAACGTTGAAGTATTATTGATGGGTAAATTATTACACAACGGTTCATTATACCATCTACGTAGAAGGGGCTGGAGTTTTTTGATAGGTACTTTTGCAACTTAAACAACCGATGAAGTATTATTGATGGGCAAATTATTACAGAACGGTAAATTATTACTCAAAGGTAAATTGTTGCACAACAGTTCATTATACCATCTACGTAGGAGCACCTATACAGGTAAATTATTACACTACAGTTATTATTTGCCTTATGCTTCATGAATAACTAAAAAATAATTAATGATTGAATTACTGAATCCCGCGCATTTGTAGGAAACTAATTCCGGGGCAGGCTCCAGTACTCGATTTAGGGCTTTCCTGGGAATGAGCACGAGGGTACTGACCACAGAAAACAGTGATCTACGCAGAAGGGGCATCTGTACAGGTAAATAATAAACTTTGTGTAATAACTTGCAGCGTTTTTTTTAAATGGTTTCGTCCAATTTTGGCCCCCAAAAACACGAATGAGGAGTACCCGTGACTTTTGTTTATATTTTTTAAATGAAAGCGGGTTCCATTCTGAGAATTTTGAAACCAACCGCACTCTCCTACCGAGTTTTCTGTAGTTCCGGCAACGAGTGACGTCACACTGGGGTATCCCGCACAGGCGGAAAAGTGCAATGACGTCACTTGTTACCGAAATTTTGAGAAAAAGAACTATTCATCGTAGGAGAGTGCGGATGGCCTCAAAGCCACTTTTATTTGAGAAATGGGAAAGTAATATAAACAGAAGTCATGGGAACGACTCCTCACTAGGTTCCTATCTTTATTTTTATTTATTTATTTATTTTTTTACAATTATCTTTGATATGATCCATTCAGCACTTCATAAACTCAACTGGTCGGGGTAGAAGAATTATTTCCCGTACAAAAAACGCTTCTACTAATTAATATCCTCCAATTCAGGAAGTTTAATATCTTCCTAAGCTTTAAGGTCTTATTAAGTAATATCAAACTTACTCGCCCTTCGGGCGGAGAAAGCAGGAGAAATTACATTAATTTAGAGGAATAAATTGTCCAATATATTACCGTAACAAACAAAAGTTATTAAAAATTATAATAAAAACGCTGCAAATTATTACACAACGGTTTATTATTAACTGTATATAGATGCCCCTTCTGCGTAGATCACTGTTTTCTGTGGTCAATACCCTCGAGCTCCCCCCAGGAAAGCCCTAAATCGAGTACTGGAGCCTGCCCCAGAATTAAAGTTTCCTACAAGTTCGCGGGATTCAGTAATTCAACCATTAATTATTTGTAGTTATTCATGAAGCATAAGGCAAATAATAAACCGTAGTGTAATAATTTACCTGCACAGATGCCCCTTCTACGTAGAAACTATAATGAACCGTTGTGTAATAATTTCCCGTTGCGTAATAATTTAACTTTGTGTAATAATTTGCCCATCAATAATACTTCAACGATCGTTCAAGTTGCAAACGTAGGTACCTTTCAACAAAATCCAAAACAGCCTTCATTTTTCAAATGAAATAATATCACAGAACAACCAACTCGACTTCATACTCCGCGAGTATAATCAGGTGATGATCTCGGGCCAATTCCCGATTGTTAGCGCGTCTCTAGTGATGATATTTGGGCTGAATTCATTCTGAAAGATTCATTTAAAAAAAAGGTATAGGCGTCCTGGAGATTTCAACCCCTATTTTTCACCCCTTAGGGATGACTGACATTAACACCGAGCTTCGAGGACCAACTGGACCCCAAATGGGACCTATAAATCAAATTTCGTAAATTTTGGTTCATGGTAGCTAAGGAAAGTGGTCAGTAAGGCGTACCGACAGAAATTTTTTTATTGCATTTTCGGATTCTACATACCTTGAAACTTAACCATCAAATTTTGAGGGGGCGGGGGGGGGGGGTTAATTTTGTTTTTTTTCATGGTCGATTCCAAAGGTTCAGTACTGAAAATTGTAAACCAAAAACTGCACTAATTGCAGAATTTGTAACCAATGAAAACTACCCGTTAATAAATTACTGCAGTTATAGAAGAATCTCATTTGACCGACGGACAATTAGAAAATTTAACTACCAAATTTATCTGTTTGGCTGGTGGAATATCAACGTGTCTTCTAAATGTTACCTATCAAATAAAACCACGCGTCATAAGATGGTAATTGCGTTAAAAATTAACGCAAAATTACGGATAAACAAAATCAGTTATCCCCATCTAGAAACACAACCTCTAGGTAGTACGAACTCAATCACTCGCGAAGAAATCGTGGAAACCCATTTCAAAGAAAAACGGAGTTATTGAAAAAACATGTTCGCGCATGCGCAGACGAAAGTTACATTATGACTCCAATGAAATTCATATATGGAACTATCAAAGTATTATTCCTGATCGACCCTCCGAATCTGAACTCATTTCAACGACATTTAAGGTAGTTATGGGCGTTTCAATTATTTCGTTTGCGCATGCGTAGACGGAACGATTTCCATAATTTTAAAATGGGAACATCTGCGATTCAACCCGCGGGTACCCTCAAAATTGCAGGTCTCTCGAATATTTTTCTCGCGTAGTTAGAAGCGTTACAAGGAAAAGGTCATCATTTCATGTTCGCGCAGGCGCAGACGAAAGTTACAGTACTTTTTCAATGATTTTCGTATTGGACCATCTTTGACCCAACCCGCGCCTACCCTCCAAATTGCAGTCCATTTCGAACATTATTTCGGGTAGTTATGGGCGTTACAAGGAATTACCACAGGCAGACAAGGAACCAAAAATGTTCCTCGATGTTTAAAACGCAAAATGGTAGTGGAACTTTTCAGTTTGGAGGATATAGGTACTATATAGGTACTTTTTTTTACTCAATCACGAATCCAAGGCTTCCCTACGAAGGTGTTAGTGGAATAGTATGTATTGGTGGAAGGCTTTCCACTGGTACATGAAAAACGCGAAAAAACACACACAAAAACACTGTTAACACTGTTCACAGTGTTGAGTGTTAAACACTGTTAAATACAGGGGCGCCATTTCACCAAACTGTTGGGGGGGCAAACACCAGGGGGTATGGGGGGTATGATATATCTACTAAGGAAAGGGGGTCCAGGGTTTTTCCCCCCGCAAATTTGTTTAAATTAATATTACATTTAGATGTAGGCTAATTTTATGCTTCCTTTTACATATTTAAAGTTTCAATAAAAGAATAAATACAAACAAAATCAAAGTACCCTTTTTCAATTCATTAAATTAGCATCGCTACATTCCAATAATATTCATTCAAAATATTCCTTTTTAAAAGAATAACTTTTTAAAAGAAGGCTATGATATTCTAGATAACTCCAGTAGTCATTTTCATTATTTATCAATTCCTTGGGGGAGCCTAGGCCCCCCCCCCCCCTGCCCCCCTTAAATGGCGCCCCTGGTTAAATACTGTCAACAGTAATTTTTCGCGATTTTCATGTATTAGTGGAAATATTTATTATTTCAATAACTCGTGTTTTTCTCTAGATAGGTAGTACATTCAAAGTCTGCTTGTTAGTTTTCAGGCTTTTATAGGCCAGGATCTTGTTTTGATGCATATACTCGTACACGGTAAATCGCGTTATCACCAAGTAGTATTTTAACGCGTTTAAATTCATCTTAAAGAAACGATAGCTCAGGTCTGAAGTGGTGTTTGGCACCCATCTTGGAAAAACGATGATTGTGACATTCCTCGGTTGCACGTATTTCTCAAGCCGTCTTGAAATCGTATCGCTCTGGAAAAAACCTTATCTCCTGTTGACTCTTGTTTTCATCATTTTCGACGGTTTCATTTCGGACGCCCCCCCGGCCAGTGATAAGACGATTCGTTGACCGTCTGTTTCTTATTTTTTCTTTCCCCGCCACATTAATTCAGCCGTCGAGAAGGAATAAGCCATGGAGAAGGAATTAAGCCGGCGAGATTGGACACGCAACTCCGGCGGAGGAGTTCGGCCTGATGGAACCTGAATCACGAAACTCTGACATCCGAGATGGAACTGGGTGAAGGTGAAAAAGGTCCTGCGAGCCTCGCGGATGTCGCGCTTCCTTTTGTCGAGGATAGAAATTTGCATAATGGCCTGTTCGGGATCGTCGTGCTGCTGCAGGAAACCATAGTGAACTGTCATAACAGCGAACTGCGTTAAGAGTGGAAGAGAGCGTTTATCGTTGAATTAGGTCGATCCATTATTACTTTCCTAACCATCAGAAGGGTGAATTCAAAAACGCTGCAAAGTCCTTGTCACATGGGTTTATTATTCTACTGGACACACCTACAGAAATTTATTGTTTCTTTCATGTGCAATTATTAAAATGGCTATTTTTGATGGTTTCTACCAATTTTGGCCCCCAAAAAAACAAATTAGGTTTTAGCGAATTTTCGAAGAAAAGGAAGCTATTGTTCTCGGTCCAAAATTTTTAAAACTCGAATTTCCGAAAGATTTTTATACCAAAATCCGTTTCAGACCATCCTGAATTCCCTGCCGAAAGACACAAAAAATTATATGTATATATATATATATATATATATATATATATTTGCATCCTGCTATCATAGTGGCATCCGCACATAACGCGTTATTGTGGCACCCTTGCAATCTAATAATATATATCGAATTTTTAAGGTGTATACTGGTCCGTTACATTGATAGAAAGTGATGGGTGTAATTTTTATCTTGAAATTGCAAACAGAAATGAAATCCCATAATGCTATCATTATGGCATCTTTTCATTCTTAGATCAATATGGCACCCGAAGTATACATTATCCAAATTCACATCATTGCAGAACCCACTTGTGTATACATTGAACATAGTGCTATCAATATGGCACCATGCGCTGTTGCCAAATCTCTAGTGGGGAAAGCATTTAACCTGGTAGTGTAGAATCGTAGCCCGGGGTGACCATGCGGGCCGCAGCGTTAGATCTTAGTAACCCCAAAGTTGGTGGCAACTGGTCCTCGTCTCAGGCGGGCACTAATGCAAGCTTTTCAAAGCTTGTGCTTACTCCACCACCGATTAGCTCTTCACCTCTCATAGTAATCATGCGAAGTCTACAGAGTCTAAAAAAGTTCCCCCCGGGATATACTCATTGAGGTCAAATTCAGGGTTATAAAAGACAATTAATTTAATTGTTAGACTTAGAATCCATCTCTGCAGTACCCAATACGGTCGATTTTTCAACTCCCACAAAACCCCTACCTATTTCTGGATGGATAAACTTGCAGCAAGGAAATGAATTGAGCTATGTATGTATTAAAACGTCACTGTTTCATTTGAGTAAACATTTCTATATGTACCTATAAGGAACTAGGCCAATAAAATTAAGATTTTTCCAGGAATTAATTGACAAAAAACAGGAAACCGTGTTAGTACCTTCAGATGATGCTAAATAAGAGTTTAATACCTTCAGTTGATGCTAAGTAAGAGTAATCTGCGTTTGCACGGTCACAGGTGGTTAGCTTAATTTTTTTATGAGAGCAAAAACACATCGACATTTTGGCACTTTAATTTTTTAGTTAGGTATATCTTCCAAACCGTACATCCTACATTCCACCACTAGAACCGAAAAACATTAACTTTGGCATCGAATCACTATCTCAAACGTCAATTCCAGATGTACATTACAGTTGTAATGTACGTATGTCTAAAACCAGTATTTTTTTCATTTTTGGCGAAATTCTCAATTCATGACTGAACAAACGGCTGGCTCTGGAACGACCATTCTATGAAAACCCTTTGGAATGAAAAGGGGTATAGCAATAAATTCTGCTTTCATTGAGCACCAAAAATTTAAAATTTGGTACAGCCTGATGTATACCTACGTAATTGTATACGACAATATTCGAGAACGGCCAGTTCGCGGAATTTTCACTAGGTCGCTAGCCCTACTACAAGCTGTAACAATGGATTTTGTTCAATTTAATAATCAAATTTAATTGGGTAATCAAATTTAAATGGAACTTCATCGCATTAACCCTTCAGAAAGGAAATTCAATTCCATAATTTATATGTCATAATAATGATACCTCATATAGAAAGGAAACCAGGGGTCATATTACAACTGCCCCGTATTTCTGACAAAACCCCCTTCCATTGCGAAATAAAAAAAGGGAGTTATTTTAAGGTTGTCTGTTACCACTAATACACGAAAAAACTCAAAACACTGTTAAAGGTACCGGTTTTGGTGATCAATATCAAACTGTAGTGATGTAGGAAGCAACAGACGAGGCCGGAAGATTGATTGAGAATGGTTGTGATATTTAGTGGCCCCTGGCTCTTTTATATTCCCCTGACATGATCAGAGGGGGGTCGGGGGGTCCCCACTCTGAGGTACTTCATGTTGGCACAATACATGAGTTGTGGAGGAGCAGCCGATCACAACACTGCTCCCCCCAGAATTTAAGTAAAAAATGAGTTAAATTTTCGTTGTTTCGCTGTGGCGGGTGCCGGGCGTGGGAGGTGCATGTGCTGGTTGTGGTCGTTCCGTGGTGGCTGTCCGGGTGGTTGTGTGAGTCGTTGTCGTGGGGCGGTGGCATAGAGTGCGTAGTGTTGGCGGGCGAGGCTCGGGCTCCGGGCGTGGTTTGGCAGGAGCTGCGGTTGCCGTGGACGCTGTAGTGGCGAATTTATGGCCATCGTTGTGTGGTGGGGGGCGTTTGGCGGTGTTGCGGTGGGTCCCGTGTTGTTCGTAGGTGGGGGTGCCGGCTTACATCTGTCGATTGATACCGATGGCGTGCGGCGATCGTCCGTTAGGTATGTGACTGTTTTCCCGTCGTTGGTTAGCACTTGATGGGGGCGGGTGTAGGGTGGCTCTAGTTTACCCCGTGGTGTGTCAACGCGGACGTACACATGGGTCGCTGTGCGCATGGTAGTAGGCATATAAGACTGTGTGTAGTGGCGGTAGGACTCGTTCGTGCGGAGGGGTACAGTTGTCGGTGGCGGTTGAGTGAACAGATCCCCCGGGAGGCGTGGTGTGGCCGAAAAGAGGCGTTGGGCCGGCGAGTAGCCGTCGGGGCCCGGGCGTCGAAGTGGGGCGCCGCTGTGGCGTCGGTGGGGGCCGCGCGTGGTGGGGCGCGTTGATGCGGAGGCGGTGCTACGACGCAGTCAAACGGCGGGCGCTGAGCGGCGTTGTCGACGTCGGGGTCACCAGTGTAGTAATGTAGGAAGCAACAGACGAGGCCGGAAGATTGATTGAGAATGGTTGTATATTTAGTGGCCCCTGGCTCTTTTATATTCCCCTGACATGATCAGAGGGGGGTCGGGGGGTCTCCACTCTGAGGTACTTCATGTTGGCACAATACATGAGTTGTGGAGGAGCAGCCGATCCCAACACAAACCATCGTCAGTAACCATCGTCT
The DNA here is from genome assembly GCA_954871275.1 of Leptopterna dolabrata. Lineage (NCBI taxonomy): Eukaryota > Metazoa > Arthropoda > Insecta > Hemiptera > Miridae > Leptopterna > Leptopterna dolabrata. Next base: position 23,579,946 of record OX940989.1, read on the forward strand.
TTTGCTACTTTCGTTACTGACGATGGTTTGGTCAGTGAAACCGGTACAAACGTGGGTTTTTTGTACCGGTAAACCTGGTTGTGTAAAATACACAACTTTTCAATAAATCCTGTTTTTGGTTTATTATCTTCAACTGGAATCGGATATAAAAATAAAAAGTGTAAACCCCTCCCTGAAATAAGACGTTTTCCGTTTCAATGTACTTACCCAGGAAAGCCTAAATCGAGTACTGGAACCGGCAAGGGAATTACAGTTTCATAAAAATGCGAGGGGTTCAATAATTCTATAATTAATCATTTATTGTTCTTCATGAAGCATTGTTCAAGCTGCAAAAGTGCCTAACAGCAAAATCCAAAAGAGCCATCATCCCAACCAACTCGAATTCATAAAGCCATCTGTGATTATAATCATGTGCTCCCTAGCGATGATGTCTGGGCCGGATTTATTCTGTTTGATTCACGATCATGTTGACGAAGCTTTTCTGTGCAAACTAACGGCTGGTCATACAATGTTCCGGGTGGTCTCAAAAATTCTTTAGTTCACGATCAATTTAAAAACGTAAAAAAACCCAAACCCTTCTATTGAAACGTTTCAATTTCAAGTTACGGTTTTCTGAACATTTCAACCCCATTTTTCACCCCTTAGAGATGACTGACAGTAACGCCGAGCTTCGCGGACCAACTAGACCCCAAACGGGACCTACAAACCAAATTTCATTAATTTTGGTTCATGGTAGCTAAGAAAAGTGCTAAATACATCGTACAGCGGACGGACAGAAATTTTTTTATTGCATTTTCGGATTCTACATACTACCTTGAAATGGAAACTTTCAAAGTTTGATGGGTTATTGGTGGTGGGGGGGGGGGGGTTACATTTTTTATTTTTTCATGCTCGATTCCAAAGGTTCATTATTCATAATAATAAACCCAAATTAATGAAATTCGGTTTGTGGGTCCTATTTGGGGTCTGAATGGTCAGCGGAGCTCGGCTGTAAGGGGAGAAAAATAGGGGTTGACATTTTCAGGGCTCCGTTAATTCGGGTTTTTGGTTTTTAAATTGATCTCGAACTTGAGAATTTTTTGAGACCACCTGGAGTATGTACAGCCGTTCGTTCACATTATGGCCCTGAAGTTTGCACCGAAAACCTTCGTCAATATGATCGCTAATGAAATGGTATGCATCCATCGCGGATGGTTGTATGAAGTCGAGTTGGTTGTTCCAAGATATTATTTGATATAAAGAATGATTGTTATTTTTTATTTTTCTAATTGGTGGGTACCTACTTTTGTAGCTTAACACACATGCTTCATGAATATCAACAAATAACTTACTAATCACAGCATTCTTGAATCCACCGCATATTTATGAAACTGTAACTGCCCGGCCGGCTCCAGTACTCGATTTAGTGCTTTCCTGGGGGTCCACGAGGGTAGGTATTGACAACAGAAAACAGTGATTTAAATTATACACCGTTCTGTAATAAGTTGCCACGATTTTGTTCTTCTGTCCATGGGACAAGTTAGTACTATTTTTTTGTGTTATTATTTTCAATAAAAAACCTTTGGAATCGAGCATTAAACCAATTATTTTGAAAGCATTAATTTCAAGGTACCTACGTAAAATCCGAAAATGTAAAGAAAAACGCTGCAAATTACTACACAACGGTTTATGACTTACCGGTGTAGAAACACTGAATTCTGTGGTCAAAACCTACCCTAGTGCGTCTCCCAGGAAAGCCCTGATCGCCTAATGGATCCAAATGGGTCATTTCAGTTGATAAAATGGCTGATGGATTCAAGACCTCTACCAAAAGAGTGTAAGGTGTATTTTTCGAATTAATTTTTGGTTTATTATTTTCAATAATGAACCACTGGAATCGAGCATGAAAAACAAATTCTAACCCCCCCCCCCCCCCCCCCCCTCAAAATTTGATGGTTTACGTTTCAAGGTATGTAGAATCCTAAAATGCAATAAAAAAAATTCTGTCTGTCCACCGTACTTTGTACTGGCCACTTTTCTCGGTTACCATGAAAAAAAATTGACGAAATTCGGGTTATAGGTTCCGTTCGGGGTCTAGTTGGTCCTCGAAGCTCGGCGTTACTGTCAGTCATCTCTAAGGGGTTCAAAATGGGGTTGAAATTTTAAGAACGCAGTAGCTCGAAAACTTTTGATAGAAGGGTATGGTTTTTATTACGTTATCAAATTTGTCTCCAGCTAAACAATTTTTTGAGACCACCTGGAGCATTGCATGTCCAGCCGTTCGTGTGCAACAAAAAGCTTCGTCAACACGATCGTGAATCAACGGTATAAATCCGGCCCAGATAATCATCACTAGGGAGCACCTGATTATAATCAAGGATGGCTGTATGAAGACGAGTTGGTTGTTGTGCGATATTATTTCATTTGAAAAGTGATGGACTATTGGATTTTGTAGGTGTGAAACTTGAACAAACGTTGAAGTATTGTTGATGGGTAAATTATAAAACAATGGTAAATTATTACACAATGGCAAATTATTACACAACGGTAAATTATTACATAACGGTAAATTATTTTACAACGGTCAATTATTACACAAAGGTTCATCTACCATGAAGGGGCTAGATTTTGTTGATCGGTACTTTTGCAACTTGAACAGCCGTTGAAGTATTATTGATGGGCAAGTTATTACACACTGTTCATTATACTTGACCACGAAAGTATGTACTGACCCCAGAAAACAGTGATCTACGCAGAAGGGGCATCTATTTCACTCCACATCAACAATTTCTCTTCAGAACTTCATTATTTGCGTTTCTTTTTGCCGTTTTAGTTACTGTTTGTCATCGACAGAATTATTTTAGCAACATTTAACTCGTGATTTAGGTAGGTACCTAGTAACGAGTACGGGGTTAGGTACTAACTACAGAGGGTCTGCGATTCACATAATATGTATAGAATAGTACATATTATATTATATCGACGGGTTATCTATACAGAGAGCTGTGATCTGTACAAAATAATAAACCGTTGTGCAGGGATTTGCAGCGTTTTAAATATTGGTTGCTGAACCTGGTAACTAAGAAAAGTGGCCAGTACAAGCGTACGGCGGACATACAGAAATTTTTTATTACATTTTCGGATTCTACATACCTTGAAACGTAAACCATCAAATTTTGATGGTTGGGGGGGGGGGGGGGGAGGGTTTTTTTCCCATGCTCGATTCCAATGGTTCATTATTGAAAATAATAAACCAAAATGTCAAATCTATTTGGCAACCAACTTCTGACTTATTTTTCCGCGTTTGTTTTCTCTTTTTCTTGATTCTACACTATATCCTGAACTGAAAGACACTTGTAAGTCAACTGTCAAGGCCGCAAAGGCTCGGCAGACAAATATTAAAATTTTAAATTTTGGGAACAAACATCTGACTCATAATGTATTTCCAAATTCAATCCACACAATTCAATCCAAATTCAATCCACAACGGCAAACGTTTGATTTCGAATGGCACTTGTTGGAATCATTGGGAAATGTGGCAACAGTACAAGTTCTCCTTTATCTTTCTATTAAAGTTGTATTGTTGTATTGTTGTTGTTATGGTTGTATTGTTCATCATATTTGTCAATGAAAGCCCGGTACCTTAGCAAAGTCTTGCTGGATTCATTGAGGAACCCTTTTGGTTTATTAGGGAGGGGGGGGGGGGGAAATGGGTGTAAAAATAGGGGTTTTACAGTGTTTGAGGTTTTGGTGAACATGAGCTTGCGTGGTACCGTTTTCCATATTTTTCAGAGCACGAAGACCGAATATGAAGTTGATTCTGACCAAAGAGTTAAGAATTGAGGTTGTACCTAACGTTCAGCTCCCCGAATTCATTTTTTATGGGTCAGAAACCTGGGAAATTGTCTGAAATCACCATGAATTTGTATAATAACACAAAAATTAATATCAACAGGTGAATCAAGACAATTAGATGGCAGTATAATTGATCAAAGATAATTTGTTTTTAAAAACGTGTTTTTGAGAAACTATAAATGATGTAGGTAAGTCTAAAAGAATAATAAACCCATGCGACAAGGACTTTGCAGTGTTTCTATATTGAAATATTCAATTTACAATTTTAATTGGTTGAAAAGAAATTGCTGCATGAAACCGAGTTGGTTGTTCCGCGATATTATTTCGTTTCGAGAAAGATGGTTATTTTCGATTTGGTCGATAGGTACATACTTTAGCAACTTGAACAACAATTTGGTTCGATGTATATCTATCGGTAGAACGAAAATTCCTAAGCCTAGTTTGAAGAACCGTTCCTAAAAATGCCATCGAAATCGGGCGGTCAAAGAATGATAGAATACGACTGTATAACCGACTTTGTACTAACCTAGCTTCTACGAATACTTCTACAAATAGGGAAAAAAGAAGTCGTGAGTTTTCAAAATTAATAGGTAACGCTTTATTAATAGGTAAGGCTTCCGTACTTGTCCCCAGACAGCAACATGAACAAACACAGGTTAATGAGAAATCAAGTACCTCGATTTTGCGTCTGCGCAAGCACAGTGGTCGTACTACATAATGATCCGAGCGATTTGAAATTCATATGGGACGATCTAGGAGCTACACCACCCCAACTATCACTGAATTTGAACAAAATCGGGCGGCCGCCGCCGGTAACGCCGAGCTTCGCGGAACAAAAAAAGACCCTCATTGGAACCTACCAACCAAATTTAATTAATTTTGGTTTGCGGTAACAAAGAAAAGTGTCTGGTACGGCGCGGCGTACAGCGGTCGGGCAGAAATTATTGTTTAATCTATTTTCGGATTCTACGTGTCTTGAAACGAAACCGTCAAATTTTGAGGGGGCTAAACTTTTTTCTTTTCCCTCATGTTTGATGCCAAAGATGGACTTCATTAAGATGATTCATGTAAGATGGACCGTTCAGGTAAATCTTATAGATAGGTAACCTAAAAACTGGAAAAAGTCCTACCATTTTGAGGTTTTTTGGCAGACAAAAGTTGTCCTAAACTCAAAAACGATTATTCGAAATGAAAAGTGTTATATAGGTAACTAAAGTTGTAGAGCACCAAATTCACAGGGGACGACCTAGGAGCTACACCACCCCAACTAGGTATCTACTGAATTTGAACAAAAGCGGACCGCCGCCGGTAACGCTGAGCTTCGCGGATCAAAAAGACCACAACTGGAACCTACCAACCAAATTTAATTAATTTTGGTTTATGGTAACAGCGCAGCGTACTGCGGACGGACAGAAATTATTGGTTCATATATTTTTGGATACTACATGTCTTGAAACGTAACCATCAAATTTTTAGGGGGTTACTCCCCCTCCCCCCCCCTCCAACCATGTTCGATGCCAAAGATGGACTTCAAAATATTTGATTGAAATATTAAAGTTTAGATCAATTAAAATTTTAAATTGCAATTTTTATAAAAAATATGGGTGCTTTGAACGCAGAATTGAATGATGTACAACTTTAGTTATATGATATTTTTCATTTGGAATACCCATTTTAGTTGCAGGCGTGTGAAACACACTTTCAGTCAAAATGGACAAAATTTCCGAGTTTAGACCGTCAATTCCAGCCAAACGGCTGAACCAAATTTGATGTTTAAGACAATCATTCTAAGTAGAATTTAATGCTCTTTAATTTTTGTTCGAGTGAAATTTTCTGTAAGAATCATCGTTTGGATGTTATAAGCCCAAAACTGCACGAAGTGCCAATATTTCACGGTTGTATGATGTACCAATCAACAAGCATGCCACATTTCAAATTTTTAGGATTTTTCTCCCGCTGGTACCTTTTTTCTTTTCTAATTTGACTGGGCTAAATGAGTTGATACTCCAAAAGTGCTCTTCTGACAAGCCCCCATGGCCCTACAGCCCACGAGGGGCTTGGGCTGGTCGACTGATTCTCTGATAACAGTGTTGCCAAATCTCCGGAGGTCGCAATGATAGGTCTTCGTCAATTTTATGATATACTGTGTATATTCTCGACTGGCACCAGCGCTGCGTTTGGAAAAACCGGGAACTATCGCCGTATAATTGTTATCCATCTTGCTATGTTTGTGGCACCCATGTGACAATTTTCAAATCAATATATCTGACTCCGCTTATCGATTTACCCCCTTCTGTGTATCGATAGTTGTTGATAATTGATACCTGCAGCACTTCCGAAGCGTTTCAATTTTTTTCTTCTATTAACCTCCAAACTACGTAGGGATTTCAAAGTGGCACCCTTATACGGATGCAGCATGCACACGGGTGCCACTTTAAATGCAACTTTTCTGTGTGTGGTAGCCACAATGATACCAGGATGTATATATATATATATATATATATATATATATATATATATATATATATGTGTCATTCCAGACGATAACTCTCGAAAGAATTGAGATAAAAAGTTCAAATTTGCACGAAAAATCTGTCTTGGCAATCGACAGGCTAAGTTCGAAGATGGGCAGAATCGGGTCACCCTAAGGGGGAGTTTTGGGGAGTTTTAGGGGGGGGGAAATTACCCATAAATTCCCAAAATGAAAAAGTCTGACAAGTGACACCTCATTTTAAAGGTTTTTGTACGCTGAACACGACGGTGAAATCAGAATTGCGATAATATCTCATTCCATTCTCAAACTGGAGCACTTTGAAGATGAAGGAACGTGGTTATTTCTTGAGATGTTCTTCCTGGTTCGTCTGCTCTAATCTGATAACGGAATGGGATATCGCAATTCTGACTTCACCATCGTGTTCAGCGTTGGAAAATCTACAAACCGAGGTGTTACTCGGCAAAAAATGGAACAAAAAATTTGTTACGTACCCAATACCTACTCTTCTGGTATTCAAAACATTTTGATTTCCCCCTCCCCCTCCTTCCACCCCAAATTTTACTTTGCGTAAAACTACTCCTGTTTTAATTTTGTATGGTATCAAGTTGGGAAAACATTGGCCGAAAATTAATTTTCAGAAAATTTTAGGTGGAGGAGGAAGATGCCGAAAACTTCGAAAATTCGCTCTTATAGCCATGCTGCATGACTGTGGTTTTTGTTTTGTTTTTTTTTAAACAGATTATCTTTGATGATATTGATAGTACCACTTCGTTGCCATGATCCACCTGCTGATACCACTTCTAGTGTTATTATACAAATGTATGGTGATTTCAGACGATTTCCCATGTTTTTGACTCTTAAAAAAATCAATTTTGGGAGCTGAACATTTGGTAGAACCTCAATTTTCCACTCTTTGGTCAAAATTGACTTCATATTCGGTCTTCTCGTCCCAAAAACATGGAAAACGATACCTCAAAAGCTCATGTTAGTAACAT